>NDFG01000157.1:576556-698769 GCA_002167245.1 Sporophila hypoxantha
GGRRRGGAGGRGTSTYCAGGGATTTATTGTMCAGCAGGAGTGAGCTCTGGGAGGGAGGATGCCCTCTCAGTGCCCTGCTGGCTCTGCCCAGGTCTCCAAGAAGATGTACTCCATGGGGTGCTACGAGATCTCCCTGGGGGACACCATCGGCGTGGGCACCCCGGGCAGCATGAGGGAGATGCTGGCAGTGGTGATGAAGGAGGTGCCCGTGGGGGCCCTGGCTGTTCACTGCCACGACACCTATGGCCAGGCCCTGGCCAACATCCTGGTGGCCCTGCAGGTAGGATCCCTGCTCTGCAGCACAGATCCTGCCAGGGCTGGCTGGGAAGGACCTTAAAGCCCATCTTGTCCCACCCCCTGCCCATCTCCCACTGTCCCAGGCTGCTCCAAGCTCACCCAGCCTGGCCTGGGGCACTTCCAGGGACGGGGCAGCCACACGAATGGAGCAGCTTCCCCTGGGGATTTTGGGCTCGCTGGGAATTGCAGATTTGTGCTCCCAGAGCAGCYCCTGACTCAGGCTCTGTTTGCAGATGGGGGTGAGCGTGGTGGACGCCTCGGTGGCCGGCCTTGGGGGGTGTCCCTATGCCCAGGGAGCCTCTGGCAACGTGGCCACAGAGGACTTGGTGTACATGCTCAACGGGCTGGGCATCCACACGGTGAGTGGCACCTCAGGCTCTGCTCAGGGCAGAGCACAGGGCAGGAGCCTGAGCGTGGTGGGGACAGGACAGGGGGAACAGCTTCCCCTTGCCGGAGGGAGTGTGAGATGGGATATGAGGGAAAAATACCCCTGGGAGGGCAGGCAGGCCTGGCACAGGGTGCCCAGAGGAGCTGTGGCTCTCCCTGGAGTGCCCAAGGCCAGGCTGGACGGGGTGTGGGGCACCCTGGGGTGGTGGGAGATGTCCCTCAAGGCATGTCCTGGGCCTTTGCCACGCAGGGGGTGGATCTGCAGAAGCTGATGGACACAGGCACCTTCATCTGCAATGCCCTGAACAGAAAAACCAACTCYAAGGTGTCTCAGGCCTCCTGCAGACTGTGACACTGAGTGGGATTTCTCCTTGGATCAAGAAACTGAGGCTCCAGCCCTGGCTGGGATTCCTGTCTGACCTCCTGAGCTCCTTCCTGGCTCTGCTTTTGAGAGGAAGCTCAAAATYCACCAGAATKAGGAAGAAGTGAGAGAATATCCTGTTAGATTGTGTTCTGTTGGACCTTGAGGCTGTCCCCATGTGCCTTGGAGAGGGGAGGACGTGGAGGGGCAGAGGAGAGCCCTGAGCAGAGCAGCAGCTCCTGCCTGCAGGGCCCAGGACAAGCACAGCTTTGGCAGTTAGAGCACAGCTCCAGCTCAGGCTGTCCCTTCTCCCCTCACAAACAGCCAAAGGCTGAGGCCAAACCTCCCCTGGTGCTCCCCTGGGGCCCCTCAGCCTTCAGGGGTGTGTGTGCTGCTGCACTGTGTATCTGTTGTAAGATACTCAGCACACCAGGAGGAATAAACACATTATTTAATAGTCTAAACTGTGAAACGTTTGATTCAGCTGAACCAACAACAGAGCTTTGGCTGCTGGTTTGGTTCCAAGTGCTTCTTGTACGTGGAAACTGCACCATTKTGGGCTGGGGSTGAGGAATTCCTTCCACCCTGAGAGCAGAGAGTGAAACTCCTCAGGTGATCAGGACCTTGGGAGCCACCCCAACTCTTCTTTTTAAAGTAATTGATTGAGCAGTTTATTTGTGAGACTGGAGAGGAACACAGGAACTTTGTCCTTTCAGGGGACAGGGCAGGTGTGAGGCTGCGTGCGCCTCCTCTCCACATGACTTCAATAAACTGTAACAGTTACCAAACCTTCGCTAGTGAACGCTGCAGAAATGAGGCGGAATGGGGCAATAATTCGGGGTTTGGGGCAATAATTCGAGTTTGGGGCAATAATTGGGGGTTTTGGGGCAATAATTGGGGGTTTTGGGGCAAGGGCCTCCTCCGGCCGCCAGGGGGCGCTGCGGCACCGGGCTCCCCGCGGCGGCCCCGCCCCTTCCCGCGCACACCGATGGCCGCCGTCCCCCGCGGTGTTTTGTCCCCGCCGCCGCCCCGTAGCCCTGACACGTTTCCATGGAGGAGCCGCGCGCGTGGCGCCGAGGGGCGGGGCCAAGGCCGGGCCTTAAAGGGGCCGCGCCCCTCACGGGCTGAACGGGAGCGGCGGCAGCGGCAGGTGAGAGACCGGGGGGAAAACGGGAGGAACGGCAGGGACGGGCAGGGGGACGGGCAGGGGGACGGGTGTGCTGCCCTGCCTCCTTTGGTAGGGACAGCCCAAACCCCCGCGGCTTCGGGCACCCCCGGGCTCTGGAGCGATTCCGGTCCCCGGTTCAGCCCCTCGGCCCCGGGACCCTCCGCTCCTCCCGGGCCCGTCCCCGCTCCCGGCTGAAATCCGCGATAATTTTGCCTTTCACCGGGCCCGGTGCTGTTTCCTCAGCCCCGGGAGTTTGGGGGCTCCGGTTGGGGCCGCAGCTCCGGAGGGAAATGTCCCGGTCCCGGTCCGGGTCCTCCCGGGGCTCCCGCTCCTCCCCGGGCCGGGGTCCCGCCGGTGGTCCCGGAGCGCTTCCTGCGGGGCTGGGGAAACGGAGCGGCTGAAKGGCAGAGCTGCTACCCCTGCGGAGACCACCCCAATTCATTCATTAATTAATTAGTTATTGAGTTAATTAGTAGCGAGAACTGCTGCCCTGAGGGGCACAGGTGAGCCCAGGGCGGGGTGTAACAGGAACAAGCAGGGCTCGTCTCCGGGAGGTGCCACCTCCGTGTCCGGGAGGTGTGACCGGCCCTGCCCCGCCCGTCCCTCGGGCAGGACCGACCTGGCCGTGCCGTGCCATACCGTGCCATACCGGGCCGTGCCATACCGGGCCGTGCCCACCCCGGCTCTGCGCTTTCCCCGCAGGAGCCATGGCCGAGACCATCCTGGTGACGGGCGGCGCCGGCTACATCGGCAGCCACTGCGTGCTGGAGCTGCTGCAGGCGGGCTACGTGCCCGTGGTCATCGACAACTTCCACAACGCCATCCGAGGTACGGCAGCCCCGGCCCGGCCCCGTGCGCGGGCTGGGCCCGGCTCCAGCGCCCCTCACTGCCCTCCGTCCATCCCCAGGCTCCGAGGAGCTCCCCGAGAGCCTCCGGCGGGTGCAGGAGATCGCGCACCGGCCCGTGCTCTTCCAGGAGCTCGACATCACGGACCGGGCGGCGCTCCAGGAGCTCTTCAGCAAGGTGAGAGCGGGAGCTGCAGGGCCCGGGCTGGCTCCCGGGGTCCCGGGGAGGGGTGGGAGCCACGGGAGCAGGGAGGGAACGCGGTGCCCGCTCCTGTGGGAGCGCCCCGGGCCGGCCGGACAGAGCTCCCGGGGGTATCCCGGCTGGTTCCTGCTGCCGTGGCTCTGATCCCAGCCCGCTCCTGCTGCCGTGCCCCCGATCCCAGCCCGTTCCTGCTGCCGTGCCCCCGATCCCAGCCCGTTCCTGCTGCCGTGGCTCTGATCCCAGCCTGTTCCTACTGCCGTGCCCCTGATCCCAGCCCGTTCCCCCCGCAGCACCGTTTCTCGGCCGTGATGCACTTTGCGGGGCTCAAGGCCGTGGGGGAGTCGGTGCAGAAGCCTCTGGAATATTACAGAGTGAACCTCACCGGGACCATCGGGCTGCTGGAGGTGAGAGGGGCCGGGGGTGATCCCGGGCTGCTCCCCCTGCCCTGCCCGGGCCCTGCCAGCGCCCCTGGAGGGCTGGCACAGGGCACAGGGCTGCATCAGCGCTGCCCATTGCCCCCGGCAGACCATGAAGGCCCACGGCGTGAGGAACATCGTGTTCAGCAGCTCTGCCACCGTCTACGGGGACCCCAAGTACCTCCCCCTGGACGAGCAGCACCCGGTGGGGGGCTGCACCAACCCCTACGGCAAATCCAAGTTCTTCATCGAGGAGATGATCCGGGATCTCTGCAGAGCAGAGAAGGTGAGGAGCTGCCCCACGGGGCTGTGTCCCCCACACCGGGGCTGTCCCCACCCCGGGGCTGACCTGGCAGCCCTGTCCGTGTGTCCCCAGGACTGGAACGCCGTCCTCCTGCGCTACTTCAACCCCATTGGTGCCCACGAGTCGGGGATGATTGGGGAGGACCCTCAGGGCATCCCCAACAACCTCATGCCCTACGTGGCTCAGGTACAGCCCCCACAGCCCCTGGGGGCCGCAGGGAGGGGACACAGGTGCCGGGGCTCCACGGGGCTGTCCCTCTGTGCAGGTGGCAGTGGGACGCCGGGAATTCCTGAGCGTCTTTGGGAACGACTACAAGACTGACGATGGAACGGGTGCGTGACGGGACAGGGGGAGTTTGGGATGGGGGAATTTGGGATTCCCAGAGCCCTRGCCCTGCCCTCACCCTCTGTGTCCCCACAGGAGTCAGGGATTACATCCACGTCGTGGATCTGGCCAAGGGCCACATCGCTGCTCTGAAGAAGCTCAAGGAGAACTGTGGCTGCAAGGTGCCAACCTYGGGGTGCTGCCAGCCCTGGGGGGGTGTGGGGGTCCCAAGGGGGGCTGAAGGGGAGCCTGGCCCTTCTCCCTTTGAKCCCTGTCCTTTATCCTCCTCCCAGATCTACAACCTGGGCACGGGCACCGGCTACTCCGTGCTGCAGATGGTCCGGGCCATGGAGAAAGCCTCGGGGAGGGAGGTAAGGCAGAGCTGCAGGCTCACAGGGGCAGCAGCTGCTCCCCACAGGGCCCTGCTCCCCCTCAGCCCCCCGGGACCCCCCGAGCCCTCGGTGCTGCTCTCCCTGCAGATCAAGTACCGGATCACGGCCCGGCGCGAGGGGGACGTGGCCTCCTGCTACGCTGACCCCGCGCTGGCCGAGCGGGAGCTGGGCTGGAAAGCTGCCTTTGGCCTGGACAAGATGTGTAAGGGCATCCCCTCCCTGGCACAGCGGGCACTGCCAGCCCCCTGCCCCCCCTCACCTCCCTCCTCCTGTTCCAGGTGAGGACCTGTGGCGGTGGCAGCTGCAGAACCCCACGGGCTTCAGCAAGAACTGAGCTGTGGCCGAGGGCTGGCTGAGCCCAGGGATGCTCTGAGCCAGCCCTGCCTCCTTCCCCCAGGGCTGTCACCATCCTGGGAGGGCACTTCCAGCTCCCCCTCCTGCCTCTGGCACGGGGCAGGAAGGCTGGAGCATCCTCAGCCTCCCCCCTCCTCATCCTCATCTCCCAGGTCTTTGCATCTCACAGAGCAGAACCACAATGAAGGGAGAACAGAGCCAGGGCCTGGTTTGGCACCATGGGCATGGAACCACCATGGGAGCCCCCAGGGGCTGCAGCCAGCCCGGGCTGGGAGCTCCTGGGCCCTCCCTGGGCATCCAGCACTGGGACAGCTGGGTCCTGCTGAGCCCAAACTGCAGCAGAGCCCCTGTTCCCTCCTGCCCCACCTGGCTCAGGGGGAGCCCAAGGCACCTCTGCCCCTGCCCTGGCACAGAGAGGCACCAGGAACCTCCCACAGGGACCAGTCGCATTCCAAGGCTTCCTCCAACCCCCCTTTTCCCCCAGCACGGTTTTGGGGACCAAACCCCATCTCCCCCCTCTCCTGCTGAGCTGGAGAAGCCCCTGCYCAGGGCTGTGCCAGCCTGGCCTGGCTGCCCACAGCCCCCTGGGTGCCTGCTCTGGCCTCCTGTGGCAGCCACTCCCCACAGCCCTTTGCCAAAGGCTGCCAGGAGCCAGCTCTGCCCTCCTGTCCCACACTGCTCCTGTTTATTCCTGGCAGCTCTCAGGGCAGGGATGACGCAGCTGGCCCCGTGTGCTGTCGGCTGCATGAATAACTTATGAATTGAGCTTTTGATTTGTTTTTAAAATAAACTTTCCTACTTTCTAAGTGGCAGCTTTGTCCTGCTTCCCCTCAGCCAGAGCTGCTGCCCCTAGAAATGGCACCCTGGGGCCTCATGGAACTCKATTCCCCCCAAATCTCCCATCCTGCCTGGCCAGGGATGATGCCAGCTCAGCTCCAGGAGAAGTTGAGGATTTATTTCACCTTGGTTCTCTGTGGAACGCACACACACACACACAAAAAAAACCCCAAACATGTACAAGGAAGACAAGGGAGAGAAAAAAAACAACCAAAAAAAAAAACCACCAACAAAAAACAACCCAAAAGAAAAAAAACAACCAGAAGAAAAAACCCAAAGCTGTATTGAGGAATGGAGAGAAGCTGTTCTCCCTCCCGGGTTCCCGGCACTGCTCGGGCAGGGAGTGAGCAGGAATGCTCTGCACAGGGATGGACCCGGGCCCCCGTCACACACGGTTCCAGTTCACAGTCACACAGGTCAGTCTGTCCATCACCAGCCCCTGGTGTCCCAGGGAGCTGCCATCCCACCCCTGCCAGGCCCTGGGAGCTGCCATCCCACCCCTGCCACCCTCTCATGCCCCCCAGCCAGGCCTGGGGGGCGGGGGCACAGCAGCATTGAAACACAGCATACAAGARCCAGCAGGGCAGAGCTGGGCCGCCCCCGGTGCCAGCAGCAGCTCTGCTGCTTTCACACTTCCTAAAAGGAGCAAAAATGAAAACCCCGTGCCCAGAGGCCAGGCAGGGTGGGCCCCACGATGCACTCTCCAGAGAGCAGTTATTGCTTTGCACAGCCCGGGCAGGAGGGGCAGGGCTGGAGCAGAACTGCTGGGGCTGAGCCCCCCAGCACAGCCCTCACCTCTCTGGCCCTGGGGCACCGGGCAGGGGGAGCAGGCCCAGCCTGGGGAATGTGGGGGTGTTTTAAAAGCCAAGATCAGCCCCRAGTGGGGGCTCAGCCCAGGGAAAGAGGGGGTGAGGGCAGAGCTGCTCCACAGCCACTGCCCCCGGCCCTGTGGGAGGGGAGGGTCAGCCAGGAGCCCCCCCAGAGGAGACATTCGGGGCCCCAGCACGATGCCAGCAGTCGGGAGGGGACAAGCCACAGGTGATTGTACGTGGGGGAGCAGGGAGAGCCCCGGGGGCACAGAGGGAGGGGCACAGCAGCGCCCGGGCTCAGGTGCTGGTCAGATGATGGCTGGGAGCAAAGCTGCCTCTTCCAGCTGCACCAGGAGCCAAACCCGGGGTGCAGGGACCCCCCCTCCCCGAGCCAGCCCAAGTCCAAAGGGAAGGACGAGTAGCAGCAAGAGAAGACATTGAAGACGGGGCCGGTGGCTCCGTGAGTGTAAACGAAGCTTTGGGGCTCCGAGGGTGCAGAGCTGGGCTGGGAGGAGGGAGAGATGCCTCTGCAATGGAGATTGTAAAAGCGACAAGAGGAGGAGCAGGAGGAAGGAGGTGATTATCTCCGGAGGGCAGAGCTGCCCCGATGGCTGAGGGGAGTGTGCGTGTGTGACAGGCGGGGCCGTGCGGGAGCTGCACTGACCCTCCCCGCCGGCCCCGGGCAGCCTTTGGCGGTGCCGGCCCAGGGCAGAGCCCGCCCCGGGGCCTGCAGGCGTCCGCAGGGGAGCCCCGGGTTCCTGAGCTCTGACTGAAACCCCGCGAGCCGCCTGAGCGGAGGCCAGGGCAGAGCTCCGAGCCCCGGGGGTCCCCAGGCCCGCCCCGCTCCTCCCACCGCAGCCGGGCACGTCCCGCCCCTAATACTGGTACAAAAACCCCAAACCCAACAGGAAAACCTCACCCGCGCCGTGCCAGCCCCGCGGGGCGCCGGGGCGACGGTGACCTTCCCCCGGGAAGCGCCCGGAGCCAGAGCAGGAGAGAAAAGGCCGCTCCCAGGCTCGCCTCAGGCAGCACCGGTGTGGGCTCCGGGAGCAGCGGGAGAGCCGGGCACCCCCGGCCGGGGGGGACGCGGTGCGAGGGCGCGGGCACGGGGGGTGCGGCGGGAGGTGCGCTGGGGGGGCCATGGCTTCCGTTGGCAGCGGGCGGGTCACAGGGACACACGGGCGGCGGTGACCTCGGCACCCTCCCCTGCGACAGTCCCGAGGGGCTCGGCTCAGATCCGGGGCAGCAGCTTCTCGATGAACTCCTTCACCGCCATCATCTCCTGCGGGCGGCGCACGGCGGTCACACCGGGGCTGCCCCGGGAACGGGGCTCGGGGCTCTGCAGCCTCCCCACAGCTGGGCTGTGCCCCGGGAACGGGCCCGGGGCTCTGCAGCCTCCCCAAAGCTGGGCTGTGCCCCGGGAACGGGCCCGGGGCTCTGCAGCCTCCCCACAGCTGGGCTGTGCCCCGGGAACGGGGCTCGGGGCTCTGCACCTCCCCAAGGGCAGGATGGGGCACAAGGGCGCTGCAGCCTCCCAGAGCAAGTCAGGAACAAGTATAGCTCGTGTGTTCCCCACCCTGCCTGATCTGCAGTGCTGGGCTTGGTCCCAAAGATCCCAAAGGAAAGGGACCCACAAGGAWTCACAGCCCAGCCCTGYCCAGACCCCCCARCAATCCCTGGCAGMRTTGTCYAAATGCTCCTGGAGCTCTGGCAGCCTCGGGGCAGTGCCCAGCACCCTCTGGGGGAAGAACCTYKCCCTGAAATCCATCCCAGCCCTCCCCTGACACACCCCAGGCCATTCCCAYGGGCCCATCACTGATCACCACCCCCTCCCTCCACAGACAGCACTGACCTGAGGACAGGAACTGTGCATCACTCCAGGGAAGGTTTTGAACTGCACCTTGGTGGGGGTGACCACAGACTTGAGCTTCTCGGCAGTGAGGGCCCCGAAGCGCACGGGGATCATGGGGTCCAGCTCCCCGTGGCACTGCAGGATGGCAATGTCCTTGTTCACGCCGTTGTTCGCCGCCTGCCACCGGGACGGAGGGGACACTCAGGTGAGGGGACACCAGTGGTGCCTTGTGTCCCCAACACGAGCCAGCAGACCCCTCCTGCTGAGGGAGAGCTGCAGTGGGAGCGTGCCCAGGGCAGGGGTACCTGAGGGAAGGCCTTGTGCAGCGGGAGCCAGCAGCTGAGCGCCACGATCCCGGCCAGCTGGTGCTGGCAGGTGAGAGCCGTGTACAGCGACAAGGCACCGCCCTGCAGGGGGAACAGGCACTCACTGTGGATCCACGGGGGTGCAGGGACACCCTCAGGCCCAGCTCACACCCCCCTGTGACAGGTGGAGCAGGAACTGGGGACCCTCACCTGTGAGAAGCCCCCCAGGATGATGCGGTTGGGGGGGATCCCGTTCTTCATCTCGTGCTCAATGATTGCTTTAACTGGAAGGAGATRGAGAAATGGGTCAGTGGAAGGGGAAAAGGCTGAAAAGCATCACCCCATGCTTCAGGGTGCACATCAGGGACAGGGAGGTGCCAGGGGAAGTTTGCTGGGATCACAGGCCAGCAGAAACAAAGGAGAGGTGGAAGGAAGACACCTGCTGCAGTCACAGCGAGGGAGAGGCACACAGCAGCTCACCACCTCCCCTCACAGAGCTCCTTACTGTTTTCTGCAGCTTTCTTGATCCCAGCTTCATCCTCAGGTGCATCTGGAGTCARTCCCATCAGGTCAAACCTGGGGGAAGCAGCAGGGTCAGCCAAAGCCTCTCCCAGCACCCCGAGTGTGGGAAGGCAGGAGCTGGGAGGGCTCTGCCATTCCCTGACCCCCACAGGGCAGTGGATTTTGTCCCCCCAAAAAGGTCCCACCCAGCCCTGTCCCCCAAAGCACTGACCAGGAGGGCATGACCATCTTCATGTTGAGGGTCACCGGGATCCGGGGCCTGTGGAGGAACATTTGGGGTGTTGAGCTCAAGTCTGAGGGGAGCAGGAAGACTGAGACCTCTCCCCTCCCTGCTGAGCCCCCTCCTGCCTGAGCAGGGATGCACTGGGAGCTCCAGAGCCTTTGTCTCTCCCTGCAGCCACCAGGGATAAACAAGACAGGAAAGAAAAGAGCCTCTGGTGCTGCTCACTCTGTGGGAGCAGCTCTGCCTGCAGCAGGAGCTGACCATGGCAGCAGAGCTGGGCAGCCCTGCTGGGCTCAGGCCATCCCCAGCAGCCTTGGCAGCCTCAGGGCCCCCCAAGAAGCCCCCCAAGAAGCCCCCAGGGCAGCACTCACGCGTGAGGGCAGATGTACTTCACGTAGGGGAGGCGGATGGAGGAGAGAGCATCGGCCCAGCTGTGCCTGGGGAGGGACAGGAGGAGAGTCCAAGGCTTGTCCGAGCCATTTCCCCAAACCCTGCTGCCCCCAACTCCTCCCCTGAGCTTCCACCAGCCTGAACCCTCCGTGAAACCCCCCCAGCACTGATCCCATCTGAGGGGAGACCACAAAGCCCCAAAGCTGCAGGCAGAGAGGACAGGGAGGAGGGAATGTCCTGGATAAGGGAGGAGGGAATCTCCCGGGCAAGGGAGGAGCCCTTTGTCACCACCCCTGAACCCGAGGTGGCCTTGCAGAGCAGAGATGCCCTCGTGCAGGCCCAGCCCAGCCCAGCCCTGGAAAAGCTGCAGTGCTTATCAGCAGTGCTTATCAGCAATCCCCGAAGGCAGCACAAAATCCACCCGCGGGGGGTGGGGGGCTGCCAGGCTGCCGGGATCATAAATATTCAAGAGCAGACAGCTCTGCCAGCAGCAATTCCCTGCCATTCCCTGCCAGGCTGGTGCAGGAGTGGCTGCAGACCCCAGCCCACAGCCCCACGCAGATCCTGGAGATGCCCTGAGGGAAAGCAGCAGCAGAAGGGTGGGATCTGCATCTGGCAACCCACACATGCCAGGCAGAGCCAGCTCAGGGACACTCACCCCGTGTCTCCAAGGCCATGGAGGAAAATGACCTGTTAAACACAGAGGGAAGAGAATTAGCTGGTGTGAGAGTCACAGGGGGCAGGGCTGGGCTGGGCTGGCAGGGAGGTGGCAAATGGACACTTAGTCACCAGCTGGAAGAGGCTGAAATTAGCGTGGAGCAGCGGATGGGTGGGTCAGGGATGTGGTGTCATCCTGCCACGGGCAGGTCCCAACTSCTCTGCTCAGCACAGGGACAAGGAGTGACAGATCATCCCACCAGGATGGCACCAGAGCACAGGCCCAGCCTGAACCCCAGAATGGGCTGGAAGGGATCTTAAAGCCCCTCCAGTGCCACCCCTGCCATGGCARGRACACCTTCCACYGTCCCAGGSTGCTCCAAGCCCCATCCAACCTGGCCTGGGACACTSCCAGGGGCAGCCACAGCTGCTCTGGGCACCCTCACAGGGAGGAATTCCTGCCCTGTATCACCAAGGACTCACAAACCCACCTCCATAGGCATTTCATCTCAGGCTCCAGCACCCCCTAAACCTCGGGGAGCAGAGGGGAGGCAGCCTGCAGACCCCAGGGAAGGACAGAGCCGGGGTTTCCTTTGGGAGATTTGCTTTTAAAATCTTAAACAGCCCCATCAGCCCTTACCCCAGTGCCTTGACAAGCTGAGCTCCCAGCCTGGAGCAGACAGCACAGAGCTGGCCCTGCCATGCTGGAGCTCATGGAAGGAGCTCTGTTTTCCACGGGGGAAGGAGGGAGGGAAGGAGGGAGGGAAGGAAGGAGGGAGGGGCAGCCCTTACCGCGGCGGTCTCCCGCTCTGCCCCTGACACGGTGACAGCGTCGGCGAGGAGAGGGACAGACATGTTGTTACCACACATACACCGAGAGGGGTCGGCACTGGCACCTGCGGGACGCAGCCTGAGGTGAGGCAGGAAAACAAACAAACCTCCCACCCCCTTCAGCGGCTGCTGCACGCACAGGAGGGAAATAAAGAGCAGGTCTGATGGTGGAACACCCAGCGGTGTGGCCTGGCAGTGCTGGAGAGCCCAGGAGCAGCCAGTGCTCCACGCGTGGGGTGCTGGAAGTGTTAAAATTAGCCTGGAAATTACACCTCAGAGCCAAAGTTGTTCCTGTGGCTGCGCCAGCGTGGGCAGAGGGTGGTCAGGCAGCCCAGCCCCAGCATCCCTTCATCCCTGCAGCCCTTCCCTGGCTGCGGCAGCAGTCAGGCAGCCCAGCCCCAGCATCCCTTCATCCCTGCAGCCCTTCCCTGAGCTGGGCAGGAGCCTGACCCACATCTGCTCCGAGGGGGAAGCAGGAAACCCTCAGCACACAGAACAGGCTCTGCTGCACCCAYAAAGGTCCAGCCCTGCTTTATGGGGCTGGTTAGGATGAACCAGAGCACTGGGAGCTGCTCTGAGCMCCCCCAGTGATGGAAGACAGCTTTGTGGCTGCCCAGGGCAGCAGGCAGGGTCACCAGCACTGTCCTGTCACTGCCAGATCCCACAGAGCACCCAGCCCTCAGCCACGACAGCCCAGGGTGTTTGCTCCCACTCCATCACAAATCACAGCTCCCTACGAGGCTGCCCTGACCCCACTGACCCACCAGCACTAATTAGATCAGAGCTTGTTTAGGGCACTGCCATTATCCCCCAGGAACAGGATCAGCYTCCAGAGCACAATCACAGAATATCCYRAGCTGGAAGRGATGAAGGATCATCCATCCAACCCCAAACCCTGCVCAGACCCCMMACAACCCACCCTGAGCACCCCTGCAGTGGTGTCCAAACACTCCTGAAGCTCTGGTAGCCTCAGGGCTGTGCCAGCACCCTCTGAGGAAAAACCTTTCCCTGAAATCCAACCTAAACCTGCCCTGGCACAGCTCCAGCCTCTCCCAAGGTCCTGTCCCCATTCCCCATCCTTTCCTCATCACACTCTGCCCCAGCTTCACCTCCCACAGCAGCACCATCCCAGCTCACCCCAAACCTTCCCAAGAGTGCCAGCAGCCGGCCTTACCCAGGAGAAACAGCCTGCTCTGCCCCACAGCCCGGCCAGCACCTGCCCGACTCGTTCCACCCACTGCTCGTCAGCGGCTTCCCCACTCAAATAAAAACAAAAGCACCGGGAACAGAGCAGCTCCCCGGATCTGACACAGCCCCACGTGCTCCTCCCTGTGCACTCCAGGGGCAAAACAACCRGCCAGGAGAGAAACCACAGCTGCCAAAAAGCCGGCCAGGGAGACGGAGGGACAGCCAGGAATAACAGCACCGTCCCCTGGCACGGATGGGACACGCTGCTTGCTGGGCTCCAGGGAAACCTGGGATGCTCAGAGCTGCCCCARACATTCCTGCTGGGATTTCTCCTGGGAACCCCAAAATTCCTCCTGGGAATCTCGAAATTCCTGCCGGGAATCCCAAAAAATTCCTGCTGGAAACCCCAAAAATTCCTGCTGGGAATCCCCAAACATTCTTCTTGGGAATCCCCAAACATTCCTCCTGGCAACCTTAAAATTCCTTCTAGAAATCCCCAAACAGGAACCCCAAACATTCCTCCTGGGAATCCCCAAAATTCCTCCTGCGAATCCCACAAATTTCTCCTGGGAACCTCAAAATTCCTCCTGCGAATCCCAAAATTCCTGCTGGAACCTTAAAATTCCTTCTAGGAACCCCCAAACATTCCTGCTGGGAATCCCAAACATTCCTGCTGGGAATCCCTGTCCCGCTCCTGGAGGGAGCACAATGGGGATGAAACCCCTGAGCTGTGCCCGTGTGGGTGCAGAGGCACAAACACAGAGCCAGGAGATGAATTCGGGTCCGATCCCCGCCGTGTCGCACCCACCGGTGACACCGGCCGTTAATGAGCGTTAATTACCGTGCCTCAGCCTCTCCCCCGGCCCGCGGGGAGCGGAATCCAGCGGGGGCTGCAGCGATGGAGGCGGGTTCCCCGGTTTTCCGCCAGAACCGGGGCTCCCTGCAGGCTGCGAGGCCCCGGGGACGGAAAGACGCAGCCCCATTGTCTCACCGAGGCCCGCCGAGCCGGAACCGCGTCCGTGCACGGCCGTTAATCCCCGTTAAAGGCCCCGCCGCCCCCACCCATCCCCGCGCCCTCACGGAATCCCACCCCCCCTCCCGCAGCAGTGGTACGTCCCCCCCGCTGCGCCGCTGCCCCGTTGCACCCCAGCCCCCCCCCCGCAGTGCCCGGTGGTACGTGCCGCCCTCCCCCCCTCCCGCCCCTCGCCGGGTCCCCCCGGCGCGCGCGCTCCTCGCGGCTCCCCCGACGCGCTCCCACAGGAACTTCCGGCTGCGCGGCGGAAGTGACGCAAACGGCGCCGGGAGCGACCGGRCGGCCATGGTGGAAACGGGCACCGGAGCGCGCCCGGAGCCGCGGCCGGGCCCTCGGGGATTATCGCCCTTCCACTGCCGGGTTACGGGGACAGGAGGCCTCCGCCGCTCTCCCCGCCGGTGCCACCCGCGCACACGGGAGGGACAGCGCACAGCTCTGCACCGCAGCGTGTTTATTGTCAGTCACAGCCGGTACCGGCCCCGCACACGGCTCGCTGGAGCCTCCAGAGCGGCCCCGCCGCCCCCGCGATGCCTCGCACCGACCGCGCCGCCGTGTCTGTCCCACAGCGGCGGAGCTGCTCCGGTCCTGCCGCTGGCGGGCTCCCGTTAGGAGATGAAGTGAGTCTGGGGGGTGATCTGTTCCAGCTGGTGGTCGGCCGGGTTCGCCGAGGCTTCGTAGTTGCAGATGGTGACTTCGTGGCGATGCGCCTGGGTGGAGACGGGACGTTTAAAACCCGGGACAAGCAGAATTCCACGGGGGAAAAGCAGGATTCCACGGGGGAAAAGCGGGATCCCACGGGGGAAAAGCAGAATTCCACGGGGGAAAAGCAGAATTCCATGGGGGAAAAGCAGAATTCCATGGGGGAAAAGCAGAAAGCCACAGGGAACAGCAGGATCCCACTGGGAAAAGCAGGATCCCACAGATCCCACTGGGAAAAGCAGAATTCCACAGGGGAAAAGCAGGATCCCACAGATCCTACTGGGAAAAGGAGGATCCCACGGGGAACAGCAGGATCCCAGCCCCTCCCACACTCTGGGCTCTCTCTCTGCTCTCACTCACCTCTGTCCACTCCCCCTTCAGGCCTATGTAAAAAATCTTGGTTGTCTCTGCTCCGAAGTTCTTTGGGAAGTGCATGGAGAGGTGGTAAACGTTGGAGAAACGGGCAATTCTGCAGGAAAACACAGCCTGAGCCCAGAGCTGCTGTTCCTGCAGCCCCCCCTGAGCCCAGCAAGGGGGTTCCCTCACTCCATGAGGGGGACAGGATGATCCTGCACCCCAGGAATTCCTGCCCCAGGCTCTGGGGAGGATAAATCCTCCTGAGGGCAGCTGTGAGGCTCTGCCCTGTGCTGCCCCTGCCCCAGCTGTGGGCAGAGCTCCTCCTGGGGCAGGCAGGAGCAGCCCCCAGGGCATGGCTCGTACTTGGTGGGATATTCCAGCTCTCCCAGGGGATCCCGGCTCAGGCTGAAGCTCTGCTCTGGCTCCTTGGCTGTGTCATCRAAGGACATGTGAGGAATGTTCCTGAACCTGGCAGGACAAGGAGTAATTAACAGCAGGTCAGCTGATTGGGTTCCATCCCTTAACGCTGCCCAGGTTGTTCTCCACAAAGAAATGGATTTATTTGGTGTCCCCTGTGAGGAGGGGCAGCTGCTGTTACTCACAGCCTCATCTCAGCCGGGTGTGTCCCATCATCCTCGCCCATCACAATGACTCCTTTCAGCTTCACACTGCCCGTGAACCTGCCCAGACACACCGAGCTCACCCCTGTGCCCTCCAGGCAGCCCCAGGGCAGGGGGAGGGAGCCCTGGCAGCAGCCAGGACGGTGCCAGGGCATGGAACTCACGGGATGTTGAAGAGCAGCTCCTCATCATCGTCGCTTTCCACGAACTGGGGACAGAGAGGAGCAGGTCAGGGCTGGCCCCGGGGTGTGCAGGGGTGGTGGGGACAGCTGGAGGGATCATCCAGCGGGGTTTGGGGACCCACAGCACATTGCTCAGAAGGAATCCCAGAATGTTTAGGATTGGAGGGCCTGTGGAGCTGTCCCAGCCCAAGCCCTGCCCAGCAGGGTCAGCAGGGTGCACAGAGGGAGCTCCAGCCCTCCCTGGCGTGCTGTTCCAGGGCTCTGCCACCCTCATGGAGAGAAGTTCTTCCTCACGTGAGGTGGAGCTTGTGTCTATTTTATGGCCATTACTCATTGTCCTGTCCCTGAACAGAGCCTGGCACTGTCCTCTGACACCCTTGGGTATTTTATGGGGTCCCCTCTGACACCCTTGGGGATATTTTAGGGGTTATAGGATGCCCTCTCAGCCCTTCCCTCGGGGATATTTTATGGGTTTATGGGATGCCCTTTCAGCCTTCCCTCCTCCAGAAATAACCAGGCCCGCTCCCGCGCCTCCCTCATCAGGGAGATGCTCCAGACCCCCAAATGACCCCTCCGCAGCTCCTCCCGCCTTGAGGCGGCCCCAGGCCCGGGCACCGCGCTCAGCTGAGCCTCCCTGGGGCCGAACCGAGGGCAGGATCGCCTCCGTGCCCCGCTGCCCACCCCGCTCCCCGGGCCCTGCTCCCGGTCCCACCTGCGAGCGGTCCCCGCGCTCCTCCCAGGGCCGGAACACGGTGGCTCCGGAGCCCTCGCGGCGCTCGTTGAGGCACTGCAGGCGCTGCCGGTCGATGCGCAGGTAGAGCCCCCAGGCCGCGCCGCGCTCCGCCGCCTCCTCCCCGCAGCAGCGGCACCGGCCGGGCCCGTGCCCGTGCGCCATGGCCGCGCCGGCACCGCCCAGCGCGCATGCGCGGCGCTCAGGCACGCCCCTCTGTCACCTAAACCACGCCCATAATGTGCATAGGGCACGCCCATCTCCCTGACGTGACAGCGCATAATGATTAGATACGCCCTCGTGCCCGCAGCCACGCCCACCTAAACAGGTGATAGGTCCGTTGTGTTGTCGCCACGCCCATATGGGGCGTGGTCTGGCGCTGCACGTGCTGAGCCCGTGAACCGCCCGCTGCTCCCGGGGAGGGGTCCCGGTGCTGCCGGTGCTGCCGGGGAGGGGTCCCGGTGGTCCCGCCCCGCCCGGGGAATGGCGAAGCTGCTTTCCCACAAAGGCTCCGGGGGTATTATCCGCGGGGATCATTCCAAACAGCGCAGGAACAGGAGCAGCACCCCCGCCGGGATACCGGAGCGGGATACCGGGAGTGGGATACCGAGAGTGGGATACCGGGAGCGGGATACCGGAGCATCACCCTCCGAGGAGCCACGGAGTTTCCCCAYGGTGTGTTTAACGTTCGTTGTGAGTGTCAGGAAAGAACGAGCAGGCACAGTCCAGTGTTCGGCTTTTATTGAGACATGATTCTGCTCTTTTTTCATATAACTTATCTAATTAAAATATTCATCTTAGTTACCACAAAAAAAGGAACATAGAAAATCGTATATATACACAGTTTTGGACCAAAATACAAATACGAGTCCGAGTCATTCCCCCTCCTCCTCCTCCTGCCCTTACTCATCCYGTATGGGGTGGGAGGAAGAGGCAGCTCTGCTCCACCTTCAGCGTGTGGAGGAGCACAGAACAACCGCACAGTGTCACAGCCCGAGCCCGGGAAGGAGCACTTTGATCCCAGACTTTGCCTAGAGTGTCTCCCAGGAAATATCCCTGCTCTGCTCCCAGCTCAGGGCCGGTGCCCGCCCCTCCCCAGGCTGGATTTAGTGCCCGAGCCAAAGGAAGGGAAGGGCGAGGGGTTGGCATCGCCCCCGTGAGAGCAGAGTGGCACCAGTGTCACCTCCCTGCAGTGCCACAAACAGAACACGGACACAGCTGGCAAAGCCTGGAGCAAAGGGGGAGCTCTGAGAGGGAAAGAACAGCAATGCTTGGGCCATACCCACAGCTGAGTGGGGAGCTGGGAGATCAATTAATTGGCAGTTTAGCAGTGCCCAGAATTGTTCTGGGGCATTGTCCAGATCCTTTGCTCAAAGCTCCATCGTGTCTGAACAACACCAGGCTCTGCTTCCCTCCCCTCTGCCCCCACCCCGAGTACAGAGGAGAAATAAACAGTAGCACAACGGTCAGCAGAAGAGAATATATTGTTATCTAATTAAAAATACAGCGAAATTAAATACAGCAAAACCACGGGAGAGTAAGGAGCCATTATCTTACAGCACAACACACACTGAAATGCTGCACGGGAACATTAAAGCATCTGGGACTGTAACAAACTTACAGCRCGTGAGAGTCTGAGAACATTTCTCCAAGAATTCCAAACTAAACAAAGAACAGACCAAATAAACAGGAGACAGGTGTTCAGAATGGTTTTAAAGAAAGACATGTCTTTTAAAGGAGGTGGGAAAAAAAAAAAAAGGAAAGAAACAAACAACCCAACAGAAACCAGAAGCAAAACAGGGATTTTTCTCGAGCCCTTCAGGGAGGACCCTTCACAGCAAGGTTTCCCCCGGTCAGTGCACACAGACATTGGGATTTGGCAGCCACRGAAAGCCAGCAGCAGAGCTTCTCAGGAGCTGCCAACAACAACAGCATCCACCACCAGCATCTTTTCCACCCAGACAGCAAAGTCCTAGGGCAGCAAATATGGCTTGGAACAGGAGAATCCCTCCCCGACCCAGTTGGACCCCAGAGGCCTCCCAGAGAGGTCTGGGGTCTCCCCAGCCCCATCCTGTGCTTGCAGCACCCCTGGGCTTCCCTCTGGGGCAGACAAAGCACGAGCAGAACCCTTCCCCAGACACAGCCCACAAGCAGAAACCTTCCCAGCAGCACAAACTGTGCCCAGCCCTGGTGAGCCCAGCTGCCATCCCCACATCCCCAGCAGGGCTCTGACCTCTGCAGGAGCTCCAGGGCACCCCTGACACCCCCACCCAGCCCCTTCTCCTTCCTGAGCTCCAGCTCCTCACACAGCAGGCACAAGGGAGCCTCTGGAACTCCTGCTCTGAAGGACACACACGTGTTACAGCAGCCACATTCCCTTGCTCACTTCCCTCCAACCTCATTCAAGTTTCAGGTTCAAAGATCAAAATCCTTGGATTTTTCCAAAGAAGGGACAGAGCAAAACGTACAGGGAAAAGACTTTAGGATTTAGGCACCAGCTTCCCAACTGSAAATAAATCCTTTGCAATTCCACASAGAAAACAAGACAGAAGAATTCCTTCCTTCTTCCACTAAAAGAGGCAAACAATGCCTTCACTGGTATTTAAAAACTGGTTTCCATTGCAAAGTCCCCTATCTCTCTCCAGATAAAAAGTTAAAATCTGACTTGATGCACAGTAAAAGTTCTCCCAAATCCCTGGCAGTTTCATTCCCAGTAGCCAGCAGAAGACAACAGCAGCAGAGGAAACGTCCCCAAAGRCTCTTGGCMTCCCTGCAGGACCACAAAAGCACCTGTACAGGATCTACAGCAACAGCACAGAGAGGGTCAAGAGCTCAGATTTTATTGACACACACGAGCAGGGAGCAAAGCCTCAGGGCTGGATGCACTTGCCAAAGGASTGGCAAGGGGCTGGGCCACTGGTCCTGCCTGTCCCAGAGTCTCCAGGTGAGACTTTGGGCCCAGCAGGTGACAGGAAAGGCTCCTGTGACACCCAGTGTCCACTCAGATGGATTCCAGCTCRAGTCACCAAGGCTGACCCCAGGACTGGGTTGGGGAGGGACTACTGGGAGCAACATAAATAATGCAACAGGGTAGAGGGGCAAAATATTAATTAAAAGCATTTTATAATTTATTAAGAGGTTAAATAATTGTAAATAAGTCTCTGGATCTTCCATTCTCAGCAGGTGCCAAGATTTCACATTTTCCTGTGTCAGGAGATTCTGTACACCCTTCTTTCGAGGGATGACAAAGCCAAAAACAGAATGTTKGGGACAGGGGGTAAAAGAGGGGGGCTGGACACTGAGAAAGGGACCAGAATAAAAGATAAAATACTGTGCCGTCATCTTGTGCAGATCAAAGCTTCTCCCAGCAGCTGCAGCCTCCAAAGAGTTCAAAGATAAGGAAGGGCTGTTTGGGTGCCTTCTCCCCCTCCAGTGCCACTCCTCCCCACGAGAGAAAGGCCCAGCTCAGCACTGCAAACTTATCTCCGAGAGAACCTGTTTTTGAAAGCTTTGATAGTCTTTGCCATCATTGGTGCAATTTCTGCAAAAGAAAAAGAAAAACAAACCACCACTGAATCAAACRAAAAAGCCCCCACATGAAAGGAAAAGTGAGAAGAAGAGCTGAGAGCAATTGGAAGCTGCAGCCCTGGCAGACAGGAGTGTTTGAGCAGGTCCCATCAGAGTTTTTAGGTCACAGACTGAGGAGAAGGCACTGCTTTCTGCACTGCACCAACACTGATCCTAGTTAAACCTTCCAGAGAGAGCTGCACTCCAATTCCAGACAGCTGGACAGACACAGGGCAGCAGGAGGGCAGACAGAGGTTCTGCCTCACTGGTACCATCAGGACAGGCTGATCCAGTCAGCTCTGAGTGGGTGAATCAAATATTTCCCTTTGCTGTTCCTCATGCAACAAGTCAGAACAGAGAGAGAGAGAGGAGAGACACCAACACCAACCCTCCTGCACAGCCTGGAATCCTCCCCCAGCAGAAGCAGCTGTTTGTGCAGGAGAAGCTCTAAGAGGCCACAGGGSTGTGCTGCAGGCTGTACTTACTCTTCACAGGGGGTTTCCTGGGGTCGTAGGAGGAGAAGGTGCTACCTGAAGACGGGACCGAGTGGGCGCTGCTGGTGCTGGGCCCATCGTAGGACTGCTCGTCACTGGCCCGAGCGTGGCTTTTGCTGGGTGTGTACAGGACTGGTTTTATTCTGGAACAGACACAGGACAGGCATTGCCATAAAGGATTCTCCGTGCTTTGAGGCAATTCTACAGACACAAGGTAGATTTGTAACAGCAGMAGGGCTGATACAAGGTGGAACCAGCAGTGACCCGGATCTGCACTTCCCAGGCGATTACAGTTACAAGTTTCCCTGCAAAAGGAGCTTCCAGACACACAGTATCCTCTCCTCAGCTTCAGGGGGCCCTGAGCAGCAAGTGCTACAGAGAAACACTCACTTGGTCTTCTCTGGCAGAAGAGGGCCTCCAGTTCCAAACTTCTCCTGTCTCCTCCGAACGTCCCGAGGGGGCTTCGCTGCAGAGTTCACAAATGCCATCTTGGCCACTCTCCCTGCAAGAGGCCAGAGGGAAACATCACTTACATCCAGCTGGCCATAAAGGAGGCTCCTCACTGCTTGTCTAACTACTGATACTTCATCCACCTCTCCCCACTCCATCCATTCCAAAGAAATAGTGACAATCTCCTTCCTAAGGTCTGGACCTCTCACAGTGAGAAATCAGATTGATCAGCTCAGCAGTTCTCATTATGTTCACCCAAAAMCCAGAAATGTTTCCCCCCACCCTCGTTCTTTTCTGTGCCAGCATGGAGAAGGCACATGGAACAGGAGCCTGCTCATCATTGCTGTAAAATATTGAGCTGCATCAACACTATCATGGATGAAATCAAGACACCGCTAAACCACGAAACAAGGAAGCACACAGAGCTAAGCCTGGTTAAACCTTCCAGAGAGAACTGGACTGGAGTTAAGCCCAGCTGGGCTCCCCCAGGCCCACCTTTGGGTTTGTTGGCGTGGGCAGAGCCGATGTTGCGTGCCAGCATGAGCAGGCGCTGCTCRCGCGCGTCGTGCAGCCGCAGGTACATCTCCCGCCACGACTCGAACTCCTCGGGCTTCTCGTTCTTGAAGTCTCGCAGGCAGTGGTTGTGCCACAGCTGATCCGTGTCCTCCACCAGCACCTGAAGCAAACCCACACAGAGCTGGGATCCCTCCTGACTCCTCCTTTCCCTCAGCACCAGCTCAGTGCTGGTGGAATTCCAGCAGGGCCCGTGTGCAGGAATGTGTTCTCTGACAAAGCTATCTTTTGTCTCCTTAAAAAGGAAAAAGCTCAGAAGTTTCTCTCTTTGATTAGGTAAAAAGACATCTCACAGGACCTGGGCGACTTCACCTCAAACTTAAGGATAGCCAATTGGACAAGAACCAAAAAGTCCCACCTAAGCAATTTACTAGAAAAAGAAGAGAACAAAGAAACTAATTGCTTTGTGAGGTGTTTTACCAAAAGCAAGAACCTCTTGCACCTGGCTCAGTTTTTCTCTGTATAGAGTTTTGTTATTTTGCCTTTTATTAAAACTTTTCTGTTTCCAACACTACCACAGAAGCCATCCTGCTGATTTTATGCCTTCTAAGGTAGCTGAGCTATCTGAGGTGCAATATAAATCTCCAAGAGCTTATGARACCTAGCTCAAGGAAACCCATATATCACTGCAATGCCAGGAACTCAGGACTAGCAAAAGCCACCTCTTACAATGAAAAGAGCAATGAAAAGCTCTCACAGGCGAGGACAGCCCTGCACATCACATCCCTTRTCCCAGGCCAWGGCACTCACATGGTTACAYTCCTCGATGCGATACAGCTGCTCYGGGGTGCACCTCTCCAACACCGGCTCCAGCACGGAGAAAGGGACACCACCCACTTCATAGATTGCTAGAGAGAAGCAAGAAGCACAGGGTATTAATTACCTGCTCCTGCCTTGCCAAGGAAAGGGCTTGACACCTTGAAACACGGTGAAAAAACTGCCATGTTGCACAACACCATTCAGGATGAGGGGAGGAGAAAGGAACCTCAGGCACTAATATCTCCAAGTTGAGAAATATTTGTGCAAGCTCAATTTCCTATAATTTCCAGTGCTTAAGCACTGCTTGAAAGCATYCTAGGTGCTGATCCCTGCAGCACCTGGGCTTCCAGTGGGATTTATCCCATATTTGTGACAAGGGGGAACTGCTGGGGTCTGTACCAAGTTGCCAAAATTTCAGTGCACAGTGACTCAGAGACAAGGACAGGTACTTACAGTCGATGTTGTTACTGAGGACCCTGATACACTGCTGGTACAGGGACATCATCTTTGGGAGGTAGGCAGTTTTGGAGCCAGAGTACACCTGCATTTTGGAATTTAACCGGCGGCCTGTGAAACCAGCTTCGCTCTCCTCCACTGGTGAGGACACAGCTGTGGAGGGAAACCATTGCAGTGAGGAGGGGACAGAGAAAAGGAAGAGCCTGTCCTGATAAATAGCACAGGAGCCAYAAATTGGAGTCACCCAGAAGTGACCTAAAGGGCAAAGTCTTCTCCAAGAGACCTGCAGAGCAAGTTGAGGAAGGGCAAGCCCAAAGCCTGAGCCCCAAARAAGCATCAGTGAAGGATTTTTCTCATTTCTGATGGAGCATGTGGGAAGCAGCTGCTTTTTTATCTGAAACCTCTGCCCTTGGCAGACCCCACCAGAAAGACTGGAACCCACCCCTGCTCTCTCCCCCAGTCTGGCTCAYTCCAAACCCATTTTCCTGCCCAACATACCTTTCCTTTTTGTCTGGGAGCAGGTGATGGACTCGATGGAGGGAAGAGGACGATAATTGGCCTGGATGGGGGGCAGGGGGATGTCTGGTAACGTCGGGACCACATCTAAAATTATCTGGAAGGAGAGGATGGACATGGAATAAGACAGGAATACAGCAGAATGTGACATTCCACCAGGGTACAAACAGCACTGAACTGTGGGGGTTTTTGCACATTTTGGATAAACCACTCAATGCTGCTCAGTTTGCACCAGGGAACAACCTCAGGGGGTGGCTGCCAACAGGAAGAAGCTAAAATTTGGGATCTGGATCATTCAGCACCTTCCAAAAAGAGCCATCCATGTTTTTAACCTATTCAGGACAAGCAAAAGCATTTCCTTGATCTCAAACACTCATTTACCAGTTCTGCCTCTTCTCCTCTTCCTGAAAAAAACTTTGCAGTGGCGGAGAAGAAGGGAACCTCAGAAACTGAGGGAAACTGAAAACTTTGATATGGAGTTTTATGAAGCACTTACTAGAATGAGTGGCAAAGCAGGATTTGTAAGTTAAACCTTATAAAAACCACTTTGTGAAGAGCCAAGTGTTTCAAAGTTGAGTAAAAAGATGAAACAGTAAAGATTTTACATATTAGTTCCTATTTATACACCAAACCCTGGCACCCATGTGACAAAGGATCTGCACAGAAATATTGCTCATTTTCCAGGCTTTCACAAAAGAAGGTTTGTCTTCTGGAATGAACTGCCTTGTACCACCAGTTCTCCCATTTCTGGCCACTAAAAAAGGTCCATTTTAGAGAAGCATAAATRCTTGAGRAGGGAGACATGAGAACCTCTTTAGCAGGAGATGCACTGCAAACTGGGCTGGATTCTAAGCTCACATGCACAGATACTCTGCTTTCTTACCCTCTTTGGTTTAGGAGGCTCTGGGGTTTTCTTCTCTGCCTTTTTCTCACTTGTTCTCTTGTGGCTTGGACTTTTCTGACTGGAGCTGGAGCTGTTGGTAGTGGCTTTGGATCCGTTCTGTTTGCTGTGCCCTCKGTCTTTGTCCCCAGCTGACCCAGCTGAAGGTTTGACCACTTTCTTTTTCTTTTTCTGGGGCTGGTCATAGCTGAGATATGACTCAAATGACATTGTAGGTTGTTCAAACTCATCCTCTGCTTCCCCCTCCCCAGAATTTGAGGAAAAACCCACTGATTTTTTGTCCACATCGGAGATTTTGCGCTTCCCCTCTAAAGACTTCAAGCTCCCWGAACCCCCCTTTTCCTTGATCCTATTGCCTGAGTCACTCTCAGCTTTCCGTTTCTCTGAGTTAGAGCTCTCCAGGCTCTGCTTGGACTTTTCCAATTTGTTCTTCTCAGAGTCCCGATGCTTTTGCTTCTTGACATGGTTCTCCAAAGATTCCTCCGAGTGCAGCAACGAGTGCGACTTCTCCTTCCTGGAGGCGCCGCTTTCCCGATTCTTCTCCTTTTTGCTGCCCTCTGACGTCCTCTGCTTCTCCTTGCTGGCCGCTGCCCCGGGGGATTCTCGGAGCTGCTCTTTAAAGGAAGCCTTGTGCAACCTCTCAGGGCTGAAGGCAGAGCTCCTGTCATCCCCTCTGCCATCGAGTCGCTGCTTCTTGTGCGAGGATTTGTGCTCTTTGCTCCGACTCGCGTTCCCTTTGTCGCAGAAATCGCCGCGCTCCCGGCCTGCCCCGAGCTTCTCCTGGAAGCTGTGCCCTTTACTGGCTTTCCTAGGGAATAGTGCTGGTTCTTCCTGCTCCTCAGAGGCGTAAGGGTCTGTGTCCACATCCTGAGGGCTCTCRCTGGGCTCAGGTGACACAGCTTGCCCACAGTCCGAGTACTCCTGGTCTGAAGAGAGCACYGGGGAGGATCTGCCCCAACCCTTCCCCTGGTGGCTGCTATAGCTGTAAGTCTCATAGGCTCTCTCAGGCCTAGGATACCTTTTGGACTTCTTTTCCCTATGATCTGGGCTATAGGACTGGCTGCAAGAAGGCTGGAAGGGTTCTGAGTATTCCTGATCAGCCTCCTCATCCTCTCTGAGGGAGGATTCCTGATGCCTTTTGCTCGAGCTGCTCCTCTCGTAGTCACGGTCTTCAGAGTCCAGGTTATTTCTGAAAGGAGAAGGAACCAAAAAGAGTGAGATTAGTACTGCCCAACATGAATGAAAAGAGCCATTCCCTAGACTGGAACACCCCTCATGGAAGACCAAGGCTGTATTTGGTAGCTTTGTGGCAAAAATCCCACTAAATCTCTAAGGAACAGCAACAATCAGGGATTTAAAAATTGCATTTCTAGTGCAAGAATTGCATTTTTATCAGAATTAGAGACAGAACCTTGTCTGTGCCTACACACTCCTGGCTGTGTGATGCTGTGGGAAATGTCCCCCAGTTCCTGAGTTCAACACGTGGGAATACCACTCCTTTATATTCCCATTAATAACTGGGCTTTTATCACTCAAATCTATTTGATCTCTGCTGGGTTCAACACAGCTTTGTTACTGYCACATGCCTGCTAGCAGTAACTTCCAGTTTCCATAGGATTCTGGCTCATGAAAGCATTCTTTCAATTTACTTGGGCCTAGAACTTCCTGCCTTCAGARTCATAAAATGGGAAGCAAGCAGATTGCATCTTTTGCTTTATTAAGGGCACTTTTTTTGGCATCTCCTATTAATCTCTTCATCAAACTGCAAATTCTTGAARGTTGGCCCCAGCTTCCACATGAAACTGCAGCTGTCATCATCCCAACACTCCAGAGCCAGCAAAGGCAGGAAGTTTCWGCCAAAACAAGGCAAAACCCCCAGGCAGAGTTCACATATTGGTTTTACAAGTTTTTCCAGAGCCTTGGCCAGAGAGGTTTGAACTATCCACTGAGAAAACATTCCCAAAGCTCGTCCRTGGGGCTCACTCACCGCTCTGCCTCCTGCGCCACCGGCACCAGCTTCTTCCACCTGGCCACCAGGTCCTTGGCAAAGTCTCCCACCAGCTCATGTTTCCTCAGGCTGTTCACAGTCTTCCCAACTCCTGTCTCCTTCAGGAGAGAGCCAKGAATCCATCTTAGCAAAACAGGAATTCTCACCCCTGCTAAACTCCCTAAAGAGTCAGTGAAATCAACACACTCCCTACTGCTGCGAGGGAGAAAGTTCCTCAATCTAACAGCAAAGATATCACTTTTATTATGTCTTCAGCTGCTTTAGATCACTCACTACATGTAAATCAAAGGTTAATTCTACCTTAGACAAACACTAATTATTTGTATTAATAACCCAAGTCAGTATTTACCATGAGARCTGGCAAGTTTGAAGACAGAAGCTATTAAAACCTATAAGGATTAGCACTTCCTCATTTCCTGTTGATTTGTAGTTGCTGGGATCTGCTCCAACTCCCTTATCCCAGTCAGGTGTTAAGCTTTTGGGAGAACTGAGCGTGACAAACTGTCCTCCACGGCTTCCCACCTGCCCTGGCATGCTCCTTCCCCGTGCCTGGCACTTGCAGAACCTTATCACAGTCACGCCTGTGTCACTGGGCTGGAGCAGGTGGCTGAGACAACACACCCTGTTCCAGGGAAAGCAGCATTTCATGGAAAACAGCCCTCCCTGACTCCACAGACACGAGGAAAAGCCCCAGAGATTTCACAGCTCTTACCACGAGAATGTCAACTGTGATGGGTAACTCTGACAGCCTCTTCAGACTCTTCAGCAGCTGTGGAGACAAGAGGAGAAGGGTGCAGAGTTGTCACACAGAACCACAGATGGGGACTGGGGAGGAAGAAAATGCTGCACTGCCTGAGAGCTTAGGAAGATCCAAGTGGCTGACAGCTGCTGTCTCACKCCAAAAAAGCTCCTGAGAAGCTGAACACGAGGGCCAGCTGCAAAAAAATCTCATCTCTGCCCACAAGAACCCACCAGAAAGTCTTGTAACACACCCAAATATTAACGTTTGCAGCTTCAGTCTGGCTTAAAGCACTGGGAAACACAAACACACAGCAAGAGGAAGAAAGGACTTGGAAGCCTCTCAGAAGGTGGTGGTGGAATCACACCCCTTGGCAATAAAAAGGGGAAGGAAGATTTCTAGATGCTCTTAAAGACCTAAGAGGGGAACCTGTGTCTCCACTGCTGACAGGCTCTCTTCAATCAGGTGCAAAAACAGCACCTGATCCCTTCCACATTCCCTCCCTCTTGCTCCTCTTTTCTCTTTCCTTCACCAAACACCASAGAAGTGTTTTTTCCTCCACACACCCCAAGCAAGGTTCTGCCAGCATCTTCAGCTGCTCCATGGGACAGGGTGGGACAAGGAGCCCTCTCCAAGGAAGAGCTGGATGAGTTTGGCAAGAAGAAATAGCCTCAAGCTGAACCAGGGGAGGTTCAGGTTGGACACCAGGAGAAACTTCTTCAGGAAAGGGTGGCTAGGCATTGGGAATGGACTGCCCAGGGAGGTGCTGAGTCACCATCCCTGGAGGTGCTGAAGATTGACCAAACACAGGCTCTGGGCTGGCTGACCAGGTGGGGATTCAGTCCACAGGTGGGACCCAATGATCCTGGAGGTCTTTTCCAACCCCAGTGATTGTGGGATTCTAATTTGAATGCGGGAGGTTCCTGTACCTCTGCCAGCCAGGTGCTTGGGGACATGGCCTCACCACGATGTCTGTTGGCTTCTGTAGCTACAGTACATGGTAGAACACATCTGACAGCACTGTTGCCCCTCACATCATTTCCCACAGCTCAGCTATAGCCACAGTCCAGCCTCATCAGCATTCCCATTATTATAGCCCCTATACAGCCCAGGCTGTGCTCAGCACTCCTATGCTATATGCCATACAAAGGGCTGCCCCTGATCCAGATCTTCTCTTTAAAGCACTGTGCTCGTGCTCAGATCAGCACTGTCAGCCTGAGCTGACACCCAGGCACCCCCACAGCCACCCTGCAAGGACCAGACAGGTTTGCAGGTCTCCTTCCTCTGCAGGGAAATGAGTTCCTTGAGTCTRTTTGAGGAGGGTTCTTGCTTTCAGAGAGGAAACACTCCTCGACACCCAGAGAAGGGTTCCACTGACATAAGCAAAACCACAACTTCTGCTCACTAGAAACTACTCCTTTCTATTTAGGACCTAATAACTGTGACAGAAGGTTTCGGTTTCTTGGTTTAGAAGAGTGAAACACTGATACCAAGAGTGGCTACTGTTGCCTTGCCAGCACAGCTGCTCAACAAGTGCACTGGCAACTGAAGCCACCAAAGCAAAGGCAGCAGASACAGAGCYCAACTCTGCTGCCTCTCCTCAGACTGCCTGACACAGTTCAGGGGTCAGGATTCCTCTGGGAAGGCCAAAATCCTTCAGGGATTTGTAATAAAGGAGTTTGGATTTGTGTGCACAAAGGAGACAGGAAGGGAAAGAAGGATGGATTTTTGTACAAGATAGAAAAAGGGTAAACCAGGAAAATATTAAAGCAACAGCATCTCTGTGAGTAATTAAATTCATAGAAAAGTTTCTTCAGAGCTTACAAAACCCCACTGAGAGAGTAAGAACCAAAGGAGAACTCATTCTGGTGTCCCTAAATATTTTCTAGCTACACCCCACTGCAGCATCTCCCASAGTTCTGTTTGCTGTTTAGTTATTTGCTGCCTTCAGGGCTGAATTCCAGCAAGAGACRTGCTGCTCTCAATGGGAATGCTGTTTTCAGTGTGGTTAGAGACCAGGGGAGCCACACACTTGATCCAGAACATGTCTCACCAGGAGCTGAGTTATTCCACAGCCACTGCAGTCAGTTCCTTCATGGAACACAGGTCCTTGTATATGAGATGCACCAACTGAGACAACTTTGATGCAGTGAGGCTTAAAACCTCATACTAAACTTTATTTCCTTTGGAAACAAGCTGATGGAGTTCATCCCACTGARGCTACAGGGGCATCAGGAGGAATTTTGKRCAACAGGAGGAATTTCTTCACAGAAMGGTGGTCAGGCATTGGAGGGAGGTGGTGGAGTCTTCATCCCTGGATGTGTTCAAGAAACAACTCAGAGTGGAACTCAGTTGATATGGAAGGGTTCAATCAAAGGTTKGACTCGATCCTGGAGGTCTTTTCCAACCTGYAACAATCCTGGGATTCTAAATCTGGCAGCTCATCTTGGAAATAACCAAGMTCATAMAAATCCTGCGAGGAAAAGGYGACCAGGTGGGAGACAGAAAACACCAGGCTTGAGTCTTGTGAGACACGCACGACAAAGCTCTTCTAAAACACCCCAGAACAGGGCAGGGCTTCAGTCAATCAAGACACAAMCCATAAAACTGAGCTCCAGCTCCASTCAAGTCCTGTTGAACAAGGGTGGATCGTTTTCTTTCCCTGAAAGAAGGCAGCCAGACCGTTACGACACTACAAACACACACGAATATCAAATTGCTCCAGCACAGCCTGGCCTCCATGAAGATGCTCTTGCTCATCTTTTCCTTCTCTTCTTTCTTCCCATAGCCCTGGAGCAGAGCTTGTACCTCCTCTGCTGGAAAAAAAAGGACATTTTCCAAACCATGACAGCACTGTCCAAGATTTCACTCGCACTGTTCYGTGCCAGCAGCCAAATTTTTACCCAAAACCAGGAATAACAACACYTCACACCTTTCAGCAAGGCAGTGAGTTGTGCACGATACTGGGCAAATRTTATTCTTTCACATTCCTGATAAAATATTTTGAAGGGACCAGGCAAGAAAAGTGAGGACTGGAAATGGTGTAAGGGTGAGCAGCACCCAGGGATGCTGTGGATTTGTCCTGCTGATGAGGTAAAATTTCTTCAACAGGAAGGTCCTCACAAGATCCATCAAGACAATGCAATGGCAACTAAATTCAGGCTTTAAACCACTAATGCTTCTGAGGATATGGTTGGAAAAGTATCAGAAATAAAGAATATAGGTCACAGGGCCTTTCTGCTGGGGAAGAAAAGAGCTTTTCAAGTCATTACCCTGCTTTACCTCCTCTGCCTGCCCTTGCAAAACCGCCCAGGATCAACAGAGCAAGAAACGACTTCACACCACGAGGTCACTGCAGAAAGAGTCGGGCTGTGCAAACACTGCCCGGGGCTTGCAGTGCTCCAGAAACACACCAGCACTTCTTGCCCTGAGCTCACACRAGGGGCAGGAACAGCAGAGCTAATTCTCTGTGCACAGAGTGCTGAAACAATATTACAAGTCTCGCCCATGATCTCAGGCAGCTCAGACCCCCTGGATCTGCCTCCTTGCAAGTCCTTCAGCTCCGTCTGGGGCTCCATCAGTCAAACCCTGCTCTGAGAGGGTGAGGAGAGTAACCAGATCCCATTGCATCACCCCCAGCCAGGCTGGAGCTCCTGCAGGGGCTCCCATTTCAAAGGGTCAGCACTCCAGCATCCTCTCCTCCTCCTCCTGGGTGCTGGGAGATCTCGGGAGTTCTGCCGGTGTTTGTTTCGGTGAAACAGAGTCAGCCCAGCACGGAGCAGCCGCGCAGCCCTGCCTGCCTCCTCTTTCACCTGAATTACACGAAACGCGAACCCAACACGTGTGAATACTCCCAGCAGATGCTCCCCCTTTCAAACAGGAGAATGGAGCAACAGCACGCCCGAGTTCCACCAGAATTCCAAATCTCACTAGAAAAACCAGCTCTGGTGCAGGACAGTCGCTGTCACCAGCCGAATGTCACCGAGCACAGCGAGCCCGAGGCCGGTCGGGGCAGCACCGCAGCTGCTGCGGGCACATTCCCTCGTGGAGAGAGGGGCGAGAGGAGCCAAGCGAGTCCCCCAAGGCCAGAGGGAACGGAGGGGACAGGAGGGGGAGCCGCGGCCCCCAGCCCCGCGGCGGTGCCTCCCTGCGTGGGCTCACAGCGCCGCGGCTCCGCCACCCAACACGTCACCGGGACACGGCTCTTCCGGAGGACTTTCTCCCGGCTGCCCAGCCGGACCCGGCCCGGCCACCGGGCACCCCTAAAGGAATCCCTGCTGCCACTGCCAGGGGACGTCCAAAAGGGACACCCCAAAAGGTTCCCCTGCTCGTCACTGCCAAGGGAACACCCCCAAAAGGGAGACCCCTAAAGGGACTCCTGCCTGCAACTGCCAATGGAGACCCGAAAGGTTCCGTGCCCGCCACTGCAAGGGAACCAAAAGGGACCCTGCTCGTCACTGCAAGGGAGACCCCAAAGGGATCCCTGCTGCCACTGCCACGGGACACCCCAAAGGTTCCCGTGCCCGCCACTGCCAAGGGAAACCCCAAAAGGGATCCCTGCTGCCACTGCCACGAGACACCCAAAAGGGATCCCGCCCCACCACTGCCACGAGACACCCCAAAAGGGATCCCGGCGCCGCCGCTGCCACAGGAGACCCCAAAAGGGAACCCTGCTCGTCACTGCCAAGGGACACCCCAAAAGGGACCCGTGCTCGCCACTGTCGCGGGAGGATCTGCCACGGGACCCCTGGCCACGACCCCAAGGCTGCCACGGGGGGACCCTAAAAAGGGACGCCCGCCCACCACTGCCACGGGGGCACCCCACAAACGACACCGGCCCGCCGCAACGGGACYCCCAGGGCCCGCGAGCCGGGGACGAGCCCCGGGCAGCCCGCACGTCTCAGCCCACGCAGCGCGGCCCCGGCCGGGCACGGAGCTGCCCGCGGGGGAAGCCCCGGCGGAGGGAGGCCCTGCCCCGCGCACTCCCGACCCCCGTCCCCACCGCTGGGACCCCGGCGGGCTGAGGCAGCCCCCATCACCTTCTTGGGCTCGGCGCTGCCCGCCAGCCGCGCCTGGAGCCGGCCCACAACTTCCAGCACCGACTCCGCCATTTTTACTGCTGGAGAGCCGGCGGCGGCGGAAGCGGCTTCAGCGGCCGCCGGGCCCACGGCGCTGCCCCGCCGCCGCCGCCATCTTGGCTGCGGGCAGGAAGCGGAAGCGGCGCCGCGCGGCCTCGGCCATGGCGGGTGAGGGCAGAGGGCGGCGGGCGCCATGTTGGGGACTGGCAGCGGCGCCATCTTGAGTGCTGGCAGCRCCGCGCTGAGGGSAGCGCGGCCCCGCGGCYCTGCCGGCCCTGCCCTCAGGAGGGGCTGCCACAATCCCGGAGGAGCTGCGGTTGGAAGAGACTCTGGAAATCGTCCAGTTCAACCCCCTGTCAGGGCAGGGTCAGCAGGTGGCACAGGGACACGTCCAGGTGGGTTTGGGATGTCCTCACAGAGGGAGACTCCAGCCCTCCCTGGGCAGGAGTTCCAGTGCTCTGCCACCCTCATGGCAAGAAGTTCTTCCTCAGGTTGAGGTGGAACTCGTTGTGTTTTATTTTATGGCTATTGCTCCTCGTCCTGTCCCTGAACGGAGTTTGGCACCATCTTCTGACAGCCCTTGGGAATATTTTATGGTTTTATGAGGTCCCCTCTCAGCCTTCCCTTCTCCAGCCTGACCAGGCCCAGCTCCCACAGTCTCTGTTCATTAGGAGATGCTCCAGTCCTTTATTCAATCATCTTTGTTCCCTCTTTTAGACTCACTCCAGCAGCTCCTCACCTTTMTTGACCTGAGGAGCCCAGAACTGAACACATTTTTGCCCTGACATGTCACTTCACATCTATTCCTGTTGCCTCCCAAAGGCTGCTTTTCTTTGGGATGGTTGGCAGCTGTCTCAGCTGAGTCTCCACCTGAGTCCAGCCCATTCCAGTCTCAGTCTGGACCTGAGCCCAGCCCATTCTGTGCCCCTGGGACTCAGTGAGGGTGGCTGACCTCAGAGCACCCCAAAAGGCTGCTGGAAATGTACAAGTGATAAGAGCAGTCAGGTGGCTGGGAGGAGGGAGGAGGATGTTGAATGGGGAAAGCTGAGGGTCTCTGTGCCTCAACCTGCAAATCCTGGACAAACCTGKCTGAGRGCAAGGTAAGAGCAGCCCCAGCCTGTGTGCGAGTCACAGAGAGCCAGGACACACCTGGCAGGACCAGCAGAGACCTTGTGTGGGGCRGGGAGCTGCTGAATAATGGAAAAGGGGGAAAAAGCCTTTGTTSCTTTCTAAAGTGGGGCTGGAGGAATTAGCAGCAGCAATGGAGTGCCTGGAGCTGCAGTGCCCAGGTATTTTCCAGGCTGGCTGTGACTCAGGCTCTGACTGAACCCACCTGCTGGMAGGACACTGAGCTCAGGGGTATGGGACAGCTGGATAAGGAGGCACGCTGATGTTTGGGGTCACTGCAARCTTTARGAGCTAGGAAATTGTCCCCTGAGCTGCCTCCATCTCCATCTTGAAGTTTATGAAGGGAATGCAGACACAGAAGAGCTTTTCTCCCCACTGCAGCACTGGATTGCAGCATGGATTGGAAAATGCAAAAAGGGAAAAAAAGAATAAAGCCAAACCAGAATAGTGAAGAAGGACCCTCGCTCCCATCAGCTTCCCCACAAAATTCACAACACAAGTTAGGGGTTACAAAAATTTATTTACTTCTCTGGCAACAGGAACTGCTCATTTACCAGGAAGGATGATGCCATCATACTGTGAGGGGAAAAGAAAAAAAAACAACAAAGAACCAAGTGAGAAATCACCATCAGGTAAAAGTACAGTGCTGCTGTGCAGAAAACCTGAATCACCAGAGTCATTCCAAGCCAACACGGACATGGCAGAGCAGTTTTCCTGCAGCCAGCTGCCTCTGTGCTGTGCTGGAATGTCCAAGGGGCTGTGCTCAGATAAAATCCCTGGAACAAGCAGCCACACCCTCCAAGGCTGCTCTAAGCAACCCAAAATCTGGGCCCTGAGGGCAACTGTGCCACATTAACACAGCCAGGCAGGATGGGGGAAACAGGAATTCAGCAAGATCAGGCAGAGCCCTCCCTGCACAGGGTGTGACCTGAGTAGGTCCAGGCAGACTCCACACTTTTTATCAAAAAAAAAAAAACAAAAAAACCCAGAAACTATCAGCAGTTCCCACCTCTGAGATTTCCAACCCAGCTTTCAGCAGCTCCCATTCATTATATGGACAGATAAGCCCAAAATTYTGTGGATTTATTTTTGTGGATTTGTTTGTGGATCTCTCCATCCTGCAAGTGTGGCAGCTGAGCCTGGAGCTGTGTCAGACCAACAAATCCTAACCCTGCCTCCTCACTCCTGATCCCCAAACTCCAAAAACTGTGGGAGCCATTTACACAAGAGCTGCTCATTCCTCCCAGCTCTCCTGCCAAGAGCTGYTCTTCAGTTCAGCACACCCAAAAAAAGCAAAATGTTTCTATTCAGTAGCAGCAGCTTCTACTGCTCTGGGACAGCAAAAATCCATAAAATCTGCTCAGTGATTTGCTCCAGCCTTTCCAGGAGCATTCTGCTGCTCCTTGGGATACTCCAGGGATACTCTCTTATACACATCTAGATGTGTATCTCCAGCCTTTCCAGGAGCATTCTGCTGCTCCTTGGGATACTCCAGGGATACTCCAGGGATACAAAGTGGAGATGGGACTGTACCTTCTGCTGGAACCAGCGCATGGCCTCCTCCTTCCCAATCCTGTGCTTGGCCCCGATGTTGCCAGTCCTGCGTTTCTTGTCAGCAATGCTGAAMCCCGGCCTGCCCAGCACCTGCAGGACAAAGCCAACAGCACTGCTTCATCCTGGCACCTTCTGCTTTCCTAAACCAAGCACTTTTCCAGGAGGGAAGCCTGGAGTTTCCTCATCAGTGATGCCTTGCTGCCATTTCTGTGTTATCCCAGGAGTTGCTGTCAGAGCAACAGGTTTTGCTTCTGAAGAGGCTTTGTGAGGTTTGTCATAAATCAGGGATTTTATGGCAGCTCTGGGAATCTCAGATTATAAAAGTGTCAACAAAACCAAAATTTATCTTCCAGCAAGTCCATGGGAGCCAGTGCTCGCTCCAGGCTCCTTCTGGAACCTTCCCACAAGCCCAGCAAGCAGGGAATACTCACCACGTAGAAATCCAGGCCGTAGATCCCGATACTGGGATCGTATTTAATGCCCAGATCGATGTGCTCCTGGATCCCAAAGCCAAAGTTCCCCGTGTCTGAGAAGTTGTTTTTCCTCAACTCGTATTCTCGCACCTGAAACGTKGGTTCTTGGTCGTTATTTTGTTCCTGACTGGAAGCAAAATTAAAACTCCTGCCCACTGCTACCAGACCCCAAACTCGCTCACAAGCTATTGAGTCTTTATCCCAAAAATTTTACTTCCAAATCCCAGCAGCAAAGACAAAACCCAAAAGAAATCAGCTGCTGCACCAATCTGTCCTTAAATAAAGCTGAAACAACACCCAGATAAACAGTGTGAACACTTCATCCCGTGTATCTGACCTGTACCTAGATCAGGTACAACATTTCAGAGCASACACCCCTTTATTCAGAAAGGAAAAGTTCTGTTCTGTCACAAACCAAAGAACCAGCCCAAAATCCTCACCTTCAACCCCTTCTCCAGAATCTCCTCTGCTTTGGCCCCGCGAACCGTGCAGTGAACAGCGATTTTCTCGTTTCTCCTGATCCCGAAGGACCTCACCGTGTACCGGGCTGCGGGCAGCAACAGTCACACTCAGGGGACAGCCAGAGAATTCCCACCCGGGGGATTCGGAGCTTCTCAACACCCAAAAATTTCAAGGGAATCACAAAGAACCGAGGCAGCCCCACATTCCGTCTTTAGGGATGCTGGCAAAGCAGCAGGCTGTGTTTGAAGACAGAACTAAAAGGCACAAACGCGCACGACTCCCTGAATATTGAAGCCYCCCAATTCTCCAGCAGCTCGCCCAAGCCTGGCTCTACCAAGGAGCCCTTTCCGGGGAACCGCACCCAGGGGAAAGGACGGAGAACACCCGAGAGAACATGCAGGGCTCCCRGGCAGCCGCTCACCTTTGGAGAACACGGGGGTCTGCCCCGTGAGCTGCTCCAGCACCTTGGCGGCGCGGGTGAGCCGATCCCCGCTCTCCCCGACGCAGATGTTGAGGCAGAGTTTGCGGATCCGCAGCTCCCGCATCGGGTTCTCCTTCTCACCTTGGTCTTGCTGCGGAGAGACCACACCGGGGGTAACCGGGGCTGCCCGGGCCACGGCCCGCCGCTCGCCCCGGCAGCCCCAGGACGCTCCGCCGGGGGTCCGCAGAAAGGTTTCCGCAGGCGGACACCGCGCCCCGCTCCCCGCCAGGCCCCAATTCCGGCACCGCGGCCCTTTCTGGAGCGCCGCCGGCACCGGGCGGGCCGCGGCCTGTCAGGGCGGCAGCCGCTCCCCCGGCTCCTCCGCGCCCATCCCGCCCCCACGCYGCTCCCGCCGGCCTTCCCCGCTCCCGCCCGCACGGACCGCGGCCGGGAGAGCCCCGCCAAGCGCGGATGGAGGCGGATGGAGACGGCCCGACCCGCGGCTCCGGCACTCACCGCCATGATGGAGGCGGGGAAGAGGCGGGCGGGGCGCGGCCGCGGGGAATTGTGGGAGCGCGCGGGGCGGTGGCGCCCTCTGGCGGGCGGAGGGCCGGGTTGCCRTGGCAACCGCCGTTAATTAACGCTCATTATTGAAAACAAAGCCAAATGCGGTAATTACGGTAAATATTTACAGTAMTTACAATTAACCGAGAGAGGAAAAACAACCCGAACATGCGATGGGCAATGCAGTTGTTCACCAGCCCTGGTTGATGCCAGAACCATTTCTGAACCCCAATTTCTATACTGGGAATGATTTCCCTCTGTGGGATATCCCTTTGGGATCAGCTGTCCCAGCTACACTCCCTCTCGGGTTCTTTTGGGAACCCCCTCACTAGCRGARCACAAAMCCAAAAAAATAGAAAAAGAAGAAATAAGAATTCTTGACATAGGATAGACACRACTTAGTGAAAATCCAAAACAAAGTTCATTCTTCCTTGGAGCAAGGAAGGCAGGCTCAGATTCCCAGAGCAGTTATAGTTTAATACCATTTAATTMATTGGCTGTTGTCACCCAAAATAAAATCCCCAGCAGCAGCTTTGGTGGGAGATGCTGCACCCAATATTGGAGCAGCTYTCAGCGAGTGTGGTTATCAGAGCCTCTCACGTCCTCACAGCCCCAAATTCCTTGAACCAGACCTGGGAAGGCAGGCCAGTTTCACTTCACTCTTTCAGGAAAGTGCTGGTGGGTTTCAAGAGCTCAGTCTGGGATCTGGATCCTCTTTTTGTACCACTTGGGAGGATGGCAGMCCATTCCCTGCTGCACTCAGCTTCACTCCCACCACTTTGGAGTCCAAAGTTCTCTTCAGTGGCCACATCCTGAGCAGCAAATGCCTCCAATGAGGCTCACACTCAGTGAGGATGGCACCAGCTCAAGGCTTTYCCTGTTTATCCCCTTTCCCTGCCTCCCCARGGCCGTGCTCAGGGCTGCCAGCCCRAGCTCTGTMATGCCATCAATTATTTTTTGCCCCAGTTCCTTCTAAGCGGGGATGAAGGATAAATGAATAATCAGCTTGTCTCATTAAGGACAGAAAAATAAAGTGTCAGGAGTCTCCGTGCAGAGGGTGTGAAAAGCCTCTGGTTAAAAAGTAACATTGCTGCTTCATTATGGATTTCCTTCATCCAGGAACACTCTGCTGGAAATAGCTGCAGGCTGGGCTGGCTTCCAGCTCCCAGCAATCCATGGATCCAATGGATTCCAGCAATGCAGGAGCAATCCCGTGGGCTGTGGCTGTGCTGCAGGGCTGCTCCCCACGGGCACAGGGGGCTGGGGGTGCTGTGCTGTGCCCCCTCCCCTCTCCTYTGCCCAGCATGGATGTGCTGGCTCTGGCCAAAATCAAAGCTGAGTGTCACTATAGGACAGCAAAGAACACGAGCACACAGTGCTGCTCTCCAGGTGAAGAAAAAAGGAAAGTTTATTTTCTGACTCCAACATTTATATTTTCCCAAAAGTGACAGTGGATTGGAGGGTGACAGTGCCACCCCTCCCATGGACAAACCAACAGCCCATCAAATTTCTCCTCCTCCATAAAAGAATGCAAAACAATGAGTTATTTACAGGAAGTGTGTGAGAAAGTTCACTACAAGAATATAAACATCAGAAGGCTTAGAAAATCTTAAAAAATCAGGGCGACAGCTGAGGGCTGCAGAGAGGGAGGAGGAATTGTTCCAGCCACTCTGGGGATGCTGGGGGACAGGAACAGAGCTCAGGTTCAGATTGTTCAGCAGTTTAAGGTTTTTTGCATATTAGAAAACATTACATTGCTTTTTCTGCAGACAGAACAGCTTTTTATGGTTTTTCAGAGAACAGGGAGAATGGGTGCAAGTGTACTAGTATTTCACCCTAGAATATTCACACCCTTTGTCTCTGTGTGAGCACCCGATGGTGTGAGCTCATCCCATCCTCTGCTCCTGACTCCTGCCAGCAGCAAAGAGCTTTGCTCAACTCCAGACATGGAGAATCAGAGAATCACGGGGTGCTTTGTGTTGGGAGGGACCTGAAAGCCCATCCAGTGCCAGCCCTGCCATGGCAGGGACACCTCCCACTGTCCCAGGTGCTCCCAGCCCTGTCCAGCCTGGCCTTGGGCACTGCCAGGGATCCAGGGGCTGCTCTGGGCACCTCTGCCAGGGCTGTACACCCTCACAGGGAAGAATTGCCAGATCCCATCTTGTTGCAGAGACATTTCCTCCCTTGGCATTTCTCTGCTGCATTCAGGAAGCTTTCCCTGCCAGGCACAGAGCTTCCCACTCACCMCTCCCTCGACCCTCTCCCCATCCCCAGATCCACCCAGATGGGTCCCACATGGAGCTCTGCCTGCTCTGAGTCATCCCTGCCCCCAGAACAGTCCAAGCTCTGCTTTGCCAGGTGCCACCACACATTTTCTCTGCCAGAGGGGGTGGGCTCTGTCTCTTGATTCCCTGCAATGAAAGGAATTTTCTTCTTTCATTGCTGACAGCAGCTTTGGGTTTATCCAGGGATGTGCTGCTGGTTTCTGGCCCCAAGGTTTCACCTGGCTGATGAGAAATCCASTGATCCTGCCCCTGTGCCAGAGGTGTTTGTGATTCCCAGCAGGACAGAGAGAGCAGAGATTTCCTGAGSGAGGCAGGGAGGAAACTGTCACAGAGAGGGAGAGGAGTGGGTGCTTCTGTCCCTTCCCTCACTGCAGGAACGCTGCCTGGGGTGCTAGAGACACGTCCCTGCAGGAATGGGGGGTTTTAAACCTTTATTTCATGTCCCTGCAGGAATGGGGGGGATTTTTAAACCTTTATTTCACATTCCTGCAAGAATGGGGGGGATTTTAAGCCTTCATTTCACCCTTAGGATGCCCCACAAGAATATGGGGAATCTGAAGCCTTTATTTCACCCCTTAGCATCATCCCTGCAAAATGGGGGGGATTTTAAGCCTTTATTTCACATCCCTGCAGGAATGGGGGGATTTTAAACCTTTATTTACAATCCCTGCAGGAATGGGGGGATTTTAAACCTTTATTTCAATTCCCTGCAAGAATGGGGGGATTTTAAACCTTTATTTCCAACATCCCTGCAAGAATGGGGGGATTTTAACCTTTATTTCATGTCCCTGCAGGAATGGGGGGATTTTAAACCTTTATTTCACCCCTTAGGATCATCCCTACAAGAATGGGGGGGGGTTTAGGCCTTTATTTCACATCCCTACAAGAATGGGGGAGATTTTAAGCCTTTATTTCACCCCTTAGGATGTCTCTACAAGATATGGGGGATCTGAAGCCTTTATTTCACCCCTTAGCATCATCCCTGCAAGAATGGGGGATTTTAAGCCTTTATTCAACCCTTTTATCCTTCTATGCCGCAGTTCCAGAAGAAAGGGGAGAGCAGGAATTGCAGAGGGACTGCGGGAATTGCTCGTGGGACAGGGARAGGGAAGGATGCGGTGCCAGGGAGGGCAGAGATGTGCGATACTCGCGTGTTTGGTGTTGATGCCTGCCCTTGGCACGCTGATTATTGCCAAGGCCATTTGAGAAGGACCAAAACAACCGCGGGACYGCAGCCAAGGCACCAGGGAGCGGCATCCCCTGGGAGGAAACGGGAAGTGCTTTACAGCAGTGTGCTGAAGGGCTGGCTGGCCGATGAAAGCTTCTCCTCCCGCGGTGCTGAGAAAAACTTCCTGGCGGCCGCAGCGCTGAGCGCCGCCGCTGCGGGAGGAAACCAAGCAGGGTGTGCCCAGCCCATTCCCAGCGCACGGCAGGGCACAGAGGGTGCAGTGCCACGTGGGCAGCACGCAGGCCGCGGTCTCGTGGGTTTCCCGGCTGCGTGTCCCGGGAGGAGCGGTACGAGGCCGCAAATGTGGGCAAATTTGGGATTTCTGGGAGCGATCGGAACGGGCTGGACTCGAACCCGCGGACAACGGAGCCATGAGGCCACGCCCCCACAGTTAGGCCACGCCCCGTCTGTGGTCCACGCCCCTGATTGGTCCCGCCTAGGCCACGCCCCTCCATTGCCGCTGGCGGGTCATGTGACGGGCCAAGATGGCGGCGCTCAGGGCGGCGGTGCCGGTGCTGGCGCTGCTCGGGCTGTGCCCGGGCCCCGCGGCCGCCGCCGCGCCCCTGGTGATCTGGCACGGCATGGGTGAGCCGGGAGCCTCCGCCAGGGCCGCGGGGGCGGCGGGGCTGGGCTGGGAGCCGGGCAGGACCGAGGGGCGCTCGCTCCGGTGTCCCCCTTCCTCCGGAGCACCCGTCTCCGCGGGGGCCGGGAGGTGCTGCCCCTCCCGGTGCCGTGGCAGCGGGGCTGGCGGTGTGTCTGTGGAGGTGAGGTGAGGCCCGCTGCCGTGGCGTGGTGGCGCATCCCGGTGTTCCCTCTGGCAGGAGACAGCTGCTGCAATCCGGTGAGCATGGGCTACATCAAAAAACTGGTGGAGAAAAAAATCCCGGGGATYTACGTGCTGTCGCTCAAGATCGGGAGCAGCCTGATCCAGGTGAGCCGCGTGTCACCCGCGGGGCTGCGGGCGGGGCGGGGCCGAGCCGCTGCAGCTCGTGCTCCTGACAGGATTCCACCGGGATTTCTGCCCTGCTTCCCGGCCAATCTTCTGTTCTCGCTGAGGTAAACAGCTTTGACAGGTAGAACCCGATAAAGTCCAGCTAATGCCTGCAGAAAAGCACTGGGGGAAAACAAATCCCTGACCTAAATTGGATTAATATGCAAATCCAGTGATTAGCACACTCARCCAGTGCGGGTGTGTGGGGTGGAGGCTGTGTGAGGCAGGGATTTATCCCTGGGCACGCTTCTCCAGCTGCAAACATTTATTTATTTCAGTGTAAGAAATCACACACTGCTGCACCTTCATGGCTTTTGACAGGTTTTTGTAGTGCTCTGGAATTTCTTTAAATAGTTTCTCAGGGTAATGTGGGGTGTAGGTGGTTTTCTGAAGATTCTGGGTTCTGGATTTTCTGGGTTCTGATTTTTAATTTTTATATTGATATGAACAAAATCTGAAGGGATTCAAGTTGAGAAGAAGTTTGGGGAAATGTCTCCCATGTGAGACAGTTCTGCCAGCCAGAGCAGGAAGGGGAAGGGAAGTGAAGGCAAGGAGAAGTCTCAGAACAGGAATTTCACTTCTGTCCCTGTCAAAGCTCAGGTCCTCTTTGTAACCCASAAATGTCAGTGATGTGTTTGCAGAGCTTAGAGCAGCCACAGCAAAGGTACAAACRCTGCACCCTGCTCTGATCCCCAGGACATGGAGAACAGCTTCTTCATGAATGTCAACGAGCAGGTGAGGGAGGTGTGCAGGCAGCTGGCCCAGGACCCCCAGCTCCAGCGAGGCTACAACGCCATGGGCTTCTCCCAGGGAGGCCAGTTCCTGTAAGTCTGCCCTCTGCTCCAGCTCTGGGGGGTTCAAATCCTCATTYATGACCCTTCAGAAGTGCTCAGCAGACACAAAATGTTAAATTCCTAAAGGCAGGAGTGCTCCAAGGGGGCAGGTTGTGTTTTCCTGCTCTTGGAAGAGCAGGAAAATTCCAGGGCAGGGTTAAATCCCAGTGCCCAAGCCCACACAGAACAACTGTCAGAATGAGAGCACACAGCCTCCAGCTGCACCAGGGGAAATACAGGTTGGATATCAGGGAAAAGATTTTTACACAAAGGGTGATAAAGTTCTGGAATGTTCTGCCCAGGGAGGTGGTGSAGTCCCCATCCCTGGGGGTGTTTGACARAGCCTGGATGTGGCACTGGGTGCCAGGGTTGGGTTGAGGTGCTGGGGCATGGACTTGATGATCTTGAAGGTCTCTTCCAACCCAGTGATTCTGGGAATTCTGGGTGTTTATATTCCCTGGCATTCCTGGGGAGTTCTCTGGGCATTCCTGGGGTGGTTTTGTCCCTGGGCATTCCTGGGGTGTTTGTTCTGCCCAGGGAGGTGGTGGAGTCACCATCACTGGATGTGGCACTGGGTGCCAGGGTTTGGTTGAGGGCTTTGGGCTGGGTTGGACTCTGTGATCTTTGAGGTTTCTTCCAAGCCAGTCATTCTGTGATTTTGTGATTCTGCTGCTGTGGCCTGGGCAGGCCCAGCTCAGCTCCTGGGCAGGCCCAGCTCAGCTCAGCTCTTTTCTCTTCCCCCACAGGAGGGCTGTGGCCCAGAGGTGCCCTGCTCCTCCCATGCTCAGTCTCATCTCCATTGGAGGACAGCACCAAGGTAGTGTCTGCCCCCTGGCACAGCYCCTGGGCACCTTTTGGGGCTCTTCCCTAAACTCTGATCACTTTCTCACCAATTAAATTGTCCCTTTGTTCCTGGCTGGATCTGGTGATGTGTTTGGCCCAATTAGTGTTTGYTGATTTCATTATCTTGATCTTGCTTAATTGGCAGTGGAAAGCTCTGCTCTGCTCTGTCAGCAGTGGCTTCTGTGCCTGGGTAGGATTCTTACACACCTTGGGAGCTCTTGGGATGAGTTATTTTGTGGGAAATTGCTACAGAAATTGTGAAAATTCTCCAGTTGTGAAACTGAACCTTTTGGGCCACRAGGGTATTTTACAATCAGCATCCTSAAGGCCAAAGSCCCAAAGAAAAGGGAGTTGTGAAAAGGAATTAAGGAGTGTGGAGTTAAGAGTGMATTGCAGATACTCTGCCCTGAGAATCCCACAGCTCCTGGAGCTGTTTGTTTGTAGTGGAGAGGGAGGATTTGTAGGGACCCCCCAGCACTCCCCATCCCTTTTCTGTGCCACAGCTCCCGGGGCACAGGGGCTGTCTGAGAGCTTGCAGGGCTAAAATCTGCCTGCTGAGCTGGGTGGCTGTGCTCCTGCTGTGCAGCAGGAGGGGTGCAGGGCCCCAGGKTGGTGACTGGGCTGTGTCCTGCCCAGGGGTGTACGGATTCCCTCGCTGCCCTGGGGAGAGCTCCCACCTCTGCGACTGGATCCGCAAAACCCTGGACCTGGGCGCCTACAGCCAGGCAGTGCAGGAGCAGTGAGTACATCCCCAGTATTGCCATTTTCCCCCTTTGGAGCTCCACACACTCCCAGCTGCCAGTGGAGGTTCAGCACAGAAACAAAAGGCAGCAGCACAGGCCTGGGGGGAAATGGGATAACTTTATTTCACTTTATTTGATGGTAAAACTCCCCGAGTCCTGGATCCCAGGCCCCAAACTGAGGACAACACTTTTTTGTCTAGGGGTATTGTTAGTTGTTTTGTGACTAGGTTGATAAATCATAGCTGGAGGGTTGAGAGTTGGTTAGTTGTGACTGTGTTCACAGGGGTCTGAGGATGAGGGAAGAGATGAGGATGTGACTCCATGTTTCAGAAGCCTTGATTTATTATTTTATGATATAAATTACATTAAAACTATACTAAAAGAATAGAAGAAAGGATTTCATCAGAAGGCTGGCTAAGAATAGAATAGGAAAGGATGATCACAAAGGTTTGTGGCTCGGAGACTCTGTCCGAGCCAGCTGGGCTGTGATTGGCCATTAATTAGAAACATCCACATGAGCCCAATCACAGATCCCCTGTTGCATTCCACAGCAGCAGATAATCATTGTTTACATTCTGTTCCTGAGGCCTCTCAGCTTCTCAGGAGGAAAAATCCTAAGGAAAGGATTTTCCATAAAAGATGTCTGTGACAGTCAGTAATTCATGGATTGTTTAGGGAGGGTAGTAAGAGAGCTGGGAATGTTATTGAGATGAGAATTAGTGGGATTCCTGGGAAGGATGGGCTTGAAAATTGGTTGAAGAAGCTGAAGTTCATGGTCAGGTTCAGGGGGTAGTGCTTGGAGCCATGGGTGGTTTGCAAGAGGGAGGATTTATTGATACCAATGACAGAAGTTTGGGTTGGATAATTAAAGAGAAAATGAGTCATGAAGTGAGCATGATAAAAAATCAGGGGCTGGGGTTTAGTTGAGGCATACATAGTTGAGGCATACATAGTTTGAGGGCAAACAACAGCTTATAAACAGGGGAGGTCTTAGGGAAGGATACAATCTTTAACTAATCAGGAGAGCTGGGGGTGGAACACAAGGCAGGGAGTACAATGTGCACACCAATGAAGGATTTCAAGGCAGGAGAACAGCTTAAGTAAACTAACAGGGTTTGGAAGGATACAGYGCTGAAGGAGAGTAAGAAAGGTCCTGGGGAAAGGGGTAGGGACAGGAGGGGTTAACAACTGGGGAGGGGGTTTGAAACTTGGCAGGGAGTAGGTAGGTAACAAACAAATAAACCACACTTAACTGAACTGAATAAGAATAAAAGACAAGTCTGTGCCGCTCTAAAGACAGGGGGAGGAAAATACAGAGGGATTACAAAACTACAAATTAAACAGTGAACATGCCAAATGAAAAAACACACTGCAACACCCCAGGCCAGGCTCAGGAGCAGCTCTGCCTTTCCAGGCTGAGCTTTGCTTTGTCCCCTCTGCAGCTTGGTGCAAGCAGAGTATTGGCATGACCCGCTGAAGGAGGAGGAGTACAGGAAAAACAGCATTTTCCTGGCTGACATCAACCAGGAGAGGGTAAGGACACTCTGCCCTGTGAGCAGCAGCCTGGGAAGGCTCAAACTGAGGAGTTTCCCTCTCTCTGGGCTCTCCAGTGGCTTGGATGTGTTCTCCTGCTTCCATCCAGGGCATCAATGAGACCTACAAGAAGAACCTGATGGCTCTGAAGAAGTTTGTGATGGTGAAATTCCTCAATGATACCATGGTGGACCCTCCAATCTCTGAGGTGAGGAAGGCAGGGCAGCTCTTGGGGCTTGTCCCTGGTTTGTCCTTTGGTGGCAGAGGGGCAGGCTGGGCACAAACACAGGCTTGACTGCCCTGGAACCCTGCTTGGCTCCTGGGAGCCCTTCAGCAGCTGTTCCTTCATTTTTTATCCATTTTTATGCAGTGGTTTGGGTTTTACAAAAGTGGCCAAGCCAAGGAGACCATCCCACTGCAGGAGACCTTGCTGTACAAAGAGGTGAGTTCTGGGGGCTGGGGGCTTCTGCTGTGTCCCCTTTCCTGTCCCTCCCTGGGGTCCCAGCCCTGCTGTTGTCATCCTGGGGCGTTGCCTCCCCTGCCAGGAGCTGCTGGTTTGGGGGGACATTTCCCTGCAGGGGACATTTCCCTGCAGCCATTCCTGGCACTGTGGAGCCCAGGGAGTGACACTGGAGGTTCCTGCCTGGCCCAGGGTCCCCCTCAGTGCCTCATGAGCTCTGCTCCTGTTCCAAGCTTTGCTCCTGGAATCCCTTTTTCCCCTCCATGAGGAGGAGAGCAGAGGTGGAATCTCCCCGTTCTCCCCGCAGGATCGCCTGGGGCTGCAGGAGATGGACAAAGCAGGGAAGTTGGTGTTCCTGGGGGTGCAGGGGGATCACCTGCACTTCTCAGAAGAGTGGTTTGACAGCACCATCCTCCCCTTCCTGCAGTGAAGCTCCCTGGGCAGGGTTTGGCACTGTAACTAACACCAGCCACTGTGCACAGCACTCGCTGCATCCAGGCCTGCAGGGATCTGGGGAGGGGAACAGGAGGGGGTTTGGCTCAGGGGGGTTTGGCTCAGGGGGGTTTGCCAGGGTGGAATTGCACTCCCAGCTGGGCTGAGCCTTGCCCTGACTCTGACTCAGGGCCTGGTGAATCCAGCCCAGTTCTCAGAGCTGCTCTCCACCCCCTGTTCCTGCAGGGCACCCTGGCAGTATTAACCCAACTCATTAGTGCAGGGATCAGCAAGRCTCTCATGGCTGTAGGCAGGGCAATCATGTCACAGCCCCTGCTTCAGCAGGGGGCAAAAAGGCCAAATTTAGGGGTTTCTGGGGAAAAAAAGAGGGTTTAGAATTCAGCACTATTAGCAGCTTGAACAGTTTTCARCTAATGGCTTGGTTTATGTTCTTTTGTACAACTGAAATCAATAAAGAAGTTGCTATCTAACCAACTAAAYAAAAGCTTGGACAGCTGCTGATTGTGTTTGGAGGGGAGCTGAGGAAATTCTGGGAATATTCCAAGGAATCAAGGCAGGGTCAGGCAGAGAGGGGGAACTTGTCCTGCCTGAGCTCACTTGTGCCCCCAAAAATGAGACAAGAGCCACAGTAATGAGCAAGTTGGCATTAACTTTATTCTATCTTCTGTATAATCTTAAGTACATAAGAAAGGTTTTTTTCACAAGCCTCAGGGGAAGACAAGTACAAGTCACAGGACAGTTTCAAAATAAAAAAAAATTGCATAATTTTTCCTTTTTTTTTTTTTTGTTTTTTGTAAGTTTTGTACTAGAGAAAAAGAACATTGACACTTTACAGAAGAAATGCATTTCAGATATGCTTATGCCACCCGAGGCAGTGGAAAAATGAAGGTCAAAGCACGTGCAGCTCCCTTTGTGGGTCAGTACAGTACTGTGTGATCCATCACTCTGCTCCAGGGCCCTGGAACAGAGGCTACCAGCTTCCACCAAAATAAAGAGCCAAGCAACAGGAGGGGAAAAAGGGGGAGGATTCAGAGGGGGCTGATTGCAGATGAGGAAGAGAGTGATGAACCGACTTGATCCAACTCTGGTATTTACAGCTCTGCACTGCTGACCTGGAATGGAGGAGCTCCTTCCTCTGGGGAAGGGCACAGCTTGAGAAAAACCATCCTGGGARCCTGAACCTGAGCTCAGCTGCTCCAGGAAGGAAGCCCTGGGGCAAASGTTGCCTTGTGAAGGTGGAGGGCTCATGGAATGAGAGGTGCTCAGCTCCAAGCTACCAGCCAGGCTGCTGGGTGGCCGTGGTGGCACCGCTGCAGCCTTCCTGTGGCACTGGGGCATGAAAGCCTCCTGTCATGGCACAATCAGGAATGCACTGAGCTAGTGGGAATGATGGAAGAGAAATCAGGGTGGAATTGGCCCAGGTCCTCAGCCTTTGGTCCAACAAAACCGTTCCCATGTCCTGTGGTGCCAGCAGCTGCTCCCRAGAGCTGGAGGGAGCAGCCTGCAGGAGCTTCCAGGACAGCTGGGTGCTGTGGCCTCTGACAGACACTGTCACTTGTTAAAAAAGGGGACAACATTCCTCTCACATGGAACAGTTTTGCTTAAAGGCAATACAAAAACAACACTCTGAAAGCCAACTGCCAGGACTGGCTGTGAAGTTCACCGAGACTCTGATCGATTGGTGCAGTTAGATGGGACAAGGGGAGAGAAAAAGAACCTTCCTGCTGAGAGAGGTGACAACCACCACCTACCCCAAGCCCCAGGCACAGGAACCTCAGTGATGGCAGGCAGCTGTGTCTCTCGGGTAGAAGAGAAGCAGTTTGAGAGCAGAAAGGTACAAGAAATCTAAGAGAATCATCTGAAAGCAGATTTGTCCCACAGCAGGGCCAGGGGAGGGTGAGAGCCTTGGAGCTTTTCGGCTTAGCCAGCAATCTCTGTCACAGTGGTAACCAACTTCTGACCGTTCCACACTGTCTTGAACTGTTCTGGGACAGGGAATTCAGTCTGGAGGGTAAAAACAGAAAGCTGYTGTCAAAAATCAGTTTATGGCTGACATTAGTAACCACTCCCACTGCTTCAGGCATTTCTTTTCTCAGCTTTGTGCTGTTACCTATTGTACCATCACTGGTGCCTGTTTTACCCCCAAGAGATCCTGAGGAAGAAGCAGCTCTCACAAACCAGCAATAATCTTACTTACAGTTGTTTTTTGCTATTTTTACAAATCAGATCATCATTCACAACCTCCAAACTCCACAAACCCCACAGTAACCAACACTCCCTGCAGGGCTTTATCAAGACACAACTCCTGCATCCCCCAGGAGGATTCCCAAGCAGCAGTKACAAAGTTTTGCACTTTCCCAAGGATTGCACTTACAAAGTCGCCCCCCTCGGTGGGGATGAGCACGTTCATCTCCGAGGACTTGGCACTGACGATCTCGCAGTCGAGGGAGCTCTTGCTCAGGTACACGTGGCACCCATCTGTCTTGTTGATGGAAATTGTTGGCACTTTACCCATGACCTGGCAGGGCCAGAGCAGAATTAGCTGAAACTGGACAGCCACAGCATTTTTGGGGTGTTTTCTTTCAAGGCAAGAGGTTGGAATCCAAGCCCTCCCCGTGATGATCGCACAGGATTCAAATATTCCCACCTTTAGCAAAAATCCAAAGTTTTTGTTTGTAATTTTCCCCAGTTTCAGGTTCTGATCTCTTTAGAACAAAACTTGAGCCAGCACTGGACAAAATGACCATCCCAAATCAGATGCCCAAACTAAACTGGAATAAAACCTGCTGCTGGCCTCCTGCTTTGGCAGCCAAATGTGCTTCCTACCTCACAGAGCCTCAGCTCTTACCCAAACCCCGAAACAGCTCAAAGACACACATTTCAGCCCTTTCCCAAGGGACAGATGGTGTTTCATGGGTATTCTCCACAGCTGCATGCTCCTGGTCTGGAAATACAACTGCTCCAGAGCCAGGAGAGAGCACAGGGCACTCACCTGAACTTTAACATCCCTGCTGTTGATGATCTCCACAATGCCCACCACGTCATCAAACACCAGACCCAGCTTCTTGCAGTTGTCTGCARAGAAAAGCAGATCAGGGCACAGAGGTTTTGGAGGCTCCAGCTCCTGCACACACACACCAGCAGGCAGSAGCAGCTCTCAGAGCCCTCCCCACTCACCCAGGGTGATGGAGTTGATCTTGCCTTTGATTTGGAGTGTACTGTTTGTGCACTTGAAAACATATGCTACCTGCTTCAGTTCTGTGTCACTGATGACCAGGTTAGTGGCATTCTCCTGGTTTTCCTGARAAGGCAGAGGAAACACACTTCATTTTCTGAATGCAGAGCAATTAATCCATGAAAATCCCTTTAAAAACAAACAGGTGCCTTCAGGCTGGTGCCTCTTAGGAGAAAGTTCTCCAGAAGAGCCCCCTTTGCTTCTCCARAGCTCCCATCCCTCCAACCCACTCCTGCCAGCACCAGGCACTCACCACTCTCCACTTTTTGCCTTCTAATTCTAGCAATGGAGGTGCCTTTGGGGAGGGGTTTGCATTACAGGCWGGTTTGGGAGCAGTGAAAGGTTTGGGGCCGCTTCTCACAGGGCCCCCCTGGTTCTTCAGGGCTGGATTCTTGTGGGTTTTCATGTCATCTGAAACGTGCCTTAAGCCTGCAAGAGAAGGCAAAGCTGAGAGCCAGGTCCCCTCCAGGAATGCAGCTCCCCAAACACCAGTGCTTACACCAGCCAAGATAACTCTTGTCAAAACACAAACTCCTGAGGCTGGGGCTAAGTTGAGCCCAAGTGTGAGTGACAGGAAGGGAAGGAGGAAGCAGGAAATACTGCTGCAATATTGACAAGAACACAACATAAACCACAGAACCAGAATGTGCCACACAGCTCTTCCACTCTGCAGCTGGAAAAAGCCCCAAGCCCAGCACCTCCTGAACTGATGTGCTCACCAGGGAACACAAAAAAGGGAAAAATTCTGTGCAAACAACAGCTGCCAAATTGCACTTTTTGCACCAGAAAGATGCAGGCAACCAAAGGGCTCAGCCTCAGGTGTTTACAGCTGGAAGYTCAAGCCTTGCTCCACCTGCCAGATGAGGGTGACAATCCTSCTCTCAATAACATYCCCAGCTCTCTTACTACCCTCCCTAGACAATCCATGAATTACTAACCAACTCTCAACCCTCCAGCTATGGTTTATCAACCTRGTCACAAAACAACTAATAATATCCTTAGACAAAAAAGGACACAAATGAGCCCTAATTTTAACATCCTTCATAATCTTCCTCCTACTCATTCACCTTCTAGGGCTGCTACCCTAACACATCTACCCCACATTTACCCTACACATTTGTCCCTGGGAAAGCGCCAGCCCCAGACTGGGACCAGGTGGGTTTTTGTGTCCTTTTTAAGCAGGTGCATTGAGGGGCAGCAGGAAAACAGGGAGCAGCAGCCACAGGAGCAGCAGCAGAGCAGTCCCKCCCTCCCTGAGCCCTGACATACCCGAGGTGATCCCTTCTCCCCGGTTGATCTGCGCGAAGAGCGCCGAGCGCGAGGCCGAGTCGTCTGTGCTGGAGCTCACGGGGGCAGGAGGAGGGGGAGGCCCTGGAGGTGGGGGTGCAAGCCCAGCCGGGGGGGCAGGTGCTGCTTTAGCCCCTGCTGTGGCCACAGGACCCTGGAAGAGCAGGGAAGAGGAAAGGAGCTGGCACCAGCTCGCTCCTGCCCCGCTGACCCYCCCAGCTCCCTGCTGCAGCAGCACTCACTGTTTTGCTCCAGGTCAGCCCTGTGGTGTGGTACTCTTTGATGTAGGCCTGCAGCTCTGTCCAGATGCTCAGGTAAGCTTTGACCCAGTCCACTTGTTTTTTATCTCTGAGAACACAAGGAGATCAGAGAAGGAGGAATTAAAGGCTGAGGAAAGCGACTGTGGGCAGATGCTGGAGCAGCCCTGTCACAGACATCTTTTATGGAAAATCCTTTCCTTAGGATTTTTTCCTCTAGAGAAGCTGAGAGGCCTCAGGAACAAAATGTAAACAATGATTATCTGCTGCTGTGGAATGCAACAGGTGCATCTGTGATTGGGCTCATGTGGCTGTTTCTAATTAATGGCCAATCACAGCCCAGCTGGCTCAGACAGAGAGTCCAAGCCACAAGCCTTTGTTATCATTCTTTTTCTATTCTTAGCCAGCCTTCTGATGAAATCCTTTCTTCTATTCTTTYAGTATAGTTTTAATATAATATATATCATAAAATAATAAATCAAGCCTTCTGAAACATGGAGTCAGATCCTCATCTCTTCCCTCATCCTCAGACCCCTGTGAACACGGTCACACAGCCCCAGCTGGCCAAGCTCAACACCAGCCCTAGGAGAAAAGGTGAACTTACACATCCTTGTACTCCTTGAGGATCCTGTTGGTGTAAAACATGGCAGCATCAGTCATCTCCTTCACGTAAGGACCAGGCTTTGGAGCCTAGAGCAGAGAGAACACGTTGGCACCTGTCTCTTATACACATCTAGATGTGTATAAGAGACAGTCCTTGTACTCCTTGAGGATCCTGTTGGTGTAAAACATGGCAGCATCAGTCATCTCCTTCACGTAAGGACCAGGCTTTGGAGCCTAGAGCAGAGAGAACACGTTGGCACTGAGCAGCCCACCCGGCTCTCCCCAGCAGCCCGAGGAAAAGCCCTTCCCATGGAGTCCTCACCATGGCCACCCAGCCCAGGGCTGGGATGCTCTCACTGACTGCTGACAAGTGGTTGAACAGTTTGCTGCCACGGTTCTTCTCCCTGAAGTTCTGCACAGCCTGGATCTGCTCCGAGATGGGCTTGAGGAGCTCTGAGAAGGCGTTCTGCAAACGACACACAGGGACAGCGACAATTAMAGAGATTAATTAGCACGGCTCTGGAATGGCTGCACAGCTGAGCTGATGGGGACTCAGAACAAGATTCCAACTGGCAGCAGTGACTGCTGCAGCTCCTGTCCAGGCCTGGCCCTGTCCAAGCCAGGCTTGGTCCCACAGCCCAGCTCCAGGCTGAAGTCATTGCTCCCATCGGATCGGCGCTGTGGGAGAACGCCAAGAACTGTGACTCATGTTCAATCCAGGAGACACTGACAAAGCTTGTTAGTAACGAGGACAGAAATAGCATTTGCCTTTCCTGGGTTCTTTTGTTCCAACACAGTTTGTTAAATTTCCCTCTCCTCCACGAACCCTCAGAGAAAGGGGTGCTGGGCAGGTTTGGCACCCACAGCCYGCCCCACAACCAGAGTCCCAGCAAGTTCTAAGGTCACCCCCACCAAGCCAGATTGGAGGATTCCAGTTATTTCTCGAGTCAATCCTTCAGTAWTTGGATGGTAAAATTTGTTCCTGTGTGCTGTTCCCTTGGAATGCTGACTGGAAGTGCCAGAAGTGCTCTGGGGTCAGAGACAGCAAAGAGCCAATTCCACGTTTCCAGAGATGCCTCTGAGGAAACTTTTCCTTCCTTTAGCATCGGAGAGTCTCCTGCTGGTGGCAGCAGAGAGGGACAAATTTGGGCAAAACTTGCCTTCCAAAACCTCAGCTTCTGCTTTTGCTGCTTTTTCATCTCTGTTTAGATGAAAACTGAGAGGTCCCAAGCACTGCTGGCCAGGCCACACTTTCAGAAGCTCCAGCCCAGCAGCACATTCCAGTCACAGGATGGGGAAATTCTTCAGCACAAGCACTGAGWGTTCACACATTTTGCATTTTAAACTGGCTGCTCCAGAATTAGACTCCTGCCAGACAACCTGCACAAAGAGCTACCCTAGATTAAGGCTGTTCTTTGTTCATAATCCTTTATTTAAATAAYGTGTCCGTGGGATTTGTAAGCAGGTTCTCAGGCTAGAGGCTGCAGAGCTGCATCCCAGCAAGCCTGGTGGAACATAACAACCCTCCAACGCTGATTTTGGGGGAAAAAATGCAGATCTATTTTGCAGTGAACAGGAAAGGAGCAGAGAAATCCAGMTCCTACAATGTAACAGTAGAAGCCACGACTGAGCGAGATAATAACTGCAAAGAAAAGCAAGCTGGGATCTTGTTGCTCAGGAAAATGCAGTTCTCAGCAGGGAAAAGCCAATGCATTCAGGATCAGATTCTCAGCCACACATCCTGCTGAGAAGCAGCAGCCCAGGGTAAAGTGTTAAATTACCTGCTAAGGACAAATCAATCCTAAAAGCCCAGCCATTATTCAGAGGCCATTCAGCAGAGACAAGTGTCTGCTCTGCTCCTGGAGGAGTTTGATGCCTGAAAGTCTCTGAGCAGCATCACATAATGAAAAGCAGGAGCTCCACAAATCCCAGGGTGGCTSCTGGCTCAGACAAGCTCCTGTCTGCAGCTTCTCAGGGAGCACTGATTGAGCAGARCTGGTGCCAGGTGAAACTGGAGACAGAGGCTGGGAGCTGACAGCCCCACAGCTGCTGTAACAACTGGGAAACGTCAGCTCTGCAGCTCCCAGAACCAACAGCCAGGGTTCTGCACAATACTGGGGAGCACCCAGAGCAGCTCATGCCTTCAGAGTGTGGGAAATCCCTGATCAGAAATCCMTGATCAGAAATCCCTGATCAGAAGCCTGTGCCCTCAGGTCAGGGGTGGCTGTGAGTGTTGGGGGAACCTGGGCTGTCACAGCTGGGCTGTAGCCATGATATTTTCTGAAAAATCCTTTCCTTAGGATCTTTTCTCCTGAGAAGCTGAGAGGCCTCAGGAACAAAATGCAAACAATGATTACCTGCTGCTGTGGAATGCAACAGGGGCATCTGTGATTGCCCTCATGTGGTTGTTTCTAATTAATGGCCAATCACAGTCAGCTGGCTCGGACAGAGAGTCTAAGAGCCTTTGTGATCATTCTTTCCTATTCTATTCTTAGCCAGCCTTCTGATGAAATCCTTCTTCTATTCTTTTAGTATAGCTTTAATATAATATATATCATAAAACAATAAATCAAGCCTTCTGAAACATGGAGTCAGATCCTCATCTCTTCCCTCATCCTCAGACCCCTGTGAACACCAGCACAGCTGTGCCAAGACAGGAACTGGAGGAGGACTGGGACACTCACCTCTGCTGGCTGCTGATGCTGAGATGCCACCACCAGAAGAGCCCTCTCGCTCATCAAGCCTGCATGGACCATCTCAGCCTAAGGACAGACATAAACATGAGGGAGATTCCCTTGTGGAACAGGAACAAATCACCCCAGCTGTGAGGAACCAACCCCACCGAGCCCAAAGCACATTCCTGGAGGAGCCCATCCCCARAGGAGCCTCAGCAGAGCAGCACAGCTCAGGGCTGGGGAGTTTTAAAGGCCTGCCCCGAGGTCTGGACACAGCCAGGCACTTCAGGATTTCCAGGAGAAGGTTGGATTCACCCTGGGTGTGTAGGTGGCAACCTGGAGGTTATCTGGGCACCTGCTTTGAACCCTCAGGGATTGTGAAGGTCCTGGGATACAGTGCTAGAGGAATGCAGACTCTGACAGCAAATTTGGCCCTTCCAGCCCTAAGGAGAGGCAGCACCCCTGGAGCAGAGGGGGAACAGGAGTCCTTACATGCTTCTGCACATCCCCACCAACTTCTCTGCTGATCTTGGTGTACTCAGCCACYGGCCCAGCCAGAAGGGCATCGAAAGCCTGCACGTACTGAGCCACTCCTGTGGGAAAAACCAGAGCACAGGGATCACCAGGAGCACCCCACAGGCTGCCACAGCCCCAGGCTGCACCTCCCACTGCAGGAGGCTGAGCCCAGGGCTGAGGAAGTGCTGCAGCCACAGAGTTTTTATCTCCACGGGGCAGCCCCCTCCAGCCTGGCTGCCCCAGAGTGAGCCCTGTGCCAGCTCTGCACTGCCCTGGGAGGTGCCCTGGGCCTCACCTTTGGCAGAGGCATCTCCACACATGCCAGGGCCTTGGCACACGTTCTCCAGGCGCTCCACAGCCTTCTCCAGGCGCTCCACCAGCCTCTCCATGTCTGCTGCTGTCCACAACCTGCACGGACAGGACACAATTACTCCATCCCCAGGTGCCACAGAGGGTTTATGGCTGGCTGCTACAAGCTCTACCAGTTCCAGGAGAATCATTCCAGCCCAGCTCTGCACCCTGAGGATGGCCAGCAGTGCACCCTGACATTAGCAGAGACAGCTGGGTTGCACAACAGCCTCTTGCTGTTGCCACACTCGCTCCTTAATAGTTTCTATTCCATTTTAAGGGCTCTTTACGTGTGTAAGGACATGAAACTTCCACCTTCTAACCTCGYAGTGACACCACTCAGTGACACAAAGGTCTGCCCAGGCTCTCACTGCAGTCAGTCCTGGCCCAAGTCCCAGCTGTGAGCACACAGTCACTGCTCTGCTGGGAGCTCACACACTTCAGGTGAAAACTACCGGGTTTGAATCTCCAAATGCATCTGCAAGGACCTCCTGGAGTCCTGAATTGCTCCCAGGAGCATCTGTAAGCTCAGGATCACCCCAGCTCAGAGCCTGAGCCACCCTGGCACACAGCAAAGGGAGCAGCTGCACGAGCTGAGGCGGCAGAGCTGCTTCTGCAACAACAGCCCCTGTTCTTCCTCTGCAGCTCTGCAGAGCCTCCTCTGCAGCCACCACACAGGAAAGAGGCCCAGGCACGCAAGCCATTTGCAGCATGTCATCTGGAAAAAGTCTTAAAAGTCACATAAACTTTCCATTAATTACTGCTTTGCACCGAGCTCACGGCTCCCTGCACAGTAATGCCCAGGGAATGCAGGGAGGGAGCAGCAGAGTCRCTGGGGCATTTTTATCTTATCAGCACTCATCAAAAAGATTTTACAGCATGAATCACCGTGGTGGCCTGGACACAGCTTCCTTCTGCAGCCTGCAGAAGCTCAAAGCCCTGTCTGGAGGAGGGGATCCTTCCCAAAWCATCCCTAGAGCGCTCCAGGAGGAAGGCAGGGTTTACTCAGCCGAGCTGACCCTGGATCCCCTCKGAGAGGAAACCTCAAGTTCTCACTCCGAGTTTCGCTTTTGTTCACAAGCCCTCTCAGCCCCGCTGCTTCAAAGTGCACGTTTTCACCTCATTTCCAGAGGATGTGGGGCAGATCCAGCATTAGTCACGAGGCCAGCACTGATGTCACAAGACAAACAAGGCCTTTTTCCAGCCCTTTGCTCCCTCCTTGCAGCAGGAGAGGCAGCCCTGCTGCGGGGGGCAGGGGAGAGGAGGAAGAGAAGCAGCTTCCTCCTCTGTCCGTGCTGAACCAGGGGACACACTGTGCACAAAACCCCACTGGATGGCTTCCAGATACAGGCCAAAAAAAGAGTCCAGAGAAGCTGAAACTCCGCAGCATCAGAGCAATGAACAGCTCTGCATCATTAATTGTGAGCTCTGCATCATTAATTGTGAGCTCTGCATCTTTAATTGGGAGCCCTGCATCCTTAACTGTGAGCCCTGCATCTTCAATTGTGAGCCCTGCACCATTAATTGGGAGCCCTGCATCTTTAACTGGGAGCCTTGCATCTTCAATTGGGAGCCCTACATCTTCAATTGGGAGCCCTGCATCTTTAATTCCAGCCCTGCATCTTTAATTGTGAGCCCTGCATCTTTAATTGTGAGCCCTGCATCTTCAATTGTGAGCCCTGCAAAAACCCAAGCTCCCCTGGGAGCACAGCCAGGACAGAGCTGGGCTGGCTCTGCCACCCCCGCTCACAAAATGTGGGATTTCCCCCCAAAAAGCCCCTGCCAGGGTGGCTGTGCCATGCTCAGACAGGGCAGCAGGCACACAGAGCAGTGTTTCCCCAGCCATCAGAACAGTAACACTGGAAATGTCATCACAGTGATCTCTCCAAACTGATTTGCTCRTGGATCCTGCAAGCACAACCAGAATCTGTTCTCTGGCCTTCAGTTCCATCTGCTGCAACACTTAAATCACATCATCATGGCTTTTTACAAGGCCTGGTCATCCAGAGAGCTGCTCTGGAGGTGAAATCTGTCCAAGCTCTGCCCCATGGTCTTGTTTGAGACCCCACTGTCCCCTCTGCTTGGCACTATCAGGAGAGCCACCAGTTATTCTTGGCTTTGCCTTTATGACAGCAAAACTGGGTGAATYTAACACTTAACAAAGCACCTGACTTCACTGGCAACCAAATTATTATTGTTTCTTACAGGTTTTTGGGGGCTGCACATAGCTGTGGTCTCCTGAGCAAAACAATCTGAAAATGCTGTAAAGACCAGTCCTCTTCTCACCACACAGCAGTGCAGTCTGTGCTCGARATCAGCTCTTAAAAATCAGCCTGACTCAAACTCAAATCAAACTGACTCAAACAAAGCTCTGCAGCACTGATCCCCAGCAAGGCTCTAATCTGATCAGCCCCACTGCCCAAAGTGCAGCTCTGAGCAGGATTACCGGGCAGAAAATCCAGATAGAAAACTGAAAACTGCTCCCTACCCCAGCAGGGGCAAACTGCAGCTCTGAGTGGGATTACCAGGCAGAAAATCCAGATAGAAAACTGAAAACTGCTCCCTACCCCAGCAGGGGCAAACTGCAGCTCTGAGTGGGATTACCAGGCAGAAAATCCAGATGGAAAACTGAAAACTGCTTCCTACCCCCGGCAGCAAAGGAAGCTGCTGGAGGAGCACATCACTCAGCTCTGGGTGGGATTAACACCCCAAAACCACCAAAATCAGCATTCCTTGGGACTGCCATGCTCCCTCTCCCTGCATTTGACAAGTCCTGCCTTGTTTTTCCTGAGCCATCCTGGGCAAACCTGCTGCTGTCAGGCAGATGGTGAACTCATTTTAATTTCCTTTTAATGGGTGGCATTAGGGCAACTTAAAAGATAAGTCAGTTGTTAAATTGGCAGCAAAATGAGAGCTAAGTGCAGGCAACCCAAAGTCCTGGATGGCAGCCCCTCCTCTTGCCTCACCCTCCCTGTGCTCTTTGCCCTGTGGATGAAGCTATTTCTGCTGCCTGGATACACACACGGAGGGAAATAAAAAGATTGAGCTGGAACTAAATCAGAGATTAACATTCAGCAAGGAAAATAAAAACAACCACACAGCGGACCTGCCCGGAGTGCACCTAGACAGTGTTTTGTCTACTGGCCTGTAAATATAAAATAATTCCACAGAAAGTGACAAAACGACTTCACAGGTCTCAGTGCAAATTATTAGAGCTTGTTTCCCTTCTCTGAAGAGGAAGATGAGACACACAGACCACACAAAAATAATTATTTTTGTTCTACAAATCATCCCAGAGTCTATTTTTTTTGTTCTGCAGATCATCCCGGAGTCATTTTTGCTGTGCACATCACCCTGTGCTCCAGAGGGATGAGGGAGACTTYCCCAGCTCCCTGTGCAGGGCTGGAGATGCAGCTCTCCCTTCCAGGACAACAACACAGGATTTAAATCTCGTTCCAATTCAATTGAACTTGGATTAGCAGTGGAGCAGAAGCAGCAAACACAGTTTCACCCAGGGCCAGAGGGGCCATTCCTTTTCACAGCACATTTGTTCATCCATCAACTGCCCTTTATTCCCATCTCAGCCTGGGACATGCTGTGCCACAAACAGGCTGAGCAGAGCAATAAAATGAAAGGATTTTATTGGTAAAAACATCAGTTACCCCAAACCCTGCACATCCCAGCAAGAGGAGCTTCCTGTCTGRGGAAGGAGCAAATTCTCAGAGTGAGCAAATTCTCAGAAAACCACCAAAAAAAATGCAATTATTTCCTTGCCTGAGACAGCACACAAACCTGAGCCCTTCCTTAGACGTTCTGGAAGACACAAATGTTGGTTTTATRGGCAAAGCAAGTGAAACCTACGCTTGTGCTCACACCGAGCCCGCCACACTGCTGTCAGCAGCACCSAATTTGCATCAGCTGCTTCCTGTTTCTACAGGCAAAAGAAATAAAGATGGGACAACTAAATTAGGAACATACCACAGTTTATTTCTGAGCTGACACTGGAATATCTCAGGGGATCAGCTACCAGATGATTTCCAACGTTTATATCTGCCAAAAGCCTAAAGAATTTTATTTTTTTTTTTCTTTTTTAAACAGTTCAGCTCCTCGAGGCAGGGATGGTTTGAAGCAAGGCAGGAGTCAAAAGCCTGGGTTTAGCCAGTGGTCAGGAGCTGCCATGAACACAAGACAGCTATTGCTGGTCCCAGCAGCTGCCAGGACAGAGATCTCAGCTGTTTATATCCAACAATACTTGCTGACACTGCGCCAGAACCCGTGCTGGCTGCTCCTGCTATTTCAGATCCACTTTATTTAGAAAACCAAGAGCGCTTTAAAGAAAAAAGTAAAAAYCCATCTGGCCCCTGTTCCAGCTTTCCCACACAACAAATCCCCCTGAAGCCATTAAAAGTGTTWTTTGGTGTTTTGCTCACAGGTTAAGAGGGGGTTAAAGCTCAGCACTGGAGCAAAGGCTCCTTTTTCAGCACAATCATCTGAATTAGGAGGTTTGTGCCTGCCAGCCTCAGCTGCCACCCTCCTCTCACTTCCTCTCCCTGCCAGGGTGATGAATCCACCAGGGAGGTAACCAAGGACGTGGGCTCTGAGCAGGGCTGGCTGCAGCAGGGAGCTCCAGATTCAGGAATTCTGAGCCTGGAAGCGCTCAGGATCCCTCTGTGCCTGCCCCAGCACGGGCTGAACTCTCTGCAGGAATAACTGAGGGGATTGAGCCTGGGAGCTGCTCAGCATCCCTCTGTGCCTGCCCCAAGCACGAGGGCTGAACTCCCTGTATGAATAACTGGGGTTATTGAGCCTGGGAGCAGCTCGGGATCCCTCTGTGCCTGCCCCGCACGGGCTGGAAGAGCCCCTGCATGGATAACTGGGTTATTGAGCCTGGGAGTCTGCCTAGGATCGCCTCTGTGACCTGAGCGCCATCAGACAACGGGCTGGACTTCCCTGCTGGATAACTGGGGTTATTGAGCGCTGGGAAGCTGCTGCAGGAGCATCCTCTTGTGCCTGCTCCGCACGGGCTAGCTCCTCTGCATGGGATAAACTGGGAGGTTATTGAGCCTGGTAGCAGCTCAGTCATCCCTGTGCCTGGCCCCAGCAGCGTGCTGAGCCCTCTGCATGGATAACTGGGGTTATTGAGCCTGGGAGCAGCTCAGGCATCCCTCTGTGCCTGCACCCAGACGGGCTGACCCTCTGCCAGTCAATAACTGGGTTACTGAGCCTGGGGGCTGCTCGATCCCTCTGTGCCTCCCCAGCAGCGGGCTGAAACTCCCTGCATGGAAAACTGGGGTTATTGAGCCTTGGGAGCTGCTCAGCAATCCCTCTGTGCCTTGCCCCAGCATGGGCCTGAACCCTTCTTGCATCAATAAACTGGGGTATTTGAGCCTGGGAGAGCTCTCGGGATCCCTCTGTGGTGCCTGGCCCCAGCAACGGGCTGAAACTCCCTGCAGGAAAACCTGGGGTTTTTAGGCTGGGAGCTGCTATCAGGACACCTCTGTGACTGCCCCAGCAATGGGCTGAACCCTGCCATCAATAACTGGGGTTATTGAGCCTGGGAGGCTCTGCTCAAGCAATCCCTCTGTGCCTGCCCAGCACGGGCTGAACTCCTGCCATGGGATAACTGAGGGATGATGAGCTGGGAGGAGCGTCGTCGGATACCCTCTGTGCCCTGCCCCAAGCACGGGCTGAAACTCCCTGCCATGGATAAAACTGGGGCATGGCGGAGAGGCTCAGCAATATCCCAGGGACACAGGGCTGGCCCTGGAACAGAACGGGCACACACAGCAGTGTCCTGATGCCTCRGATCTCTGGGTTCTCCGGGCACCTGGGGGGATTCCAGGACCCCGGGATTTGCCAAACAAGCCGGTAGTTATTATAATTTTCCCTCTGGCCGCGCGGAATGCTTTGGAATCACAGATTGGTCCCATCCCAGGCACAACGCAGAGGAGGARCCGGYAACGGGCTGGGGACGGGAACCAACSCGGGGGATGGAGAGGGAGCCCGGGCYGTGGGAGAACAAAAATCCCCAAAAACCGGATCCGCCGCGCCTGCCCGTCCCGGTGAGCCCCGGTAACCGAGCGAGCCCCGCGGGGGTGTCTGCACCGTTCCGTGCCGAATTCACCCCAAACCGCCGCCTTTGGGGGACCCACCCGCATCAACCGGGCCGGGGTTTGCTCCCGCCGCCCGCCCGGGATCCCCCACCGGCCCCGGGAGCGGCCGCGGTCCTGCGGTCCCGGTGCCCGGTCCTGGTCCCGGTGCCCGGTCACTCCTCGCCGTACCGCCCCCAGATGTGGCCCGTGCCCGGTGCCGTATCCGCGCTCAGACCGGCCGTCTCCGGTGCCCGGTGCCTAGCACCGTTCAATTCCCACCCTCAGATCCTCATCCCAGGCCTGTGCCCGGTGCCGTACCGCTTCACTCCCACTCTCAGACGCTCATCCATGCACGTGCCCGTGCCGCTCGCTCACTCATCCCAACCCTCAGATCCCCAGCCAGGCCGTGCCCGTGCCGGTGCGTTCACTCCCACCTCAGATCCTCAGCCGGGCCGTGCCCGTGTGCGGCTCGCCTCCGCTCCCCCCTGGGACCGGCCGTGCCGGGTGCCGTCGCTCGGCTCCCACCCTTGGGACCGGCCCGTGCCCGGTGCCTGCTCGCTATCGCTCACTCACTCCCACCCTGGACCCGGCCCGTGCCCGGCGCTTCACCCCCGGCGTCGCTCCCGCTCCGCCGCTCCGGCGCGCCGCCAGCCCCGCCGCGCCCGCACGCTTCCGGCCCCCGCCCCCGCGCGGATGTAAGCGCAGGCGCCGTCGGCGCGGCGGGGGAGGGCGGGGCTCGGCACAGCCGCCGCGCGATTGCGGGCGGGGCGGGCGTGGTCAGAGAATGTGCGGGGGTGCCGGTAAAGAGGTGAAGCTCCGGGCGGATTTCCGCTCTGTGATTGCGTGGTTGAATGGGGAAAAGAGAAATATGTATGCGATTAAAAAGGAAAGAAAAAAAAGGATATAGGCAGATGACTAAATGATAATGCGATGGCGTGGTGATAAGGCGTGGTCTCAGATGTGGGCGGGGCCAATGGCCGGAACGGGGCCAGGGAACCCCCGGGGGGATGTCGGGACCCGGAGGGGCTGGGGGGTCCGGACTCCCGAGGGGTCACACGAGGGGCTGGGGGGGCTCCGGATCCCGCGGGGTCACACCGAGGGGCTGGGGGGGCTCCAGGGACCCCCGAGGGGTCACACCGAGGGGCTGGGGGCGTCTGAGAGCCCCAGCAGGCGCCACTGAGCCCCCCCGGGTGGGCTGTTCACCCCCCAGGTGGGGCTGCTGGGGTACGGGGGGTCCTCAAGGGGTTATGGGACCCCCCAGAAAGGGGATTTGGGGTGCTTTGGGAGCCTCTGGGAGAAGGGCGAAGCTGGAAGTTGGGGGAGGACGGGAGACGCTGCCCGGTAGTGGCTGGGACACCGTCCGGTGAGGATTGCACACTGCCCGGTAATGGCTGGGACAGGTTGCCAAGGCTGGCAAGGAGAGGAGGAGGAGGAGGAGGAGGAGGAGAAGCGCCGCCGCCGCTTCCTGCCCGGCTGCGCTACCAAAAGATGGTCACGGCTCGGGGATGCGGCTCGGAGCCGGCGGCGGAGCTCTGCTGACACCCAGCGGGGCTCTGTGACACCGGTGGGGCTCTGTGACACCCAGCGGGCTTCTGGTGACACCAGCGGGGCTCTGCTGTCCTGTGGGACCCGTGCTTGGCTCAGCTGGAGGTGTTTGGAACCAGCCCTGGGCGATTCCTGCTGCTCCAGGATCCTTCCAGCCCAGGGAAATCCATCCTCACCCCTGGGGTGTTTCACAAACCCTGTGCCAGATAACCTGGGGATTTGCCCTTTCCTGCAGATAAGGAGGGGTGTTTATTCCTCACCTTCTGCAAGTGAAGAGACATCTTCACACTTCCACTTTTCCCCTCAGAAGTGAACAGACTCAAGCTGTCAACCTCTGGAATTGTCCCTGCAGTCTCTCCTCCGCCTGAGCCACTGAGGTCCTGCCCCTTGGTGGCAGATTTTGGAGTTCTGCAGGTCCAGTGTGCTGATTTTTTGTTTGATTTTGTCCTTTGCCACTCATCTTGGGAAAAATTCCCCAGAGCAGACCAGAACCCTCTGCTCCCCTTCTGCACAGTCCCCCCAAGGTCAGGGCTGGCCCAGGAGCCTGTGGGACCCTCAGCTGGGATTCAGGGCTGATTTCCAGCCCAGCCCTGAGAGGCAGCTGGAAATGCACCCTGCCTTTTCCACCTCCTGCCCCTCACCCCCAGGATGTGGCAGCCCTGCCACCAGGGAGATGCTTCCCAGCACTTGGATGCATTTTCTCCAGGCCCAAGCTGTGTGTGGATTAAGCCAGAGCACAGCTGTAGGTACAGGCAACACCTCCCCGTGTGGTTTTTTCCACCCATTTCTTCTCCCTGCTTGGAGTGAAGCCCTCTGTGACTGAACTGGAGCACAATCCCAGCTCCCAGGCTGGAGCTCTGCCCAGGGCTCGAGTGTTATCAGCTCTCATGGTCACTTTCCCCCCACACATCTCATGTTCTTCAAAGCCTCAAACAGGGCAGGCATGCTTAGTGAGGAATATCCCACAGTTCAAGCTCCTCTGGATGGTTTTAGTCTCTTGGGCTGGCTGCAAAAAAAACCCCAGAGACTCTTCCTCGTGAACTCCACAGAGCCAAAAAATCAAGGAGGCAAAGAATAAAGTGTCCCTTATTTCTGTTGAAACTCTTTTGAGAAAAAACAAAGGCTCTCAGCAATCTCTGAAAGCCTTGGAGCAGCAGCACTGCCCACACCCCTCAGAGGCAGCCAGGTCATGGCCATGGCTGGGATAACTCCTGGCCAGGAGCAGGGCAGGGTCAGAACATTCCCAACAGCCCTGAGCTATGTTGGCTGGAGCCTTCCTCCTCCTCCTCCTCCTCTTGCAGAGGATGCTCCTGACACCCACCTGCCCCAGCACAGGGGCTGCAGAGAGAGCTGGCTTTGTCCCCCTGGTGTCCTGCCCTAGAAACTCCCCAGCCCCAGCCATGGGGCCCTGCTGAGCACAGAACCAGCTCCCATCCCTCACCCCCATCCCACCCCTCGGCCTTTTTTCTGGGAGCATTCCCAGCTGATCCCTCTGGCTATTTTTAATCCCCCATCCTCATTCCTGTCCTTTGTACCCAAATGTGGAACAAAGGATGAGCCACATCCTTCCCCCCAAACCCCCCACTCTCAGCCCAGCCCTCAACTTCTCAGTGTGACCAATGTGCCCAACAAAAGGCAGCAGCCCTGTCCCCTTGGGGACAATTCACCCCATCCATGGAGGTGGCTGCTTCCAGCCCCTTTTCTCCAGCTCCACTTGCTGCTGGAGGCACTGGGGAGGGCAGGGCTCTCCCCCTTTCTGCTGTGGGAGCAGGGAATGTGAGCGGGGGGTATAAATATCCAGGGAGATTAGTGCTCCCCAGCACTGTGCCCGTGTTGAGTGTCACCCACAGCCCACATTCCCTTTCTCTCCGCTCCCCAGCTGCCTCTCCTGTTTCCAGCCTGGAGTTCACTATCCCTGCTGGCAGCACTTTGATTTCATTCCTCCCTCCACCCCCCTCTTGAAAAGGAGGAAATAATGGAGCCTTTGTTGGGCGCAGGCACCGAGCAAGGAGCTGCACGGGGGCAAGGGGCTGAGCACAGCCTCCTGCCTGGATTATGGCATTCCTGCACCAGGGCTCAGGAAAAGTCAATCCTGCACCCCGTGGTGTCTGAAGGGACCCTGGGCTTGCTGACAGCCGTGAAAAATCCCGGCYGAGTGAAAAAAGGAATTCTTCACACCCGCCGCCGACTTCCCCCACTTTTATGTAAATTAATATTAACAGGTCCTCGGGTTTGGGCTCTGTACAGATATATACAAACAGGAAACCGCTCCATATTTACATCATTAAGTTAATTAGGCTGTGTAAAAAAAGCACAGGTCCCACATGAGTGCCCTCTGTAGAGACAGCAGAGGYGAGCTCCCGTCCTGGGCACAGTGTAATGTACACTAACAATCACCCCCAGGCAGGGCACTGGGCACGGCTGATCCAGGCAAAACCATCCCAGGCCGGGCTTCCCTGCCCTCCAGAGCCCTGCAGGGAGAGTGCTTGTCCCTGGGGAGGCACCACCATGTGTGTAATGTACACTACCAGCGCTCTGTGGGCCCTGTGCAAGGCACAGGACGGGCACAGATCCCGAGTTTGAGGCAGTGGATGCTCCCCACGGCTCCTCCAGCACCTCCAGGGCCCCGTGCAAAGCACAGGACGGGCACAGATCCCGAGTTTGAGGCAGTGGATGCTCCCCACGGCTCCTCCAGCACCTCCAGGGCCACCAGCCTGGGGGGGACGAGCCCCTGGGGAGCCCCAGAGTGAGCAGGCAGACCCAGCCCRGGTCACACGATGCTGGCCAGTTCTGTGTTGTCCGACTCCGAGCTGCTGTTGCTCTCCTCCCTGAGGGAAAGAGTTGGGAATGAGGCACGGATTAACCCACAGGAGCAAGGGCTGCACCCCAGTAATGYCTGCCTCAGGGAACAGGAGCTTCCAGAGGGATGTCAGCACCTCGTGGGGTGTGCACCCCACACAGGCAGCTGGGGCAGGTCCCTGCTGATCTCCCAGCACTTCACACCACCCCTCTGGGAGCTGGGATTGGGAAAACAAGTCAGCCCTTCCCTCACGCCACCGCCCACRGGGCCTGGAGGATTCCTGGACAAGCCCCAGTGTGTCCCAACCCGTCTGCTCCTGCCCCCACACACACCCCCACGGGCTGTGCTTGCTGCCTGATGCTCACCTTAAATCCTGCAGGGCTTTCTTGTTTTTGCTCCTCTTCTCCTCGTCGATGGGGTAGAGCTTGAAGAGCAGCAGGCTGAGCAGGATCAGCCCCACGGGCACAGCAGACACCAACATCTTCAGGGTGAAATGCACCTGGCCAGGCTGGGAGCAGCCCCTGGTCTGGTACCCTGCAAAGCTGTGGGCACAAAGGCACCTTCAGACAGAGGAAATGGGGTTTGCAGGGGCTCCCTGGGAAACCAGGCAGAGTTTTTGGGTACCAAGCTGGATTTAGAGCCCATCCATAACCCTCCCAGAGGTGGGGAAGTGCCTCCCTCCCTGTCCCCCCTCAGCCCCCAGGCAGGAACTCACTCCAGGCTGAGCGTGGAGATGCCCAGGGACACCCCAGCAGTGAACTTGGTGAAGAAGACATAGAAGGAGAAGAAGATGGCCTCGTGGCCATGGGAGCTGGGGTGCTGCAGCTTGAAGTCATCGATGACATCAGGCAGCATGGACCTGTGCAGAGAGAGGGACAGTGACAGTGACCACCAGGGCTGGCACAACAAAGCCACCTGTCACAGACATCTTTTATGGAAAATCCTTTCCTTAGGATTTTTCCTCCTGAAAAGCTGAGAAGCCTCAGGAACAAAATGTAAACAATGATTATCTGCTGCTGTGGAATGCAACAGGTGCATCTGTGATTGGTGTCATGTGGATGTTTCTAATTAATGGCCAATCACAGCCCAGCTGGCTCAGACAGAGTCCAAGCCACAAACCTTTGTTATCATTCTTTCCTATTCTCTTCTTAGCCAGCCTTCTGATGAAATCCTTTCTTCTATTCTTTTAGCATAGTTTTAATGTAATATATATCATAAAATAATRAATCAAGCCTTCTGAAACATGGAGTCAGATCCTCATCTCTTCCCTCATCCTGAAACCCCTGTGAACACGGTCACAGCCACCCCCTCTCTGCTGAGAGCCTTTCCCTCAGGAGCCCCACATGGGGCTGCAAACACAGCAAAAAAACCCTTCTGGGGGTTTTTAAGGCTCTGGAAGCCCCTCACACTCACCAGGGCAGGAGGAAGGCGGCTGCCACGCTGATGCCGGCRGCGACGGCCACCAGGTAGGTGACAAAGAGGTTACTGTCCAGGACAACCACGAGGATGAGGAAGGGGATGGCAGACTGCAGGGGGGGCAGAGAACAGGTTGGCATCCCCAGGGCCTGGCCCAGACCCCCTGGCTTCCCCCTCCCACATTTCCCAGCCCTCCAGGGAGCCAGAAGTGCAGCGTCCCTCCCTGACCCCAGCACAGCACAAACAGCAGCAGGAGGATGTCACCATGATATTTTATGAAAAATCCCTTTGCCATGCTCTTTTCTCCTGAAGGGAMACTTCAGTTTCTCCATGTTTTGCTACTTGGGAATGTGATTTGGAGAATTGTTTACCCAGCATGTGAATTGTTTTAATTTAATGTCCAATCACAGCCAACTTTGTTGGACTCTCTGAGTCTGTCACGGGTTTTTATTATCATTCTTGTCCAGCTTTCTGATGTCTCCTTTCTCTTTCTTTAGTATAGTTGTAGTATATAATATTTTTAATATAATAAATATATTTATTATTATATTTATTGTGATATATCATAATGTCTTAAATATAATAAATATTATTATAATACAATATAATAATAAATAATATAATAAATGATTATATTTATATAATTATTTATTATATTATTTATTAGGATACCATAATATAATAGATATGATATTATATTATAATATTTATTATATGTATTAATATAATATGTATTAAATATCATAATATAATAAATCAGCCTTCTGAGCTCTTGGAGTCAATTCTCATCTCTCACCTCATCTTGGGGACCCTCACAACACCACCACAGGAGGACAGGCACCAAACTGGCATTAGCAGCAGGGGGAACTCTTTTGGGGGAGCTCTGCTGATCCCACATGGTAAAGCCCATCCCCACATGCACCCCACACTGAGGGGACACTCACTGAGATGCCCACGTAGACAGCACTCTTCTTCCCAAAACGGGTCAGGAACCACTGCCAGAAGGGAATGGTCAGGGTGGCCGAGAGCTGTGGGAACAGAGGGGTCATGCTGGTGCCTCSTGCCTGCTGGAAAGGCCCTTCCCAGCTCCTGCCACCCCAATTCCAGCACCTGGGATTGCCACACGCTCCCGGGGCTGGCACACAGCCACACGTGGCATGTGGGGCCATCACCTCCTCCCCCAGAGCTGAGCCCTGGCACCACACCTGCCCTGAGAGAGGGAGGATCTGACTCAGTGCTCAGGGCTGAGAGGGGGCCTGTGCCACAGACACATCTTGTGAAAAATCCTTTCCTTAGGATTTTTCCTCCTGAGAAGCTGAGAGGCCTCAGGAACAAAATGCAAACAATGATTATCTGCTGCTGTGGAATGCAACAGGTGCATCTGGGATTGGTCTCATGTGGTTGTTTCTAATTAATGGCCAATCACAGTCAGCTGGCTCAGACTCTATCTTTTGTTATCATTCTTTTTCTCTTCTTAGCCAGCCTTCTGATGAAATCCTTTCTTCTATTCTTTTAGTAGAGTTTTAATATTTAATAATATATATTTAATAATATATATCATAAAATAATAAATTATATATAATCTAAAATATAAATATATTAATAATAAATATATAAATAATATATTAATAAATATATATTTACTATAAAAATATATGTTAAGTATATATTATTATATAATAAATATTTGATAATATATATAATAAAATAATAAATCAAGCCTTCTGAAACATGGAATCAAATCCTCTCTTCCCTCCTCCTGGGACCCCTGTGAACACGGTCACAGACCTGATCTTGTCACCTGCCCACACATGGCCAGGAGCCAGGCTCTGCRGGCACCATGGCACCTTGGGCCTTCCCACCCCATGAGGAGAGGCTGGGAGGTGCTTTCAGGAATGAGGAAAGCTGCWAAGAGCTCTCTTTGCTCCGTGTTCCTGGCAGCAAACACTGAGATCCTTTTCTCAGAGCAGGGAGGGGAGGGACACAAGTGGCAGGATTTGGACAAAAGGCCCCCAAGGCTCCTGGTGTCCCCCRTCTGTGGCCTTGCTCACACGGGAACAAAGGCCCCGCTGTTCCTGCCAGCCTTTGCAGGATGTTTGGCAGCTTCTTTTCCCTGTCCTTATCCCAGGGGAATCACTGTCCCTGTCCCTCAGCCCATGCCAGCCCCCAGGGAGCCCCCCATGGGCTGCAGGTAACCCACCATGATGGCCAGGAGAATGTTCTGGAACTCGTTGCGGAAGCCCAGGGTGTAGGTGCAGAAGAGGGCAAAGTTTCCCTCCAGCAGCTGTGGGAAAGGCACAGGCAGGGGTCAGGGGGGACATGTCTGTCCTCACAGACAGGACAGTCACAGCCCCAGCGCAGGCAGGGGTCGGGGGGGACACGTCTGTCCTCACACAGCCACACTCCCAGCACAGACAGGGGAAGAAAGCAGCCATTGAGCCATTGACCCAGGGCACAAGGCCACATCCTCCTGCCCCTGCCCGGGGCAGCTCTGGCTCAGCCACCACGTGCTCCCAGCCCTTGGGATCGTCCCCACAGCCACCCCCAGTGCTGCTCCCTGTCCCCAGCTCACCATGAAGGCCAGCGAGGTGAAGAGGAAGCCGGCGATGAGTTTGATGTAGGGCCCGTGGTTCATCACCAGCTTCAGCCCCTGGAAGAAGGAGACAGGCTCGTCCGACTGCAGCTCACAGGACTCTGGGGAGCAGAGATCAGCCCAGCGTTAGAACCCCCCAAAAACAGCACCCAGGGTGTCCCATCCTGCTGCTCAGCACCCTCCAGAACCCCTGCCCACCCACAGCACCCTCCAGAACCCCTGCCCACCCACAGCATCCCAGCCCCAGGAGCAGCTGATTCCCCCAGGATAAGCAGGGAGAGGGAAGGACACAAGTTTGGATATCACATCCCCCCGGGATGCCCTGGTTGGCACTGGCAACCTTGGCCAGCCAAAAATGGGTGAGATAAAGGTTATCTAACAGACCCCAGAGGTGCTCTGGCCTCCTGAAGCACCTCCCCAGACCCAGAGCTCAGCCCCACCTGCCCCTCTCCTCAGGGAAAGCCACCAATGAGGGGCCAAAAGCTCAGCCAGGCTCCTGGAGAGGAGGGAACAGCAGCATTTCCACAAATCCTGAGCTTTGCAGCCCCTGTCCAGCCTCACCTCTCCTCTCCCTCACGCCCAGCACCAGGATGAGGGCACAGAGGATGTAGAGCCCCCCGATGACCCCCGCAGCGATCATGTAGGCATTTCTCTGTGCAAGAGAGGAGCAGCACTCAGGGAAGGGGCTCAGCCWGGRGCAAGGGGCTCAGCCCTGCCCCGAGGGGAGCACACCTCAGGGCACCCCCAGCTTACAGTGTCTGTGAGACCCCCGGTGTCATGGGTCATGTTCAGCTCCTCCATGGCCACCGAGGAGTTGGTCAAGCCGAAGAAGAAGGGGCTCCCCACGCAGGGAGTGTCCACCTTGCCAACGATCTGGCCCTGGATGGCAGTGCCCAGCACGGTGCCCAGCACCTCCACGGTCATTCCTGCAGGGAGAGGCCAGCACTGAGCACAGCAGAGCATCCCCAGCTGAATTCACTGCCCTTCAAGGGGAGAAATGAACTCCAAATCCCCGAGGGATAAGGGGAAAAGGGAAGAGGGGAAAAAGGGAAGGAAGGAGGGGAAAAGAAAGGGGAAAGGAAAAGAAAGTAGAGGGGGAAAAGGAAAAGAAAGAAGAAAGGGGGAAAAGGAAAAGAAAGAAGGGGGAGCGAAAAGGAAAAGCAAAAGAGCGGGGAGGAAAAGCAGGAGCTTCTCACGGAGGCAGCTGGGCCGAGTCGCGCTCGCTCTGCTCCCTGCTGATGAACATGGTGAGTGCTGAGTAAGGCACGTGGAAGCACTGCAATGGCACAAGGAGAATTGGCTCAGGGAGGATGTCACAGYCCGAGGAGGGACCTGGGGCAGGGTGGTTTCTGCCCCTCTGTGCAGCTCAGGCACTGGCAGGGGCTGGCAGCCTCCGCGCCAGGGCTGAGCAGAGCCTGACTCACCGTCACGAGGGTCTGGAAGGCACAGTAGAAGACAAGGTACCACATCACTTGTCCTGTGGAGATGTCTGGCACAAACCAGATGAGGAAGTAGGAGATGATGGCAAAAGGGGTGGAGAACATGATCCTATGAGAGAACAAAGTGTCAGCCTGAGCAGCCCAGCTCTCCCCACACATCCCGTGGGCTTCAGGCAGCTGATCTGGGGGCTCCTGAGCTGCCCCAGGGTGATCCAAACCCAGCTGCTGCTGGAGGCAGCAGCTCAGGTCTCACAGGGTCAGAAGAGCTGACTCAGAGTTCCAGGGAAGAGCTTTCCTTGCACTAACAGAGGAGTCTCCTTCCACAGAAGTGATTGATCTGCTCTTGCCTTGGGCTTCCACCCCCAGCCCGACCTCTCCCCCAGGCAGCACTGCTGTGTTCAGCAGGATGTAATCACCCCCCTGATCCTGGCAAGGGCTGGGGAGCAGCTGGGGAACAGCTCAGCCCTGCTCCCCAGCAGCCAAAAACCTCTCACCAGCTTGGCTTTGCTGCCAAGGCCCCCCAGGCCCTGGTCCTGGGGTCAGCCCTGCTTTGCTGGCAGCAGTGGAGCAAACCAGCAGCAGGCTGGCCCCTTCCTCCACCTCTGCCCAGCCTTCCAGAGCTGCAGGAGCAGGGACATGGGATGCAAAACACAACAGAGGATCAGAGGGACTGCTCAAGTGCTGGGCCTTGGCAGCAATTCCTGCAGGATCTGCCAGCAAGGGCATCTGCCCTCTTCATCCCGTGGCTCTCACAACCCCTGTCCTGCTGCAGGACAGCCAGGGCACAGCTGTGCCCTGCTCCAGCACCCCAGGGACACCACAGGCACCCAGGGCCCCCCATCCCTCAAGGGAGGAGGGGAGAAGGAAGGAGGGAAGCCAGCCAGGTGCTGAGGTTAGACCCACATCTGTTTAGAAGATGGATTTTGCTGGGAGATTTGTGAGCACCCTGCGTTCCACAAACCCCAGGACAGACACTGTGAGGTCCTGGAGAGAGTCCAGCAGACCTGGACATGAGACAGAGCCACTCACGGCCTGAGCTGGCCCTTCCCTGCCAGGGTACAGCGAGATCTTTCTGAGATCTTTCCGTCTGGGCTGACGTACAGGACACAAAGCTTAAAGTGAAAGTCGGGAAGGGAGCGGGGAGAGCGAGAAACAGAAACTCCATGGATGGAGAGCAGCGGCAGAGGCTGCACAGGACCCAACACATGCACATTTTTCCACACCCACGTCACCCCTGCAGGGGAAGGAGGGGGGGAGGAAAGCGCCGAGCAGCTCCAGCCCCTCCTGCTGCCGCTTATCTGCCCTCCCATACGTGGAGCSGAGGGAAATGCAGAGCCAAAGGCTGAATGGAAGCACCAGGAGAGAACCGAGCAGCGTCACGCTGGCCATCCCATGAGCGTCAGATGCGCCAATTCCCGCCAGCATCGGGCAGCTGAGCCCCAGCCAGGGCTGACCACAGCTCCTGGCAGGCTCTGGAGTGACTGAGAGTAACCCCTGACCCAGGGCGAGGTGATTAAGGAGCTCGGAGGCGGCTGTGACGTGCCCCGGCGCTCATTGGCCCCGCTGCATGGTGTGTTCCTTTGTGCCGCTCGCACACCCCTTCCCAGCCGGCCTGAGCTGCTGGAAAACGGCTGGGGAAGGTCAAGGCCGGGGGTTTGTCACTCACAGACACCTCAAGGAAAAMGTTCAGTCAGCGGGAAGTCCGCTGTGGTCACGGAAATGCGGATCCCAGCTCGGAGCTGGGCACAGGGTGACGTCCACCAGGCTGGGGGGGAAGGAGGAAGCAGACAGTGTGGATGAGCTGGTGGATGGAAATGCGCCAAGAAATGTGTTTCAAAGAGAGAGGGCTGAAAGGCAGAGAGGTGGTGGCCCTCAGGGAAGGTGTCCTCTCCCTTCCAAGGAATGGAACAACCACAAGCTTTGTGCTGGAGCCAGCTGGGCTTGGTGCCACGGATCAACCCTCACACACGGCGGGGTCGCCTCGCAGGTGCTGAGGGCTGGGGTCAGGCAGCAGCCKTGAGACCACCCCAGTGCCTGCAGCTCCTGCCTTGGCACGCGGGGAAACTGAGGCAGCCACMGCGGCAACACCAGCCTGGGGCCGGCAGAGCCAGAAAAACCTGGGTTTAAGAGGTTTAAAAATCAGCTCGGCTCCATCCAAATGGGGCTCAGCGGGCAGCCCTTGAGCCATGCACAATAGCGGCGAGCTGTGGGGCCCAGCACAAGCAGAGGGCTCTGGCTAATTTTAACGAAGCAGGAGCCGCTCGCAGGAATGCGGCCACTTCAGTCCCACCCCCTGCCTGGAGATTAGGGCGAGCAGAGCCGTCCCCGCACGCCCAGCCTGTCCCGCGCTAATCTCCGGACCCCAGACCCTGCTGCAGGCAGGGAGAAGCTATTTCAGGCCACGTGTGTGCAGCCTGCCTTCAACAACTGCCTGCTGCTGCTGCTGCTGCCCAGAGCTATTCCAGGAAAGCCAGGAAGCAGAGGGTATAATTCTGTGGGGGAAAGCACTGAGTCCCTGCAGCTCCACTCACTCCCCCCGTGCCCACCCTCGCTGTGTTTCAGCCATCCCACAGGCACACGAGGTTATTTTAGCCACCCTGTCCCCTGCTCAGGCATTAAAGCTCCACATCCCGTGCAGGAACAGGTGTCCAGGGATGTCCTGAGCCGTGTGGGGGCTCACAAAGCCCATCCCTGCTCCCAAGGGCACAGGGAGCACCCAGTGCAGACACTGAGATCCAGCACAGCTGTTTCCCTGCCCGGGGAGCACTCTGGTGACTGTCAGCCACCACCACAGAYCTGTCACACACACCCTCCTCCCCGTGGTGCCACCTGCTCCGGCTGCCACCACGGCACCACAGGAACAAAGTCCACCACGTTGGAGTTTGCAGGTGCAGTGACATTGAGGTCAGCCGGGCCCAGCAAGAGCARCAGACACAAACTCGAGGCTGTCGGTGGCACCTGGGGCTTTTTGGAGCTCTTGGCACCACACCTGGGCGAGCCAGGGCGTCAGCACATCCTGCCCTGCACTGCCACATGCCAGGAGATACCCGAAGCTGACTGGAAGGGCTGTGACACAGCAGGCAGGGAATGCAGGGTGCTACCAGCAGCTMTTACCAGGGCATCAGGCGGCCGAAGCGGGTCCAGGAAGTTTTGCTGATGAAGAACCCCACCATGGGGTCCGTGATGGCATCCCACACCCGTCCCACAAACAGGATGATGGAGGCATAGAAAGCGTCCACCTGCAGGAGGAGGAACTTGTGTCAGGAAATGCAAACCCGCAGTGCCCCCAGGGCCCCTCCTGAGCCCCTCAGGACCATCCCAGCCCTACCCACTGTGACCCCACAACCATTTGGGAGCAGTCCCTTGGTCTCTCCCCCTCGTTCAGAGAGATTTGAGGCTCCCAGAACCYCCGAGTGCTGCCCCACCACGGAATTCCCACATCTCAGAGCCGAGTCCCCAAATCCAGCACAAGAGAGCCCAGGGGTTCTCCTCCCGTTTCCTTCCCTCCGTGTTTCACACCGACCCAGCCCGCTGTAGGACGGGCCCTGTRCCCCCCAAAACCTCCACCACGACCCCGCTTTGTCCCGCACGGCAACAACAACGCGCGTGGGACCGGCCCGGGGGAAACCCGCAGCTCCCGGGGGTCGGGGCAGCTCCATCCCGGGGGCAAAGCGGCACCGGGAGCTCCGGGACCCGGGGCAGCTCCATCCCCGGGGCAAAGCGGCACCGGGAGCTCCAGGACCCGCAGCTCCGGGGGATCAGGGCAGCTCCATCCCCGGGGCAAAGCGGCACCGGGAGCTCCGGGGTTCGGGGCAGCTCCATCCCGGGGCAAAGCGGCACCGGGAGCTCCGGGGTTCGGGGCAGCTCCATCCCAAAGCGCACCGGGAGGCTCCCAGACCCGCAGCCCCGGTGCCAATTCCCGCCCTCCAGCCCGGCCGTACCTGGCCACGTCCAGGAGGTAGATCTGGAGGAAGAAGCCGAGGGCGCAGCCCGTGATCTGGTACGGAGCCCCCCCGACGGCGTAGCACAGCTTGCTGCACACCGACAGCCGCTCCCGGCTCTCCTGCAAACCGGGACGGGTGTTAGCGACCCCGGGCAGCGCCCCCGCCCCGAACCGGCCCCGAACCGGCCCCGAACCGGCCCGGACCCCCCCGGCGTGCCCCGGGGCTCACCCTGCGGCGGTGCTGGCGGAGCGCGGGCGGCAGGAGCCCCCCGGCCCCGGGCCGCTCCGCGCCGCCGCCCCCGGCCATGCCGTGCGCGATGAATGGAGCGAGCCTCCGCCCGTCCGCCCGCCCTTGTACCGGGGGGACCCGCCCCGAGATGGGCAGARCCGGCCCGCCCCCACCCGCCTCCGCCTCCTCCTCCTCCTCCTCCTCGTGTCCCGGCCCTTCCCGGCGTTCCCGCCCTGAGTCCCGGTGCTTTCGTTGCCTCTCGTCTGTCTCACGTCCCTCCGTTCTCCTATTCTTCATGCCTCAGCCCCCCACTCCATCCCTGCCCTCCATTCCCCCATTCTTCATCCCTCAGCYCCCYACTCCATCCCTGCCCTCCATCCCTGCCCTCCATCCCTCAGAATGGCAGAACAGTTTGGGTYGGAAGGGCCTTACAGCCMATCTCCYGCCACCTCCCTGCCAGGTTGCTTCSAGCTCCATCCTCCCTGGCCTTGAGCACTTCCAGGAATGGAGCATCCACCACCTCTCTGGGCAGCCTGTGCCAGTGCCCCACCGCCCTCATCATTAAAAACTTTCTTTATATCTCACCTAAATCTCCTTCAGTTTAAAACTCTTTCAGTTTAAACCATCACCCCGTGTCCTGTCACAACAGGCCCTGCTAAAAGGGATGCAGGGGACACTCTCAGTGTCCCCTGGCTGGATGGCCACATGAACCTTGATSCCAAATCAGTGACACAAAATACCCTGAAACAAGAGAGGAGTGGATAAAGTTTCTCTTTTCCTCAGGGAAAATCTCTTGCCCAGGAGCAGAGGGGACTCCTGTGGTGGCACTTGACCACGCTCTAGGSACCAGACTCTGTTCCCTTTGTCCCGGGGGCTCCTCAGCTCCTGGGAATGCTTTTGGCATTCCTGGCCTTGAGCAGAGCTGCCTCCTGGGCAAACGGGGCTTTAGGGGAACAAAGAGAGGCCTTTGGGACAGAGATTGTGCAGAAAGAGCACAGATAGGGGAGCCCAGCCTTGCATATGAACAGGAGACGTAGACAGACCAGGATTTCCCTGGATTAGGAGGATTTTCTCCCCCAGATCTGCTATTGCACAATTTCCTGTGGGGGATTTGAGCCCTTCCTCCCGGGCAGATGCTCTGGGGGATCCTCATGGAGATCAATGACCCACCAAGGGCTGACCCCAGCTGGGATGTCCCTGCAGCAGCTCCTGCCAAGCCTGGGTGTCGTAGACATCCTTTTCACTAAAATCCTTTCTTTAGGATTTTTCCTGCTGGAGCTGAGAAGTTCAGCAACAAGACATAAACAATAAGTTATCTGCTTCTGTGGAATGCAACAGGTCAGTTCTGGATTRGCCCAGATTGAGTGTTTGGAGGWGATGGCCAATCCAGGGCTGAGAACTCTCTCGGACAGAGCCRGAGAGAGCTGCYGTGTTATCATTCTTTCTATTCTATTCTTARGTAGTTAGCAGCTTCTGGAAASTCTCCYTTTCTTTTTCTATTAAGATAGTTATAATGTAGTATATATATATCATAACATAATAAATCAAGCCTTCTGATCATGGAGCCCATCTCGTCTCTTCCTTCACCCTGAAAACCTTGTGACAACCGTCAACACCTGGGGGCTCTGGGGACCCACAGGTGGATGGGGTTGGGCCACTCATGGGGTCACCAGAACCACTTTGGTGACACCCCACCAGCCTGGCCTCCACATCCCCCAGCTGGGGACACCGCTGGGGCCTCCTGGGGGACCCAAATTCTGGCCCTGGGGACATGGAAGGGTGGGGGCTCCGGTGCAGGATGCCATCGCTGCTGCCAGCCACCCCTCCCAGTGTCACACATCCGGCAGAGCCTGGAGCAGGATCTGAGCAAGCGTGAGAGCACCCGAAACCAGACAGCCCTGCCAGGCTGGGCCAGCCCTGCCAGGGAGTGTGGGCTTGGGGGCAAACAGCACAGCTCCTGGGGGCCTGAGCGTGGGGATAGCACTGCCTGACACCACAGAGCTTCTCCGGGGCTCAGGGCACCTCCTGCTGCTGGGCAGGGCGTGACAGTGACAAAATGAGCGGAGGGAGTGAGTGAGGAGGCAGCAGGGCTGGAACCAATGGTGCATTCTCCTCTCCTCCTTTTCTCTGCCCTCCCAGGGAGCTGGGGCTGGTGTGGCCCCGGGGCTGTGKGCACTGTCCCCCTCCCTGTCAGGCTGGGCAGTTTTTAGTGGTGTTCCTGCAGCCCACAGGGGTTTGGGATGGCATTCTGCAAACCCCCAGCCAGRCTCTGTGCCTGCTGCCCAACAACGTCTTGGGGACAAAGGGGACTCATTGCAGGGCTACACGTGGCATGTCACAAGGCAGAGAGGGATAAGATGAGGCCAGGATGTGTTGGCACAACCTCTGCTCCCTCTCTGGGCATCCAAGGCTCCCATGGGCATGGCAGAGTGGCTCAAAGGCTGCAGTGGGATGGGGACATGTCACAAAACATCTTTTATGAAAAATTTTTCTTTATGATTTTTCCTCCTGAGAAGTTGAGAGGCCTCAGGAACAAAATGTAAACATTGATTATCTGCTGCTGTGGAATGCAACAGGTGCATCTGTGATTGGTCTCATGTGGTTGTTTCTAATTAATGGCCAATCACAGCCCAGCTGGCTCGGACTCTGAGCCACAAGCTTTGTTATCATTCCATTCTTTTTCTCTTCTTACCCAGCCTTCTGATGAGATCCTTTCTTCTATTCTTTTAGTATAGTTTTAATATAATATATATCATAAAATAATAAATCAAGCCTGCTGAAACATGGAGTCAGATCCTCATCTCTTCCCTCATCCTGGGAGCCCTGTGAACACGGTCACAGGGACATCCAGAGGCAGAGCCCAGGACACCCCTGAGACACCWGCCAGCCTCTGGGGGTGGCTGCCCACGGTGGGGAAGCCCTCTGGGGTCTGCAGCTCCAAATCCCAGCCCTGCTGGACGTGGGGATCCAAAGGGCACAGGGCCACCAGGAGCTGCCCTTGCATCATGTGTGGAGCYGTGCCAGCCTCCAGCAGGGCCAGGGCAGCTCCCGAGGGCTGTGCCAGCCCCGGGGACACGCACTCAGCGCTGCCTGGGGACCTGTGCCAGCAGCCTGGGGCACGGCCAGGGTTATCCTGTCCCTCTGTGGCTGTCCCCGCAGCCCCCGGGCAGTCACACACCCACCCGCCGTGTTTGCACAGCCGGTGGCTCTCTCGGCAGTGTTTGCCCAGCGCTGGAGAGGCCGSGATCAAAGGGCTCCGGTCCTCCCCAGCCCTTCCCGGCGCTGCTCCTGCGCCTTCAAAGCGCCCGGAGCCCCTTGGAGCTCCTGCCTCGCCCTGGGAAAAGCCGGGGCCGTCCCGGAGGCCGCGGGGAGGAAGGAAAGGAGGGAGGAAGGAGACGTGGCCGGGCGCTATAGGCTGCAGGAGGGTGTGTTCCTGTTGGAACAGGCAGGTCGGAACGGGGACAGCGCCAGCCGTGTCCCCAGCCACGGCAACTTGTCACTGCAGGTGCTGGCACAGCGCAAACCTGTGCGGCGGCTCAGCCCCTGCCCTCAGTGCAGGGCGATTTGTTTCCCAAGGGGCAAGAGAGAGCTTCACCCGCGCTCCCCAGGGAGCGAGAAGGCGGGAGCAGCCCGGAGGTGGCAGGGCTRTGGCTGGTGACACCTTGGGGACATCCCCGGGGTTAGGGTTAGGGTTCCAGCGTGGGCACTGGGGGCAAAGCTGAGCCCGGAGTGCAAAGGGAACATCAGCCCGGAGTCCACCGGGATCCCGCATCCCGCAGCTCCTGCCCTATCCCCGCAGATTCCGCGATCCCGCAGCTCCTGCCCCATCCCGCAGATTCCGCATCCCGCAGCTCTTGCCCCATCCCGCAGATTCCCCGATCCCGCAGCTCCTGCCCCATCCCGCGGATTCCCGATCCCGCAGCTCCTGCCCCATCCCCGCGGATTCCCGATCCCGCAGCTCCTGCCGCATCCCGCAGATCCTGGATCCCGCAGCTCCTGCCGCATCCCGCAGATTCCCGGATCCCGCAGCTCCTGCCCCATCCCGCGGATCCCTCATCCCGCAGCTCCTGCCCCATCCCGCAGATTCCCGGATCCCGCAGCTCCTGCCCTATCCCTGCAGATTCCCGATCCCGCAGCTCCTGCCCCATCCCCGCAGATTCCCGATCCCGCAGCTCCCGCCCCATCCCGCGGATTCCCGGATCCCGCAGCTCCTGCCCTATCCCCGCAGATTCCCGCATCCCGCAGCTCCTGCCCCATCCCGCAGATTCCCGATCCCGCAGCTCCGCGGGCAGCGCTGGGATGCTCGGGGCTGCTCTGGAAGGGCCAGGAGAGCATTTGGGGCGCTGAGGCCATCGCGGGGACCCCACAGCTGGGGAACCTCAGCCCCGGGCCAGCACTCTCCCAAAGCTTTGCAGGGTCCGTCGAGCCCGCAGCCAGCAAGGGAAGGGCTGAACCTGCCCCGTGACACACCGGGATACACCGGGATACACCGGGACACACCGGGATACACCGGGACACCTCGGGACACACCGGGACACCCACCAACCCCGCTCCTCTGCCCGCCCAGTGCCCGTTGGCGATGGGGAAACTGAGGCACGGAGCGGTGGGCAGCGCTGTCCCCGGGCGGGGGGTGCTCGGTGCGGTGTCACCCGCGCGTCCCCGTCCCCGCCGCCCCACGGGCGCTGCTCCCGGGGCCCAGCAGGTGGCGCCCCGTGCCCGCCGGTGGCGGCGGGCGGGACCGGGACCGGGGGGAACCGGGGGGAACCGGGGGGAGCTGCGATGGACCCGACTGGGCTGGACTGGGCTACACTGGACTGACTGCACTGGGCTTTACTGGGCTGTGCTGGTCCATGAAGAGCATTGCAGTGCTGGGCTGCACTGGGCTGCACTGGGCTGCACTGGTCGCTGGACTGGGACAGTTTTCTCCCTCCAGGGCTGGTGCTGCACCCCAGGCACCAGCTCCCAGTCCCCCCGGGGCCGCCGGCTGGGGTAAATCCGGTGCCCTCATCCACAATCTGGCTGGAGAAAGAAGGAGGGTGCTGGGGCTGAAGTGGGTTCACACGCACCGTGAGGGGAACCTGTTGGTTCAGGGTGGACTTTGTACCTCTGTGCGTGTGTGTGGGTAACAGTTAAGTGCAGCAGGGAAAGCCCCACTGTGTTTTCACAACATTTATTGACCTTTCTAGGAGGAACTTGGCGTTGGAGAGATGCAGCATCCTGTGCTGCATGGGCAAAATGCTGCTGGTGGGAGCTGTGTGCGTCCCAGACACCCCAACTTCCCTCCAGCCCGTAGCTCCTGACATCCCCAGGAGCTCCCAGCCCCTCCACGGCCCTTCCTGTGTGCACAGACCTTGTTATTCATGAGCACTGTGTCCCCCAGSGCTGTTTTCCTGGTGTCCCCACAGCCCCTCCTTGTTCCAGCCAGCTTTTTGCTGGAGTTGGTGTCTTTCAGGGGAGGAATGCTCCCAGCTGGGCCTGTCAGGGCTTTGGGAAGGAGTGGGGACGTCTCTAGGTGGCACCAGGGTGGCACCGTGAGCTGGACACGAGCACTGAGTGACCCCACTGCTGCCCAGTGCCGAGCCMCTCTCCTGCCTGTGGTGCGAGCTGTGGTGCTGGCAGCCAAGCAGACAAGAAAGAGCCCTCAAAACTCATCCCTGCCAGCAGATGATGCCTCCTTGTGACTTGTCCCCTCTTMTCCAGTTGGCTTTGCCCTCATCCTCGGGCTGGTGGCAGAGCTGCGTGTCCCTCCGCAGCGCTTGCAGAGCGGGATCCCCCCAACCCTGCCCCTGCCGGGGGATCAAGGACAGCGCTGGGAGCCCCCGGGGGCAGCGAGGAGCCCCCAGCCCAGCGCACGGGGGGAGCTGCTGCTCCAGAACCCCGTGACCATCCCCGGTAGCGACACCGGGGACCCCCGGGGGGTTCGCGCAGCCCCCTCACCGTGTCCCTTGGGGGGCGGGGCACGGAGAATGACCACGCCCTTTATGCAAATCCTCGCGTGGCGATTGGCGGGGGCGGGCACGGGCTCCGCGGCCGGGCTATAAGAGCGGGGGAACAATGCGCCCGCGGTCCCGGCTCGGGGGCTGGCGCCGGGGTGGGGGTCCCCCCTCATCCCTGGGGCTGCCCCTCTCCTGAGCGCCCGTTCTTGTGTSGGCCGCCCCCTTTTCCCCGTGAGCCGAGATGGAGTTTGACTCGTACCAGCACTACTTCTACGATCACGACGCCCAGGAGGATTTCCACCGCTCCACGGCGCCCAGCGAGGACATCTGGAAGAAGTTCGAGCTGGTGCCCACGCCCCCGCTGTCCCCGCTGGGCACCCCCGGGGACAAGGGSGGCTGCTCGGGGCCGGAGGAGCGCCCGGGATGGCTCTCCCGGCACTGCCTCGCCGGGGAAGAGCCGGAGTATCTCATAGGCACGGGGCAGATCTTCGGCAACCTGAGCGCTTTCATCCTCAAGGATTGCATGTGGAGCGGTTTCTCAGCGCGGGAGAGGCTGGAGAAGGCGATGACAGAGAAACTTTCCACGGGCACGCAGAGAGCCACGCCGCACAAGCCGTCCTTCGCGCAGGATTTTGGCTTCAGCAGCTCGGTCAGCGAGTGCGTGGATCCCGCCGCCGTGTTCCTTTGCCCGCTGGCCGAGAGCAAGATCCCCGCATCCTCGGGATCCGAGGGCCAGAGCGATTCCGGTAAGGGACGGAGCTGGAGCCCGGCGTGGGGAACACGCGTGTCCGCACATGTGTGTGCAGGGAGCCTCCCGGCCGGGCTGCGCCTTTGTTGAGCCTCCGAGCGAGCCCCGGTCCCGGCCCCGCGAACAAAGCGGGCTCGGCYGTTCCCCTTTCCCGCGGGGTTCCTGCTCCGCAATCCCCCGTCCCTCTCGGGAGGGTGCGTGGGGCTCCCTCCGGCTCTTGCGTGGGACTCTGGTGCTCCCTTTCCCTTGTCCCGGCCCCACGGAAACCTCGTGGGGAGGCTGAAGGGCAAGTTTGCATCTCGCCGTGCGAACTTTGGGGTTCTGAGCGCCGCACCGCGCCCTGCTCGGCTCGTGAATTCGCCCGCTCCCTTCTTCTTCCTCCCACGGCCCACCCGGGACGGGCTTCCCTCGGGGACTAAAGGCAAACTATGCCCTGTGGGCAGCAGGTTTGGGAGCAGCGGCGCGTCCCCCGGGGCGGCGGCTCGGTAGGACGGGCAGGAACAGCCGCCCCGGTTGCGGCGTGTCCCAGCCCAGCCCCGGGGCACGTCTGTCTGTCCCGCGTGGGGAGCGTGCCGGTGTTCACACGGGGGTCCCGCTGGGACGGGGATACCCCCGAACCCCCCACAAGGGCAGTGCGGTGCCGCTGCCCCGCATCTTTGCAATTTCACGCCAAATTTCGGTGTTTATTTGCGAACACCCTGCGGCTCTGCACRRCCCCGCAGCCCCGGCGGGGCCCGTGCGTTGTTTCCGTGGCTCCCGGAGCTGCCGTGGGAGCGCTGCCGCGGYGCCGTGACCCCGTTAATAAATCTGCCGGTGGCCGCCACCTGCGCCGGTGAGTCACGGCGCGGGGCTTAATGCCATTAGTAGTAGCCCGGGCACTGTAAGCCAGGTCGCGGGCGTTAAGAGGCTTAACCCAAATATGCGGGGGCCCTCGGGGGCCGCGGGGATGCCGCKGGGGTCCCGGTGCCGCGGGGGTCCCGGAGGGCTCCGGCCGCGCCACGTGGGCGCCGAACAAAAAGCAACAGATTGCAAACAATGAGAGGGGCAGCGCTGATGGACGGGAGCACGGACCAATGGCGTGGCGGAACAGCCGGCCAGCCCCGTGGGACAGCCAATAGGCGGCTGCGGGAGGCGGGGCTAGGCGGGATGAGTTTTTATTAATGAGCGCGTGTGTGTGTACGGAGCTGGGACCGCGCGGGTTGTGACACTGATGAGTGTCCCCAAGGCCGGGAGCTCCAATATCGGGGGGTTTGGGCTTCCTGGGCTGAACCCCAAAGCCTGGAGGGTTCGGGGTATCGGCTGGGTCACTATCAGAAGCCCACAACTGGCCCCTCACAGGGGAGAGGGGCCCGGCCTCTGCCCACGGTGCTGGTGGGGGTTTGAGCATCTCAACCTTTAGCAAGTGGCCGTGTTTTCCCCCAAAACTTAGGAAAAAAGCTGGAGGCCCATCCCCTAAAATGAGAGCAATCACAGCGGATGTGTCTGGAGCCTGCTCACCTCGCTGTCCCCAAAGCCACTGGGATGGGACAACAGCAGTGCCAACAGGCAGAATGGGACCAATTATGCTTTATTTAGGTCTTTCTGTTGCTGGGCTTGCGATGCCTTTGAGGTTCAGAGTCTGCTGTAGGGACCTCTTCACCTCTCGCTCCCTCCCTGCACAGTGGGGGATTGTCCCCTCTGTCCCCGGGAAGCCGGGGCTGAATGGGCTTTATCACTTGTGAAAAGTAACAAGTCACCGAGGTGGGAAGCTGCAGCCGAGGGGAACAAAGGGTACTTCTGCCCTTATATCCCTCATTTGCAATTCCAATGGGCCGTGAAAGCACCCGACCGGGATGAACTTTGGAACTAGGCTGTCCCAGCATCCTGCTCCTCCAGTTTGAGGGAAGGCTCGGGTGTTTCTTTCCTGATGATCCTTTATGATGAACACATGTTGCTCCTGGTGCTGAAGTGAGGCGGAATTAAAGCCTCCCAGTCCGTTTTTGGGGGACCAGGCACATGAAACAGGGAGGGAATTCCACTCCTTCCCACGTGATRGTATTGAAGGGGCATTTAAATCACTCAATCCCTTCTGGGTTTCTATTTTTCCTCCTTTTAAGTGCTTTTAGTGGCAAGGAAGGGCAGAGAGCCCAGGCTGGRGCTGGGAGAAAGCTTCTGGAGGTGGCAGAGTTTGCAGTGCATGACCAAACTTTAGTGGGGACATTTTCCAGGGAGCCGTGGAAAGGTGACGAAGGGTCACTGACAGGAATTTGTTCTTTCTTTTCCACGGGAGCAGAAGGTGAAGAGATCGACGTGGTGACGGTGGACAAGAGGCAATCCCTCAGCCTGAGGAAGCCAGTCACCATCACGCTCCGTGCCGACCCCCTGGACCCCTGCATGAAGCGTTTCCACATCTCTGTCCACCAGCAGCAGCACAACTACGCCGCCCGCTCGCCGCCAGAGCCCTGCCCGCCTCCCGRGTCCCCCCAGCAGGAGCAGGAGGAGGATGAACCCCCCAGCAGCGTGGAGCCAACCCCTGCCGTGCCCCTGCCTGAGCCTGGCTTGCCAAAACCCAGCGGCAGCCCCGGCTCGGACAGCGAGGACGTGGCCAAGAGGAAAAACCACAATTACCTGGAGCGCAAGCGGCGCAACGACCTGCGCTCGCGCTTCCTGGCCCTGCGGGACCAGGTGCCCGGGCTGGCCAGCTGCCCCAAGACCCCCAAAGTGGTGATCCTGAGCAAATCCTCCGAGTACCTGCAGTCCCTCATCAGCGCCGAGAGGAGGATGGCGGCAGAGAAGCGGCAGCTGCAGCTGCGCCAGACCCAGCTGCTCAAAMGGATTGCTCACCTTAAGGGGCACTAGCACCCCGTGTGCTCCCCATCCTGGTCCCCACGAACCCCCAGCTCCTTCTCAATTTGCACATTTTTTTAATTTTTTGGTTGCTTGTGGAACTGTTGGCCCCGGGGGCTGGAGCACGTGGCAGTGGCTGTGGGAATGGGCCCACAGCAGAGACCCCAACAGCRTCACCTACCCGGGGTTGGTTCCTGGCATTGGGTGTTCCAAAATTTCCTTTGTCCCTGCTGTGAAGCTTCCTCAGCGACTGCTCCAGTTCAAGAGCTCAAATTTATTCCCCCTCTCCAGCAGCYCCTGCCACCTACAGCATGGCTGGGAGCTACCCCTGGGCATCCACCAGCCCTACAAACCCCGAGCAACCAGGTCTGCCTTGGCTCCTGCAAGCAGGCAGGCTCAGAGCCCAGCACGGGGCTCCCCTCTGCAGAGATCCCACGGAGGTGCTGATGGCAGGATGTGCCTCTCACCCCCTTGCTCGGCTGGACCGTACCTCACTTCCTTGTGTCACTTCACGCAGTAGCTGGTCCTGGATTTTACGTTCTAGAAACTCTGCTGCTGTAACTGCGAGTCTTATACTGGAGGCTGTGTTTTTATACTGTATTTTTGTACCACTTTTTGAGAAGTATTTGGTAAAGAGTTTGCTTTTTTATATATATATAAATATATAAAAACTTTTTTTTTTTTTTTAAGGGGGATTTCCTGCTGTGGGGGAGGGCTCAGTCCTGCTGCACTTTAGGGAGATCAGGAAGGGGCTGGTTCCTGCTGGACCCTTGAGCTGAGTCCTCGCAGAGGCCATTCACCCCCTTGCAGCTCTCCAAACCACCCATTTGCAATAACAGGGAATTTTATCCCTTTCCCATCCTTGTGAGCATCCTTGTGACCCCCTTTTCCCACCCTTGTGAGTTCTCCTTCACCAGCAGCCACTTAAAATCYCCAGCAAAGCTTTGGGCTGTGCAGGGGGCTGCTCTGCCTGCCCTGTCTGTGCCCTCCTGCTGCCCAGTCTGTGGGTGGCACAGTCCCCTGTCCCCTCCCAGGGGTGCTGGCAGGGGTGGTCCCACAGGATGGCACCCTGGGGCCCTTGCTGACCTGCTGAGAACTGTTAGAGTTAACACTGGTTGGATTTAGCACTTTCTTCATTACCTCATACTTCATGAATAAATAAGTTTGCAACAGCCTGGGTTGGCTTTTTCCATGCTGTGGGTTTCCATGCATCACCTTGGTGCTCCTGGGGGGGGGCTGCTCTGGCCCCTGGCTTTTGGGGTATCCTGAACATTAATAAAAATTAATTAATTAATTTTTTCCCCAAGGCTCAGCTGCACCAAGACTGAGCTCTTTGTCCTGGTTTTCTCCCAGYGCTTGAAGAAGAAGTGGTTGTGGTGGTGGGGCCAGGGAAATGAATCCCCTGGATTATTTTTCCTCCTTTTAAGTGGTTTTAGTGGCAAGGAAGGGCAGAGAGCCCAGGCTGGGCTGGGAGAAGGCTTTGATGTAACTGAAAACCCCCCTAATGGGGTTTGGGGCAGGGGGTGTGGGGTGATCACTGCCCCACGGGTCAGGGGCTGGGGCTGGGGCTGGCAGTAAYCCTATAGGGAGAGGGGAATGCAATCCACTCACTTCCAGAGAGCTCCACATCCCAGATCTGCCAAGTGGATGAAATTATATATATGTGTGTTCCCCCTCTGCCCCCAAACCTGACACGTTTGGGTTTCCTTTGTCCTGGCAGCAAAAGTCTCACTCTAAATGCAGGAGGGATGTGGGATTATGTTACTGCTGAGGAGTCAGGAGGCAGGAGCTGCTGCTGGAGCCTCGATCACCGGGGGGAAAACCAGCCTTAAATAGCAATGGTGCCACACAGAAGCCCTTCAACACCCATCCCCTCCGTTTCCAGCAGCGTTTCACACTCTGTGTTGCATCACACGGTGTCACAGCCTTTCAGAGCTGCATTAAAAGGTGCTCCCATGACCCACAGCTTAACCAGGGAGCGGGGTGACCTAAATCTGACACCTCGCCCATGCGCAGAGACACAGCCCAGATGTAGCAGCCCCTCCAACAGTTATTTTTGTTGTGGTTTTGTGGCACTCACACTCGCAGTCTCTCCTCTTTTCTCAGCTCAAGGTGACCCTCCCGAGAAGGTTTTTAGCAAATTGGGATTTTTCTTTTTGTGCTGAAGGTACCTAGGAAGTTTAAATCATTAATTATCTTTCTTGGAAGTGATGAGCAGATCCACAGCCTGAGCCTGAGCAGGAGATGTCCCCAAAGCCCAAAGCAAACTGAAGAACTGAGTTGCAGTTTGTAAACACCTTTGAGTTCTCCTGCCTAAAGCCTGCATTCRTGTGCATCTACCTGAAACTTCCCTGGTTACTGGAGCACGTGTCTCCTCTCATATTGWCACGGTCAGGATGAGGGAAGGAGACTGACAGTGCTATGAAGTGAAGAAAATRAGCACACAGGGCTTTCCTTCTCRCTTGTTCAGCACTGCAATTTGKGAGTGTCAGCTGCAATCATCACAAGTCGGCACTGCCAGGGCCTGGATCAGTTATTTTTTTAATGCACACTGCCCTGCTAGCACCCTGCTCTTTGCTGTACCCCCCAAACCACTTCTTCTTGCCCACCACATCTTCCCTCCCGTCCCCGYGCTGGCCCGGGGGTGCTGTGGGCACGATGCCGCCTTCACGCCTGGGCTGGCAAATTTTTAGGACAGTTTCCCGAGGCGGTGATAATCCCTTCCCTGCCGAGGGGGGCCGGCTGCCCGCACCCCCCTGGCCCGCAGCCTCCCTCTGCCTGTTGCCATGGCGAGGGATGTGCGTTGCCAGGGAGAGCAGCACCGCGGAGGTGCCATGGCAACGGCCTCCCCTTTTCCCTCCCCTCTGTTGCCACGGGGACAGCGGCCCCGCTCCCCATCCCCTCCTGTTGCCGTGGCGATGGGAAGGACGAGCCTCCGTGGAAGCTGCGGTCGCCACGGCAACACGCTCCTCTCCGTTGCCATGGCAGCAGCCCCCGCRCATCATCCTACTCTGCCCCGTTGCTATGGCAACAGCCCCCTCCCCATCGCTTTGCCCCGTTGCTACGGCAACAGCATCCTTCCCACCCCTTCCTAAAAAAGGGACCACGGGGCAGAGCCCCACGCCTGGAMAAGGGCGTGAGGGGCTTGGGGGGGTAACGGGGGACCCGAAAAGGGCCCGCGGGACGGGGGATGGGTTTGGGCACCCGGGACACCGGGAGGGGACCGGGCTGGCTGTGGGGACCGGGGCACGGAGTGGGGGGACACAGGGACACGGAGGAGGCTGGGGAGAGGATCCCGGGCGGGCAGCTCGGGGCCCGGCCCCGTCCTCCCCGCGGGCGGCCCCGGCCCCGGCCCCGGCCCGCCCCCGTCCCGCCCGTGCCCGTCCCCGGCCGGGCCATGGCGGCGGCGGCCGCGCTGTGCCTGGGCCGGGCCCCGCGGCCGCCGCGGCCGCTCGTGGTGATCCTGGGCGCCACCGGCACCGGGAAATCGGCGCTGGCGCTGCAGCTCGGGCTGCGCCTCGGCGGGGAGATCGTCAGCGCCGACTCCATGCAGGTACGGCCGGCGCCGGGCACCGGGGAGGCCGCGGCCGGGCCTGGGCCGGGAGGAGCCGCGACCGGAGCCCGGCGGGGCCTGGGCCTGGGCCGGGGGTTGGGAGGCGGCTCGGCCTCTACCGGGGACGGCCTGGGCTGCACCGGGAGGGCTCCGAGCTGTACTGAGAGGGCTCTGAGCTGTACCGGGAGGGCTCCGAGCTGTACCCGGAGGGCTCTGAGCTGTACCGGGAGGGCTCCGAGCTGCACCGGGAGGGCTCTGAGCTGTACCGAGAGGACTCCGAGCTGTACCGGGGGAGGTCCGGCCTGCACCGGGGCCTCCTGGCCTGCACCGGGGGCTGCCCGGGCTGTACCGGGGAAAGTCCGAGCTGGGCCTGGAGGGGCAGCAGGGCCCGGTCGAGGCCTGGAGAAGCTCAGCCCTGGAGGCTTCGGGCAGGTTCCCTCCGGTTCCCCCGGGCCCCCTGCCCGGGCGCGTGTAGGAGAGGGCCCACGGGGTGGATCCTGCCCGTTGAATGCGCTCCCGGTGTCCCTGTCCTGTCCTTGGTGTCCCTGTCCTGGTGTCCCTGTCCTGTCCTTGGTGTCCCTGTCCTGGTGTCCCTGTCCTGTTTCCGTGTCCCTGTCCCGGTGCCCCTGTCCCGCTGCCCCTGTCCCAGTGTCCCTGTCCTGTTCCCCGTGCCCCTGTCCCGGCCCTGGAACCAATCCTGCTGCCCTTGTCTCAGCTCCAGTGTCCCTGTCCCTGTATCCCTGTCCTGTCCCCTGTCCCCCAGGTGCCCCTATCCCTGGTACCCCTGTCCCCATATCCCTGTCCTGTCCCTAGCGCCCCTGTCCCAGCCCTGGAACCCATCCTGCTGCCCCTTTCTCAGCTCCAGTGTCCCTGTCCTGTCCCCAGTTCCCCAGGCCCAGTGCCCATCCCGCTGGGCAGTTGTTTGGTTCCTGTGACAGTGCCTCTGTGTCCCCTCCCTGCCCTGCGGGCTCTGCACACAACCAAAAATGCAGAGTTTGTTCAAAGTGTTTGTTTAAGCCCCCCCATCCCCAATAAATTCACCTTTTGGAATGAAACTAGAGCAAAGGTGTTTTGATTTTAACCCACCAGAAGCTGCAGAGAGGTGTAAAGGGTTGAGTAAGGGGGGGCAGCAGCTGGAGTAACTTGGTAGTGAGCAACACACAGGGTGGTGTCCTCTGTCATCAGGGAAGGGACACCAAGAGATTTGGGGAAGAGTGTTAAAAATTATACTTTCTCCTTGCCAGTGACAGTGTCTGTGGTCTCRTTTCTCACTGCAAGCAGCWGTGTGGAATATATCAGTTGTGTGGTTKGGATRAGTCAACAGCAAGGWGCCAAAACTCATTTTTTTGGTCTTAATTTTGTTCAGCTACAAGAGCTTTGTCACAGGATGGACATTTCAGCTACCACAAGAATAACAATTTTGCTCTTGTTTAGCAAAATATTTTCCTTACTGATCCACACTTTCACTGTTCACTTCCTATAGGGTGTGAACTTTCCATCAAGTTTAATGTTAAATGTGTTTATTATTCTACGCGAAAAAGGTGTTTTCTGCCAGCAACACCCTTTGTGCTGCTCAGAGATCAACTCCCACTRTCCTGTGCCCACCTCCCTGTTTCCTGGTCACTCTTTGTGTCCCACTGAGCTAAATTTAAAACCTCACTCTCCTGAATTTGGGGCAAGCAATCAGAAAGTAATTTCATGCAATATTTCCCTTAAACTCTTGGGGAAATAGTGAGGTTTGAGCCGAACTGAAATCCTGAGAGGGGAAAATGTGAAGAGCAGGAGCTTTGCCCATCTTTAATATTGGGCAAGTGGCTGCTGGCTTGGCCCGTGCTGTGGCCACAAGGCTGCTGCTGCATCCTGAGCTCTGCAGGTGTGTTTGGAGCCTCCTAAATGTCTGCTGGTGGATGTTTAGGAGCTGAATCCCTGCTGGTGGATATTTAGGAGCTGAGTCTCTGCTGGTGGATGTTTAGAGCTGAATCCCCACTAGTGGATGTTTAGAGCTGAATCTCTGCTGGTGGATGTTTAGAGCTGAATCCCTGCTGGTGGATGTTTAGGAACTGAATCTCTGCTGATGGTTTATTAGAGCTGAATCTCTGCTGGTGGATGTTTAGAGCTGAATTCCCACCGGTGGGTGTTTAGGAGCTGAATTCCTGCTCGTGGATGTTTCGGAGCGTGCGTTCTGTGCCCTGCTCCTTTCAGGCCCCACCATGGGAATGCAGGCAGTGCAGGGAGGACCCTGCTGCAGGCGCCCGAAGGCATCCAGGCTCCAGTGGCTCTTGTCCTGCTTTCCTTTTAATCTCATTCTAGCGTGACTGTGGAGCCAGGGCCCGGCAGCTCGGCTGCWTTATCCCGTAATGCAGCGTGCTGCCGAGGCGGGGCAGCCCCCGGTGCCCCCCAGCCGGGGCTCCTTTCTCTCTGCCTTTGTTCCCCGTGCCCTGTCCCCCTGCCACGCAGGGCTGGCTCTGCTGTCCTCGCAGGAGACTCGCCAGGGTTTGGAAATCCCATTGCTGGTCGGGGATTGACAGCTGCCAGCGACCGTGTCGCCCTCAGCCCCCTCTGTGCATTCATTGCTGGGCTCTGAGCAGCGCTGACAAATGCTGGCAGTGTTTTGGGCAGCTGCTGGAGCGGGAGCCAGGCTGGGGAAGGGGCTGGGGAGCCCCGAGCCCACCTGTTCCCACACACAGGCACCCCTCTATCCATCTCCAGGGTGTTTTCGTCATGGCTCTGAGTCGCTGGGCTCAAATTACAGACTTAACTGCTGCCTGCTTGCAGCTCAGGAGCTCTGGTTAATCTGCTGGCCTCTTAATCTTTCTTTTTGTCCTTTCTGTTGCTGTTTGTCATCCCAGTGAGYTTGGTTGAGGAGTAAATAATTCCTTGGAGAGCAAGGCAGGGTGAAGCCAGTCGTGTTTCTTCATTCCTGGCAGTGAACATGCAGGGATCCCTGTGCCAGCTTGAGGAGGGCCCCATCCAGTCATGATCCCAGTGTCCCTTCTGGGTCCCAGTGTCCCTTCTGGATCCCTGTGTCCCTTCTGGATCCCACTGGCCCTTCTGGATCCCTGTGTCCCTTCTGGATCCCTGTGTCCCTTCTGGATCCCACTGGCCCTTCTGGATCCCTGTGTCCCTTCTGGATCCCACTGGCCCTTCTGGATTTCTCCCCTGGGATGGTGATGCAGTTGCTGTAGCACACACTTGCCAGTCAGTGTGTGGAGTCAGGACATCTCCAGAGCCTTTGCAGGGATCAGGGCAGGGAGTCAATCGTGCTCTCCTTGGTCCTCCATGCCCCTCTTCAGCATGGCCCCTGTGAAATCCTGATGTTTTCCTGGCCATAGATGGGCTGGATGTRTTTGGGATCTGTCATGTCACCTCCTACCCTCCTTGCACTCAGAATGAGGATGGTGGTGACAGAGTTTGGAATGATGCACAGAACGAGTGCCAGAACAAAGATATGGGAGACCCTGCCCTTCCCAGGCCTGCAGATCCTGAAAATCATGGTGGTTTATGTGTCCTGCCTCAGTTTCCCCTCCTTTTCCACAGGGGCAGCTCTGCCCTCCCAGCCCAGCCTGGGGGCTCAGCACAGAGGTGGGAGGATGCCCTCAAGGCTAAGCATCTTTAGTGCTGCCTTGTGCTCTGTGTCTCGGAGCCCCGGCTGCTCCAGGCTGCTGCTAATCTGTTTTGGGGCCTTAGAAAGCAACAAAGGCTTATCTGAGCCGCTGGCTGAAAATAGAAATGAGTGTGAGGAGGACGTCTCGGTGMGAGGCCCTGCCGACAGCCAGCTGGTGGAAACCTTCTCGGGGCTTACTGCCTGTGTGTAAAAGGCTGCCTTTGTTTCCTCCCAGCCCACACACTGACACTGCATTCCTCCCCTTGTTGCCAGATATTCCGGGAGGCTCTYGGTGTTTAATCCCCAGGAGAAGCCGGGGATGGCAGCCTGAGTTCTGTATCCTGGATGTGCCCGTGCAGGGCGCTGGGAGCTGCTGGCTGGCTCTGAGCAGCCTGTCAGCCCTCTGTGCTCACTGGGATTGCAGGCAGGCAGTGGGAATTGGAGGAGCTGGAGGGTTGGAAATGGGGAGAGCAGGCAGGGAGCCAAAGCTCACTGAATTCAAAGCCTTTCTGTGCCGGCTGGAGCCTGTGTTGAATGGAGCTGCCAGCCCAGGGATCAATAAGCTGCCCACAGCCACGGGGCACGTTGGCASAGCTGCCTGTGGGCCCGTCCTGCCTGCTCACCATCCCCTGGGGCTGCTGCCTTTCTGCAGGYTTTGGTTGCCCTCCCTCTCCCCCTCGCTTCCTGCCCCCGGGGCAGCCTTTTGGGATGGGAGCAGGAGCCAGCCCTGSCTCTCCCAGGGCTGCAGTTGAGCAAGGTGGGAGCAGAGCTGGTTCAGCAGCTCCAGCAGCTCTCATGACTGCTCCAGGCAGGGCTTGGGCTTCCCTGCTCCACTAACCTCATCCCTCTGTGCCTGGTGCCCGTGGGTCACCTCTGTGTCACCTTGTCCTCCTGTCTGGGACCAGGGGAGCAGTGGGTGGAGGCCACGCTGCAGCAGGAGGCTTGGGAGCTTCTCGGAGGGGATTAAGGGGAAATTTATTTCTTGTAGTCTGGCTGGGGTAGGATGGAGGAGGAAATGAGTACAGCCATTTCCAGTCCTTTTCCCCATCATCCCAGTTTATCCCATGCTGGGAGACTTCTCTTAAGCAGGAAGGCTCTGAGAACTAAACACATCCTTCCAAAGCACCTCCTTTGCCACCTCCTGCTCAATCCTGGGCRCAGCACAGAGCTGGGCTGGACACAGAGGCTTTATGTGCCCCACTGTGAGCTGCCAGTGCTGAGGAGGGTTGTGTTTGCAAGGGAAGCAGGGTGAGGAGCTGTCCTCACTTCTCCTGACTGGAATCTGCTCTGTGTTGCAGGAAGCAGTGATCCTTGTCCCCACAAGGACCTGTGCTTGGAGAGCAGCACACCCGAGCTTTTAGCTGCAGCAGCAGATGAGGGGGTGGCAGCTCRGAGGCCCTAATTTTGGAGCTCTGTGCCAGGCTGGTGACACTGCCAAGGCTCTGGCTGCACTGTCCAAGAGCTCAATCAGCCCTCCCACCCCTAATTACGGAGTTGTATCAAAGCAGGAAAGCAGTCACGAGCTGTTGGACTCCACGGTTCATCTCCCGTGGGCAGGAACAAACAGCAGAGAGAGGCAGCTTGGCCCTGGCAGGAGCAGGTGTTGGCAGGATTCCTGCTGCCCTGCCTGAACGTGGCACGTGCCCCTGCTGTGCCCCTGCCTGTGCCCTGCCTGTGCTGCCCCAGCAGGGGCTGGGAGGGGTGGCTGGGACAGGGGGAAGGGGTCAGTGCAGGTCTCGCAGGACACAGAGGTGAAGCACAGGCTCTTCTCTTCCCCAGGTGTACAAGGGCTTGGACATCATCACCAACAAGGTTTCCCCTCAGGAGCAGCGTCTCTGCAGACACCACATGATCAGCTTTGTGGATCCCCTTGTCTCCAACTACACCGTGGTGGATTTCAGGGACAAAGCCGTGCCTCTGATATCCTGTCATGCCGCAGCCTGCCTGGCTGAGCAGGGATGGGCTTCCCCCTTCCATGGCCAGAGGGATCCATGTTTGGGCTCTCCACATCCCTCTRTTTTTCCAGAGGATTCTGCTGGTGAGAGGAGCTTGGAGCTTCTTTTACCCAGCTAACCCTCAGGACAGCCCAGGGAAGATCTGTGCTGAGTGTTGCCCTCCYTGGCAGTCCTGGGGTGTCCCTGAGTTCTGGAGCTGACAGTGAGTAATGAGAGATGAGAGACACCTCTAACCCTGTCCTGCAGCCTTAGTGCTTCCCTGGGGCTGGGAGAGTGGGATCTGAGCCYCAGGCTGCTGCTCCCACAGCCTTCCCCCCCTGCTCTGATCTCTGCTTCTGCTCCTTGACTCTGGCACATTGAAGATATCTTTGCCCGGGACAAGATCCCCATAGTTGTGGGAGGCACCAACTACTACATCGAGTCCCTGCTCTGGAAGGTCCTTATCAACACCAAGGTACTGTGGGGGGCTGTGAATCCCTTTGGGAAAGGGTGAATCCCTTTGGGAAAGGATGAATCCCATGTTTAGGGCAGAATTCCTGCAATTTGGCACGGTGCTGTCCCTGCAGGAGCGGGGCAAGGAGAACCTCAAACCCCTCCTTCACCCCATGGCTCTGGGGGATTCAGGGCTGTCCTRTGCCCCACAGGAGAAGCCCAGCAGTGCCCCCAGGCCGGACAGTGACAGGAAGGTGGAGCTGGAGCAGCTGGACAGTGCTGAGCTCCATCGGCGCCTGAGCCAGGTGGACCCGGAGATGGCGGCCAGGCTGCACCCCCACGACAAGCGCAAGGTGGCCAGGTGAGCGTGGCRTGCCAGGGACAGGAGGTGCCAGGGCCCAGCAGCCCTTCTCCAGGGAACTGTGTGCCTGGGAGCACGGCAGGATGAGCATTCCCACCCCAGTGGGTGCTCCTGGGTTCTTGGTGCTGGGGACTCTGCGGGATCCGAGCCCTTTGGCCACACAGCCCCAGCCTAAGCTGCCTCTGGGGTGCTGGGCTGTGCTCTGGGGCTGCTCCTGCTCCGTGCCCCAGCAGCAGAGGGTTTGTCTGGAGCTATTTAAAGAGCAAGCTGCCCTGCTGGCTGAGTAACATAGCTGAGCTCTGTGGGAACAGCACGGCAGCAAGACCAGGCTTGCTGCTCYGTCCCAGCCGAGCCCTGGCCCCGGGGAGCAGAACACCGCCCACCCCATTCGCACGGTGCAGGGGGATGGAGGGTGGGGCAGCAGCACAGCTCCTGCAGCTCCCTCCCTCCCTGCCTGGGCTGGGCAAAGCTCCACAGCAGCATCTCAGCGCTGGTGCCTCCCCTGCAGCCCTGCCTGGCTGGAAAGGGCAGGGCTGGAGCCAGATCCCTGTCCCCTGCAGGACTTGTCCCTGTGCCAGGCAGGAGTGGGTGGCTGTGCTCTGGGCTCCTCGGGTGCCAGCACTGCACCCCCAGGAGCTGGGTGTGCGTGGATGCCGGGCACGGGACGGGGCTGGGACCTGCCCTCGCCCCACATGAGAGGGTTGGATCTCGGCGAGTGTCTGCGGTTCCCTCTGCTGGAGCCCCCGGGGCTGCTGGGGAATGGGAACGCTCGATCTCACCCAGCCTCTGAGCTCTGTGTGTCTCTGCTTCCAGGAGCCTGCAAGTGTTTGAAGAGACAGGGATCCCCCACAGTGAAATCTTGCACCAGCAGCAGGAGGAGGAAGGTGGGGGGCCCTTAGGTGGGCCCCTGAAATACCCACATTCCTGCATCCTGTGGCTCCATGCAGACCAGGCAGGTGAGAGCRGGCTCCTGGCTGGCTGAGGAAGGGCTCACTCCCTGCTCCTGCCCCAGCCTCCTCCCTGGAGAAGGCAGCAATTCCTCTGGCARCAGTGGGTGTGACAGAGAACTGCCAGGCTCTGCCTTCCTCAGGTGGAGCAGCAGCCTGGCAGTGCTGGCTCCTGTCCTGGCAGGCTGTGCAGCCCCCCAGGGCATGGCTCCCCATGGCTCAGCGTGTCCTGCTCTCCTCCTGCAGCTCTGGATGCACGGCTGGAGAAGAGGGTGGATGACATGGTGGCTGCAGGGCTGCTGGAGGAGCTGCGGGACTTCCACCGCCGCTACAACCAGCAGAAGGTGGCAGAGAACCGGTGGGTGAGCAGCCAGATCCTSTCTGCTCCTCCCTCTGGAGGTCTCCCACTGTGACCCTGCCTTTGGTTCTCCAGGCAGGATTACCAGCACGGCATCTTCCAGTCCATTGGCTTCAAGGAATTCCACGAGTTCCTCGTCAGTGAAGGGAATTGCTCACCCGAGACCAGCGCCCTGCTGCTGGAGAAAGGTGAGGGCAGCACCCTGTGTGCCCCACAAAGCTCCAGGTGACGCCACAAGGTGCTCTAAACCRAGGTCACAGCCCCAGCTGCACCTTTCTCTCTGCATTTCCCACTTCTGCCAGCCCAGAGGGGCAGGGACTCRTTTTCCAGTGATTGGAGAGCATCTCTGAGCACACCCAGAGCAGCTTTTCCCTCCCCTCAGGCCTCCTTGCAGGGTGCACAAGGTACGGGTGACTTGGGATCTGGAGCAGGTCCACTTGGGTGATAGAATCCCAGCTGGGGTGTGAATGCTGAGGAGAGCAGGGCTGGAAAAGAGGAATGAAGCAGAACTCAGCCTGTCAGCAGCTCTGTGGTGACAAGGAATGTGGGGATCAGTCAGCAGGGATGCAGCCTTTGGTGCTGTGTTATTCTGCARTGTCTGGGCTGATGTTGGAGGGCCCAGGCAAAGTCCATCCGTGCCAAGGAGGGTTCAGTGTGGAAGAAGAGACTGAAGAAATGACAGAAATGATAAAAGGCTTGAAAACAAGTCTGATGCAGAAGGAACTTGTTGTGTCTGCTCGGGASATGATTAGGAGGGATTTGATAAACCTGGTACTAAATATTGAGCAGTTGTAGAGTGGTAAATCATCCTCTGCTGGGTGGGATGAGCAGTCCTGGACTCCATTTGTGCAGAGAACTGGGCATTCTGAGAGCAGTGCAGCACTTGAACTGGTTGTCCTGCCTGCTAAAGCTTCAGGGTGGAGCGTTTGGGCTCTTTGCACCCTCTGTTTATTCAGGGATATTTGGGGTACCTTGTCCAGCCTCTTTTCAGTGCAGGCACAGCTGCCCAGATCGACAGTAAAGATAATTCTCATGGTGCCACCCAGCACAAACTTCTTGTGTGATTTTCATCCCCTAGAGCTGATAGCCTCTTGTCACTGATCTTTGGGTATTTTTTTCTCCTGTTTAATGCCTCTGTTCCAAAGGGATCCAGGCCCTGAAGCAGGTGACCAAGAGATACGCCCGGAGGCAGAACAAATGGGTGCGGAACCGCTTCCTGAAACGTGAGTCCTGTGCTCCCAGCTCTCCTCAKGCCCCACTCCAGCTCCACAGGGGACTCTGGGGCTTTGGGGCAGCCTGTGTTTGGGGGTCTGCTCCCARCCACACCCTCCAGGAGCCACCCAGTGTTCCCATCCACCCACGAGGCTCTGCCTCCCCCAGTTCCTTCCCGCTGGTTTGGGTTGCAGAGTGGATCTCCTGCCCCTCCTGAGAAGTGTCCTGCCCACAGCCTCTCATCCCAAACACTCAAGAGCCAGCTCTGTCTCCTGTACCCCTGCACCCCATCCCMTCCCAGCCACCAGGAGGGATAAATCCCAAGCAGAGGCTCAGCCCCGTGTCAGGCACTGTTAGATGATGATGRTGATGATGATGGTCACAACATCCCTGCAGCTTATCCTACCACATGCTCCTGAGGGGCTCAGGGAGGGGGTCCCCACGCACCCACACATGCTCCTGGCAGGGAGCAAAGCCCATTTGACAGCTGCCCTCCAGATTAGGAGCAGCAGCCCCGTGGCTGCTCCCAGCCCAGGCCGTGCTCTGTGCGGTGGCAGGGAGCCAGCAGGACTTCCCCATCCCAGCCCCAGCCTTGGAGCAGGGCCAGCAGCAGCAGCTGGGAGCCGGGCACTTGTTGAAAGGTGCTCAGCAGGGGCAAAACAACAATAAAATAAATAAGAGTAAAAAAAAAAAAAAATAAAGAGAAGGCAGGGAGAAACTCGAGTCAAAAAAAAAGACGGAACTTTGAAGGAGGCGCAGGAGTTTTGGCAGAGTGGCTCAGCTCACCTTTTGGTGGCAGGTGTGCTTCAGATGGCCTGTCAGGGCTTGTTTGTGGGCAACAGCAATAAAAGCAGCACCTGCTGGGGACTGGCACGTGGAGCCTTTGATGGCTTTGTCCAGGCAGGGACAGCCAGGTGCCCATGGAGGGCAGGTAGCCATGGAGGGCAGCCAGGTCACCCAGGGAGCAGGTGCTCTCTGCTGGCAGCTGTTTCACCCTGTTCCTGGCTGCAGCCAGTGCCCTGTATCCTGGCATTGGGCCAGGGCAGACCAGAGGGGTGGCTGTGAACCTGTCCCTTGTCATTAGTAAAAGCATCTCCTGCAGGAACCAGGAGCATCAGCCCCTGCACAGTCAGTTCCAGCTCTGAGTGGGAATCTGCATGCTCCAGATCCCTCATCCAGGCCTCCTGCCTGCATCTCCTTGTCAGCCTGCCTGTGGTGCCTTTGGCCTGATCCAGCTCTTCTATCCTCCCAGCCTCCTGTGCACAGGGCTGGGCTGAGGGGTGGTTGTTGTGTTGGGCTGTTGGCACGCTCAGATTCCAGAACATTCTCCCAAGGGCAGCCAGCTGTGAAGATGCTTCCCTGAGTCCTGAGGTGTTCCTSCTGCTTGCAGGAGGGAATTTTGGCTCTGGACAGCCTGGTGCTGTTGGTTCTGAGTGCTGATAGGAAAAAGCAGATTCCTCTGCTCCCCCTGGGTTCTGGGAGGGGCTGCTGAGGGTTTCTGGTGCTGAGCTTCTCGTGGTGTTTCTGTAGGTCCTGGGCCCAACGTGCCCCCAGTTTATGGCTTGGAGGTGTCTGATGTGCAGCGGTGGGAGGAGGATGTGCTGAAACCTGCCCTGGAGATCGTGGAGAGCTTCATCCAGGTACTGGGGAGCTGGCCTTTGWCTGGCTGACTTCTCTGTGGTCTCCAGGCCCCCTGACTTGCCCACAGTCTGTCCCTGGAGCAGGACTGGCTGTTCACATGCCCAACCTTGGCATTTCCTTGCAGTAGTAGGTTTGYTGTCTCAGCTGAACATTTTCCCCAATGCCCAGTGCCACACTTGGTAAAACTCTGCTCTCTGCCTTGCCAGCCTGTGTCTGAGTCTGCCAAGCTCCCATCCCAAACTCTATGAAAGTGAACACAGGGAAATTTTGGTGGCAGAGCCCAACTTGAGGCATTATTTGATCTGCAGGGCCGTGAGCCCCCGGCAGAGCCCCTGAGGATGGAGCAGGACGAGGAGAACAAGCGGAGCCATCGCGTGTGTGAGCTCTGTGCCAGACTCATCATCGGCGACAGGGAGTGGGCAGGTAGGGCCCTCACAGGGCACAGGGGGGCACCTGGGAGGGCTGAGCTTCTGTGGGGTGCTGGAGCAGCTGCCCTGTGGCCAGATGACCCCCAGCTCAGGATCCTGGCCCTCTCAAGGGTTGTTTGCACGAGCTGTGCCACAGGAGCCATCTGTCAGGATTCCCCCCTGCCCTGGGCTTCCCTCCCTTTCCCAGCACCCAGAAAACACAGACAGCATCACACCAGGGATCTGTATGTGGCATCAAACTCAGAGCTGCTGTGTTTAGTCAGGGCTTCTGGTCCTTCACAGCACTGTGGATACTTCCTCAAAAAGCACAGAGCAAATCTCTCTCCTCTAAAATTCTGTTGTGTAAATGAAAATTTCATMATGTTTCTAATAGTTCAGCTCTAATATTTCCTATTTATGTGTGGGGTTTTTTTTTCTTTTTAAACTATTCCTAGCTGTAATAGAAAGGGATTTTCTATTTTCCACAGACTTACTTTAAAAGAGCTCAGCTGGAATCAGATTAAGTCAGTGAATTTATCTGTGCTGGGAGGCTCATGCTGAGAACCAGAAACAAAAAGTCATGGAGAAACTGGCTGCAGAAATGAAACTGGTAAATCTCCATGTGTTGCCCAAATACAGGATGTGCAGGGTCATGGTTTAACCCCAGCATCTGAGCCCCCCACAGCCACTCCCCCACTCTCTGTCCCTGGGAGAGAGAATTGTAAAAGGGTAAAAGTGAGAAAAATTATTGGGTTGAGTTAAAGTTTAATAGAGAAAGCAAAGCAAAACTAGGAATTAATTCACTGCTTGCCATGGTTGGGCAGATGCTCAGCCATCCCCAGGAAAACTGGGCTCCATCACATCTGACATGACTTTGGGAAGACAAATGCCATCATCCCCATGTCCCCCCCTTTCCTTCCCCCCGGGAAGTGTGAGCTGCATGGCCTGGGCTGKCCCTGGGGTAAGCTGGGGTCAGCTGTGTCCCCTCCAACCCCCTGTGCACCCCCAGCCCCCTCTGTGTTGCTGTGAGGAGCAGAAAAGGCCTTGACTCAGTTCCAGAGCTCCCAGCARCAACAAAACATCCCCGAGTTATCAACCCTGTGCTCAGCACGAATCCAAACACAGCCCCAGAGCAGCTACTGTGAGGGAAATCAACTCTGCCCCAGCCAAAACAAGCAGATGAGACACAACCAAAGATAAATTTCCCAGGTTGTTGGGTTTGAAGGAGTTGCTTATTCCTGACTGAGGCAGGGAAGTGCTGAAAGCAAAGGCTGGAGCTGCTCTTTGGGGGAGGCTCCTTGCAGTGAGATCTGTTAAGTGCAGTTGTTGTTTTATCTCATCTCAGCTGCCTCAGGAGGTGCTTTGAAGGAGCTCTGTTTGTCCAGAACTGAAAACTCTTGGGGCCTCTGGCATCCAGAAAGTTCTGTTTCAAGTGGGAGCTCCTTGAGGTCCCCCTAAATCCTTCCATGTCCTTAGGGATGTCCCCCCAATAAATGGTGACAGTGCCTCCCTCAGCCAAGACCAGCTSTTATTCTCTGTATCCAGCTGAACTGGGCTCAGATCCACAGATGGTGGGAGAAAAATGCTCCAAAGCCTGGGTGTTACTTGTGCCTGCAAAATGGAAAAAAGGAAGGTGAAAACAGTGGTGGGAACTGGGTGGATCTGCACTCTGGTCTGTTTTCTTAGGTCAGGTGACAGAGAGTTTTAGGAACTGCTTCCCATCACCCTGCTGCCTCTGGGGGATTTTAAAATTGTATCTGATTTTAGAATTTATATAGACTTGAAGAGCACAACTCCCAGACAGCAGCAGCAATTGGCACTTCCTCAGCCACTGTAGCTTTGGTGTTGCTTGTGACAAATTGCAGGAGGTGAGACTTTATCTCAGGGTGAGGGTGACCCTCCAGCATTGTGATAAAGCAGCAGCTTTGCATGTGATTTCATCCTTTGGCAGAAAAAGAATGGCTGGAAAACACCTGAGGGCCTTGATTCAGCAGAGCACATACCCTCATTTAATTAAGGCCCTRCTTGAAAAGTTTGTGCTTTAATTGCTGCTCTGATCTCTTGGAAAAGGCAAAACCACCCCGCCAAGATGGTCAGACAAAGCCTCCCCTGAGATAAAACCGCTGATAAGGAGGTTTGGCTGTCCTTAAGGATGTGATTTCATGGAGAAATGCAGCTCCTGCTGCTCCAAGCTGAATCCCTGGGATTACCCCTCTGTTCCCATCTGACTCCTGCTGCAGTGCTCTCATGGCTGGGCCCTGGAGTTATTCAGAAGTTTAGTTCTGCTCCAGGCTTTTCCCTGGCTGCCCTGTAGGATGCACAGGATCTTCCCAGTGCTGTGGTGCAGGGATCCAGTCCTACAAATGGTCCTGGCAGCTCTCCAAGGGGAGCAGGGAGTGGCACAGCCTCACCTGCAGCCTGCAAAGTGCCACCTCTTGGGAAACACATTCCCTCTTCCCTGGAGAGGCTGGCAGTGACAGCCTGGAATCTTCTGCTTGCACAGAACCAGGATTTTTCCCTCTCTCAGTTCTTCCTTTGTCCTCTTCTAAGCCCTGATAGCTTGGCCTGGAAGTGTCCAGAGGAGCAGCCAGGGCAGGGTTTGGGAATTCTCTTTTCTCTGGGAGTGAATTGTGCTGGGAAGGGAGGGTGCTCTGCCCTGCGTGGGGGTTTTGGCTGTTTCCTCCTCCAAATTCCACAGATTAAAGGCTCTGTTTGCCTCTTCCTCCAGCTCACACACGTTCCAAATCCCACCTGCACCACCTGAAGAAGAGGAGGAAGCTGGAGGCATCCAGCCATGCCGGAGGGACCGTGGGGGACAGTGGGGACACAGAGACCTCGGACGAGGATGGCAGCCTGCCTGTGCCTTAGGGCTGGAAAAGGGAGCAGCTGTGCATCCACCTGCGTGGAAAGGAAGCTCCTTAGTGCTGGGCAGCCTTGAACCAAGGAGCTGAGTCATTTTTTTGGGGGTTGAGGCAGGTGTGTGACGGCAAAGGCTGCATGGGATCCTCTTCATGTGGCCTCATCCCGCTGTGTTCCCATGCTCCCCCAGCCCTGCCTGGAACGGGCTGGGCCCCGGGGYAAGGCTGCTGGGAGCCTCCTCCCATGCAAAGTGTGAATTCCTGCCAGAGCTGCATCCTTGGAATGGCTGAGCTGCTGCTCTGTGGTTGTGTGGATCTCAGAGACAGAAATACCCCGACTCCTCCAGCTTGGCCGGGGGTGCAGCTCCGGAGCCGAGCGAGCTCTGCCTGCCTTTATTGTGGAGAGGATTTTTTTTTTTTTGTTCTTTTACATGCAAATAAAGTTGCAGGATTATTGTGGGTTCCCCTCCCTGTTAACAAGCGCGGTTTCCTTGCTCTCTGATTTTCCCTGGCCCAGGTTCCCTGCTCTGGGCACAGGGCAGGAGATCTGGTTCCTTCTCCCAGTCACCTTTTCCACAGCTCCTGAGGGAGCTGAGCAGATGTTCCCAGCCTGGTGGGGGCAGGGAGCCCTGTGCACACAGCAGGTGCAGGAGGAGCTGGCACCTGTTAAACAGGAACTTGGAAATGATCTCATCGAGTTTGCAACAGATGAGCCTGTCCTAGTTAAGGCAGAATTCCCGGGGGGTTACACTGTGGTTTGGCACTGGGAGCCAGCCCTGAATTTGAATCCAAAGCTACTGAGCAGCAAATTCCTGGTGCTGTGTCCGCCAGGCAGTTGGTGTCCCATTGTTGTTCCTGGAGGATGTGAGTGCCATTTGTGCCTGGAATGCTGCTCTGGTGAAACCAGGACAGCCTTTGGGATTCTCCTGGCAAATTCAAAGCCAGGAGGGGTTGAGGGTTGGTAGAGCACAAGTTTTTCCTTGTGCTGTGCCATGTGGCAAGAGCCAGGGCTCATCCTGCCAGGGAAGAGCTGCGTGGGTGGATTTGCYGGCGCGGGCTCTGGAGATTCCTGCTTTGGTGGGGATTAGATTAAACCTCCAGTTTGTGTTCCTCAGCGTGGAATTATTCCTGTAGTGCCCCGTGGGGCRGCTGCCTCGGGCTGTGGGAGCTCCTGTGCAGGGAAGAGCTGGGRATTTGGCACTGGGCAGAGCTGGGCGCCAGCTTTGGAATGCTGGGCACTGCGGTGCTGCTGGGTCTGTGCAGTGCCAGCTGAGCCTCTTCTCCAGCCCAGACTTGTTTGCCATCCATGCTGACTCAACCCAAGGATGGGCTCAGCCCAGTGCTGGAACACATGGCCGCGAGGAGGTTGTGGCATGGAATTGTGTTCTCCCAGGCTGAAGTGTGAGCTGGGAGTGAAGCCCTGCGTGCTGAGCTGGTTTGTGACAGACAGCTCTGAGATGTTGAGTCATCTCCCCAGGCCAGGCTGGGATCACTGGGGCAGCACTGGGAAGGAGGGCTGGGATTATCTGCTCCAGTCCCTGAGTGCAGTCAGATGTCCATACTGTTAGAGGTGGATTAAATATCCTTAATCGGTTTAATATGAACTTTGTTATCCCCGCAGATTCATGTTATTCCTCTTCCCCAGCAGCCTGTTCTCTTCAGGAGCCTGTTTGGGATGGGCTGTGCTGAGCAGGGGGTGCAGGGGCTCCCAGGCCTTGGTTCCCAGGTGTTCCAGGTGAACAGGGTGTGCCACACTTCCTTGTCCATGCAGCGGAGGGAGGACTCGTGCCCTGATCCTGTCAGCACCACAATACAGGTGGGATTTCTTCCTTGCACAGCTGGGGGCTGCCACTGAGAGCAGTTTATTTGAGCAGAGCCAGGGCAGCATTCCTGCSRGGGGYTGCTCTCCAAGGGAGGTCACTCTCGGTGCGTTGTGCCTCTGCTGTTTGAAGGTCTCCAGGCAGGGGCTGGGATGGAGCTCCTGGCAGGGTCACACCAGTTCCTGGTGCTGGCAGCAGCTCCTGCTGCTCTGGGCCCTGCAGAAGGGACAAACAATGCAGGAATCGCTCGCCAGTCCCAGCCAGGGCTCGCTGAGAAAGTTGTTGTGGTCTCAGGTTTCAGGCTGCTGTCAGTGCCGGGGTTTGGGGATGGGGAATGGCTCTTCACTCCATCTGCCCTCCGCTAATCCCCAGACAAACGCGGCTCTTCCATCTGTGCAGCCGGAGCCGCCGAGCCCATCACACCAGCCACTTAATCTAAATGGCTTTGGCCAAAGATAAGGTCATTAATTACACTGGGATTAGAAAACAGCCCCGGCGTGGCTTGGCTCGCCATCAATTAAAGCCCTCGGCACCCTGGTCTGGCTGAGCATGGAGCCGGGAGCCTGAGCAGGGGGAGCTCTGTGTCCTTGCTGACCGGGCACCATCCCGGTGGCACTGCCTGTCCCCGGGGCTGTCCCCTCCCTTGGACACTGGCATTTTGACACGGTGCTGGCAGGGCTGGGTGCCAGGCAGAGCAGAGGCAGATCCAGGGGTCCAAGGGGACTCAAATCCTCTTTTCCAGCAGTGAGAGGTGCACGGGCAGCACCTCCTGATGTGCATCCTGCTGCGTGCTGCCTCCAGCAGCCCCTGCCAGGGCTCCAGCCCCGATTGCTGCCCACATGGGTGGCACTGTCCCCAGAGCTCTGAGCTCAGATGATCAAGGTGTTGTACGTCYCTTTTGGTTCCCTTTTCTCACCCGGTTTTGGCTCTGAAATGCTCCCACAGGAAAAGTCTCGCCCATGCAGTGCTGCCCTTTGCCAGGGTGGCACGTGCCACCTGCTTTGCCCTGAAAGTGCCACCTTGGGGACAGTCAGAGCTGGGATGTGGCACGAATTTGGCCTCATCACTCCCCTCACAAGCAAGGGGCACCACAAGGGGGATGTTACGGGCTCTGTGCCAGGAGCTGACCGGCACAGGGACACTGGGACACAGCTGCCACCTCTCCCAGCACCGGTGACCAGCTGGTGTCTGTGCCCACACCCTCTGGTGGCTTTAAAGGATCCTGGGGGAGAGTCCCGTGTGGTGACGCTGTCCTGCCCCTTCCCAGCCCGGTTCCCACACTGCAGGGACACTCCTGGGACAGGCCAGGCACCGTCTGGGGGACGGTGTCACTTGGGGACAGCAGCTCCTGCAGACACRCAGCAGCTGCAGCCACCGCAGAGCCGTGTCCCGGCCTGTCCTCAGCTCCCAGGTGGGATCCTTGTCCTGTGGGGGATCTAACAGGACCCTCGGGGTCCCTTTGGGCTCAGTRGGGCTTGGCTGGCACCGCTGCCACCACAKGGCCAGTGGGTCAAAGGAACTCRCGGGGAAACTGAGGCACGGGCGTGGAGCAGCTCGGGAGCAGGGCAGGGCACTGGGGAGCCCGTGGCCCATCCGATGCCTTGGCAGCATTTCAGGTGGCTGTGGCAAAGCCGAATGTTGCAAGAGGCTAAAAATAAAAGGAGCTGTTGGCCGGGGTTGTGCAAGAGCCGTGTCCCCGTCCCGCCCCGCGCGGGAGCTCGGCGCGTTTGGCGGCAAACCCGGCGGGGCACGGCGGGATCCTGGCACCGAYCCCGGGAAATGCCACTGGCCAARGGGCTGGGGGCTGCCCCCCGCCTCTCTCTGTCCCCTCTGGGCAGCCCTGGGGCTGCGGAGGGCGTCCACGGAGGTTTGGGGTCCCCATGGTGGCACCCTGAGCAATTCCACCTCAGGGACGCTGCCCATGCACACCCAGGGGGCAGCGGGGAAACTGAGGCAGAGCCTGCCGGAGCCACCTCGCTCGAGGCTCTGGGGCTGTGCTGTCACCCGTGGGGTGTCCATTGTCACCCCCCCGGACAGGCAGGGCAGAAGGGGGGGCACGGTGCCCGTTCCTACCCTGTGCCAGGCGGGAAAGGCGGCGGGAAGGAGCGGGCTGGCAGGACACCAAACCCCGGGGGAGCCGATCTGAGCCACCCTGAAGGGTGGCACAGCCCCAGGCAGGGGCTGGCACGGGGTCCAGCCCTGCGGGGGTCTCCTCCAGCTCGGGGGGCTGCGGGTGCGAGGCCGGGTGGGTGCCCCCGGGGCTGGCTTGGCACGGGTGGGTGTCCCAAGGTTGGCTTGGCACGGGTGGGGCCAGCCGGGCTGCGATGTCGCGGTGTCACAGGGCCATCTGCCGGCAAAGGCACCGGCCCTGGCAGCCGGGACCGGCCTCCAGCAGCAGCCCCAGTCTTCCCAGTCTGCAGCCGTACTGGGGAAGGATGGGGCTGGGCTGGGCTGGGGCTGTTGTCCCTCCTGGTCACTGCGGGAGGTGGCATTTGTCCCGCAGGGTGTCACGGAGAGGGGACACGGTGGCGGCACGGGATGGGGACACAGCTGCAGCCACGAACAGATTAAATGTCATTTTATTTCACACCCAAAAAACAAAAAATGTAGAAAAGAAGAGGTGAGTGTGGATTTAATTGCTCATATTAAAAATCTACCAGGTGAGACTGAGCCGTTTCCTCCAGAGTCAGTGCAGATCCACAGGGATATTTCTTCCTTCTCCTCCTCATCCTCCTCTTCCTCCTCCTCCACTTGGGGACCAGCATGGGGACAGGGGCACCACCTGCCCCCTCCCCAAGGTGCCCCCGTGCCACGGGCACCCTGCTGCCAGCCCCACCAGCCCTTCCCTTGCCCGGGTCTCTCCTGCCCGGCCCCGGTCCCGTGTCCCCACGGTGCCACCCACACCCCGGTCCCGTGTCCCCACGGTGTCACCCACACCCCGGTCCCGTGTCCCCACGGTGTCACCCACACCTCGTGTCCAGGAGCAGGTGCTGATTTGGGGGTGGGAAGGGGGCGGGGAGGGGGGCAGGAGCCCGGGCCCGTTTTGATTTGTTTTTAGCATTTCTGTGCGTTCCTCGCTGTCCCTTTTCCCTCTGTACAAAATGAGCTGGATGGTCATGGGTGACACGGTGACTGCGGCTCCGCCCTCACTGCAGCAGGGCCCGGATCTGTTTGGACGTGGTGTCATCGTTGAGGTGCCGAGTGGTGTACCTGGATGGGGAGGGGACACAGGTCACAGCCCCCCGCCCTCTCTGCTGTCCCCCCTCCCCAAGCTGTGTCCCCAAGCCCCTGTCTCACCTCAGAGCATTCAGGAGCCCCTCGGTGCTGGTTGAGGGTTGGTCTTTCAAGACTTTAATGCAGCCTTTCATCTGATGGGGGCACAGAGCAAGGCTCCATCAGAGARGAGCTGTGATGTCYCAGWCATMTTTTRTGAAAAATCCTTTYSYTAGGATTTTTTYTCCTGAGAAGCTGAGAGGCCTCAGGAACAAAATGTAAACAATGGTTATCTGCTGCTGTGGAATGCAACAGGGGCATCTGTGATTGGTCTCATGTGGTTGTTTCTAATTAATGGCCAATCACAGCCCAGSTGTCCGGACTGTCAGGCCAGCCACAAGATTTTATTATCATTCCATTGTTTTCTATTGCTTGCTAGCCTTCTGATGAAATCCTTTCTTCTATTCTTTTAGTATAGTTTTAGTATATAATATATAATATATAATATATAATATATAATATATAATATATAATATATAATATATCATATATCATATATCATATATCATATATCATATATCATATATCATATATCATATATCATATAATATTATATAATAATAGATATAATAAATATATATCATAATAATAAATTAAAATATAATATAATATATAATATATATAATAATATAATATATAGAATAAATTAATATCTATCATAAAATAAGAAATCAGCCTCCTGAAACATGGAGTCAAGATTCTCATCTCTTCCCTCGTCCTGAGGCCCCCAGTGAACACCACCAGCCTGACATCCCTGGGATCCCCCTTCCTCCCCATCCTCAAGCCCAGGGATCACTTGGCCCACTTGACCCCCCAGCTGTGACCCCAAGCCCACTCACATCAATCTTGGAGGTCTTGGCGAAGGCGCCCACGGGGTGGACGTGGTCGTAGAGGATGATGACACCAACCATCACCCTCATGCAGAAGAGCAGGGTCTCGGTGTTGGTGAAGCGGCTCCGGTACTCCCTGGGCRAGCAGAGAGGCTGCCTGAGCCTGGCAGGGGTGGCACAGRGACCCCAGGACCGAGCTGTCCCCCCCAAAGCCCAAAGTGGGGCACTCACGGGGTCTCCAGCATCACCCTGCACACGCAGGCCATCGTGCTCAGGCAGTCGGTTGTGTCCTCGATCGGGAGGGTCTTGTTCTGAAACCCAACGGGTCCCAGCTGCTGTTTCCCCCACGTGTGGTGGCTGGAGGGGGTTTCTGCCCCCCCCGAGGGTCCCCCCAGCCCCCCTCACCTCTGAAACGAACTTGGTGGTGGCGTTGCTGAGGGTTTTCAGCATGGGGGTGGCCTCGGCGTAGAACAGGGACATCCTGTTGGCCATCTCGTTGTTCACCTCGCTCTCTGCATCCAGCTGGGGGGGTGTGGAGGGGGTCACTGGGGTGGCTGAGCCCCCCCCAAAGCCATCCCCAGCCCTGTGAACCCCGGGGGGAGGCCGGGGGAGCAGCAGAGTCCTCCCACCTGCAGGTTGTTGATGCGGTTCCGGCTGATGGTCCGTCTGTAGTAGCTGAAGTCGTTCTGGATGGCAGGGTTGGTCATCTGAGGGGGGGACACCACGGTTAGGGGACCCAAGGGACTCTCAGGGTCCCGGTGTGGGGACTCCCCTCGCTGTCACCCCGCACGGGGAGGCACCTTGAGCTCGTCGAAGCTGAGGGTGAAGTGCAGGATCTCGGCGAACTGCTTGGCCAGGGCTTGCTCCCGCTCCAGGTGCTGGGTCGGGGCGTAGGGGGGGCTGGTGAGGGCCTCCAGCAGGCTCCGCAGGGCGTTCTCTGGGGACACAGCACTCCCTGTCCCCCTCTGCACCTCCACCTCGTCTCTGCCCTCGTCCTGAGGCCCCCAGGGAACACCACCACCCTGAGATCCCTGGGATCCCCCTTCCTCCCCATCCTAAAGCCAGGGAGAGGGACCCCAGGGATCTCAGCTGCTGTGTCATTGCTGTCACCCCACAGCTGTGACCCCACAGCTGTGACCCCTCAGCCATGACCCCAAGACCACTCACATCGATCTTGGAGGTCTTGGCGAAGGCCCCCACGGGCCGAGGGTAAACTGAGGCACGGCGCAGCACCCCGAGCTGAGCCCGCCCTCCACGGGCAGGCCTCGGGGATGCACGGGGGGCATGCAGGAGAGCTCAGGCACTCACCCAGCCGCAGGGAGAACTCGTAGAAGCGTTTCAGCTTGGCGACCAGGGGGCACACGGCGCTCCAGGCGCGCTCCTGCAGCCGCAGGTCCCCGGGGTTTTGGATGGCCTGCGAGGGGAGTGTTGGGGAAGATGAAACAGGAAAGCCTTATAAATATGATTGTCTGGCTAAAAGATTTTGAGAATATAGARACTATAAGCGAGATTGAAATGAAAGCAAGATTTGAGATCCTTTAATTACTGAACAACAGGAAAACAATGGCATGGCCAGCTGAAGGTGATCCCCTTTTGATGAAACAATACCCTCTGCTTGCAGACAGGCCCAAGGGTCCGAGCAGACCCTGCTGGCTTGGCAGAAGGGGCCCAAAGAGGAGTTTTTAGGGTTTAAAATGTAGCACAGTATGGTAATGTAATGATTCTTATAGGCTGTATAGAAATGCTATAGAATTTGTATATTGTACTAGATTGGTTCATGAGAATCAGAATATTCAACACAGAAGAAGATTTATTGTATTGTAGCGGGAACTTCGCGCTCTTGCCTTTTACTCTCTCACCCTCTCATCCTCTCTCCCCCTCTCTTCTCTCAGCCTGCTCTGAGCTGTGGCTGGCAGCTCCCAGCAGGGCCCTGCACCCAGGCCCTCTGTAATAAACCCCAAGTTCCCAGCCCTGGCTGCAGAGATCTCTSMTCTCCCTSYGTCCCAGCCGTGCTACCCCCGATGCTCCTMCAGGGAGAGCGCCAGCGCTCGCCCCAAGCCCCGGAGGGTGTGCGGGCACYGGGGCTGCACYGAGGCAGAGTGGAAATTTTCCRGGGTAGAAATCCATTTTGATTTAGGTGAAATGTACATTTTGGAGTTGAGTCTGTGGTTAGAAAACACAGCTATTTAGCCTGACTGCAAAGCCTAGGCTCAGAGAAAGTGCTTCAGTGAAAGACCAAGAAAAGGGAGGGAGAGACAGAGGGTGACAGAGAGAGACAGAGACTGCTGTGAGAGCAGSTCAACCTGACCTAAGAATTCTTTCTGATAAAGAACAACTAGCGACAAATGTCATGCTAAATTCGTAAAAATGAATATGTATGAACCTATTGGGAAATTGTATGCATATGTGTTTGAGAGACGGATAAAAAGAGACCTGAAGTTCCCAGAGGTACACATGTCATTTTAGGGGAACGATTCCCACGTGCGTCCAGCGCTGTAATAAACATACCTGTGATGGTGTTCACAGGGGTCTGAGGTTGAGGGAAGAGACAAGGATCTGACTCTATGTTTCAGAAGGCTTGATTTATTATTTTATGATATATATTACATTAAAACTATACTGAAAGAATAGAAGAAAGGATTTCATCAGAAGGCTAGCTAGGAATAGAATAGGAAAGAATGATAACAAAGGTTTGTGGCTCGGCTCTCTGTCTGAGCCAGCTGGGCTGTGATTGGCCATTAATTAGAAACAACCAACATGGGCCAATCAAACATCGACCTGCTGCATTCCACAGCAGCAGATAATCAACGTTTGCATTTTGTTCCTGAGGCCTCTCAGCTTCTCAGGAGGAAAAATCCAAAGGAAAGGAATTTTTCATAAAAGATGTCTGCGCCACATACCAGCTTTACAACTTCCACAAAAGTTGTGGAGTCTTATCTCCGCAGAGCAGCACCCACCTCTCGGATCTCCTGCCCGGCGCCCGTGTAGGACTGCAGCTCGGCCAGGATGGTCTGCGCCTCCTCCAGCACGGCGTTCACCTGGTTCCACACCGCCGTCTCGGCCTCCGTGGGCTGCGCATCTGCAGGGCAGCGCCCCGGGGAGAGAAACCCGGAGGGCTCTGAGCGGGGCCCGGGCAGGACAGAGCCAGAGCGGGGTGCCAGCACCCCCGGCCGCGGCTCCCCCGCCGGCCCGCAGCCCTTCCTGGCCGGATTTGCCCCTGCTCCGTTCTCCTTGCCCCAGCTCGAGTCAAGCCGTGGAGCGGAGGGTGGCTGGGGGTGAGTCCTGGCTGCCCTGTSCCCGCGGTCCTGCTCACCACGAGGGATCCCCTCGGCCCCGAGAGGCTGCAAAGAGCCCCGGGGGAGAGGTGAGGAGCGACAGCCGCCGGCCACGGGCCTGGCCCCCCTCCCCGGGGACACCCCCGGATGGCAAAGGCGGGGGGAGGACGTCTGGGATGGGCGCGATGCGATGGGCACAAAGAACTCAAAATGGTGTGGGGATGTGGAACTCAGGATTAAGTACGGAACGAAAACGGAAAATAAAAATCCCATCTCACTTTCAAAGTCAAGGAAAAAATTAGGGCCTTGGTCAAGTTCGTTATAAGTCAACACTTTTAGAAGGTTCCCCATGTGAAACCTGCAAGAGAAGAAACAAGAGGAAAAAAGCATGATGGTGAGGTGGAGCCCGGGGAAGAGGCGCTGGGCTGCGGGCAGCGGCGGCGGCCGGAGCCCCGTCCTCCCCCCGGCCCCGGGTGCAGCCTCTTTCCCCCCGATGGCGATGAGCGCTGGCGGATGGGTGATGGAGCGGGAGGAGCGAAGGGAGGAGAAGCCGCCGGGAAATCCCTGAAGTCCCCGGGGTCTTGGCAACAGCCAAACCCCTACTCTAGTGCAGAGGGGTCCTGCGGAGCCCCCAGAACTGCGCCGGGGGGCTCTGGAGGGGGCTGGAGGCAGGAGAAGCCTGTGCTGCCTCAAAGGAGCCAGGAGGAGCAGGAAGGTTCCTCGCCGTGGGAGTGGGGGGCTGTGCGACCCCAGCCCTGGGTCAGAGGTGGTGTGGGGAGCTGTGCACGGCCTGTCCCCGCTGGGGATGGAGCTRRGGCCAGATGCCAGTGCACTCTYTTCACCCTCCTCACCCCTGCTCYGAGCTGTGCCCTGGGAGGAATYRCAGGAGCTGGGGGAGYCCTGGGGCTGTGCCCGGCCTGCCATCCTGCCACCGTGGCCACCGTGTCCTGTCCCCCCCCCGCGCCCAGCCTGGGGGGCCCAGAGCTGTCCTTTCCTGGCCCTCAGCCCGGATCCAGGGGAAGCTGAGGCCGGTCCCTGCTCCCCATCCCTCGGGGGCAGCGCCGCAGCCGCCGCTCTGACCTTCCCAGCAGTGCAGGTGGCGCGGATCTCTCCTTCCTCATGGATCTCTCCCTCCTCCTGGGTCACTCCTTCCTCCTGGATCTCTCCTCCTCCTGGATCTCTCCCTCCTCATGGATCTCTCCCTCCTCATGGATCTCTCCCTCCTCATGGATCTCTCCCTCTCCTTCCTGGATCTCTCCTTCCTCATGGATCTCTCCTTTCCTGGATCTCTCCTTCTTCCTGGGTCACTCCCTCCTCCTGGATCACTCTCTCCTCCTGGATCTCTCCCTGCTCCTGGATCTCTCCCTCCGCCTGGATCTCTCCTTCCTCATGGATCTCTCCTTCCTCATGGATCTCTCCTTCCTCATGGATCTCTCCCTCCCTGGATCTCTCCTTCCTCCTGGATCTCTCCCTCCTCCTGGGTCACTCCACTCCTCCTGGATCTCTCTCTCCTCATGGATCTCTCCCTGCTCCTGGGTCTCTCCCTCCTCCTGGGTCACTCCCCTGCTCCTGGATCACTCCTGCTCCTGGATCTCTCCCTCCTCCTTTCCCAGCCCGCAGGCTGGCCCTGTCCTTGCAGTTGTCACATCAGCTAACAGCTCTGGGTGTGTGCCTGAGGTGGTCCCGGGCCAGCTCCTGCTGCATCCTGCATCCCACCACTCTGCCAGGACATCTGCCCCACTCTGAGGGATGGGCCATCTCCTGGGGTCCCAATCCCCTGCCCCATTTTGGAGACTTTTTCAGGGCCCCAAAGCACCTGGGCACACGGGGCTGCTCGGGGGCACTGTGCCTGTCCCCATCCTCTGCACAGCAGCTGCGGTGGCAGCCCCGGCGCCCTCCCCGTGCCCACCCTGCTCATGGGACTTACTTTCAAAATCCAGGAAAAAATGAGGACAGTTTTCTAAATCTTTGCCCAATACCTTTATCAGGTTGCCCATGGCCAGCAGACCTGAGCGAGAGAAACAGAACAGAGTGGAACAGCACCGGTGCCACCAGCTGGACACCCCAGCACCCCTGAGCCCCCAGGGGCACCACCATGGCACCCTGAGCCCCCAAGGGCCACCACCACAGCACCCTGAGCCCCCAAGGCCACCACCATGGCACCCCTGAGCCCCCAAGGGCCACCACCATGGCATCACTGAGCCCCCAAGGGCCACCACCCTGGCATCCCTGAGCCCCCAAGGGCCACCACCATGGCACCCCTGAGCCCCCAAGGCCACCACCACAGCACCCTGAGCCCCCAAGGCCACCACCACGGCACCCCTGAGCCCCCAGGGGCCACCACCATGGAACCCCTGAGCCCCCAAGGGCCACTACCATGGCACACTGAGCCCCCAAGGGCCACCAGCATGGCACCTCTGAGCCACCAAAGCCACCACCCTGGCACCCCTGAGCTCCAAGGGCCACCACCACAACATCCCTGAGCCCCCAAGGGCCACCACCATGGCACACTGAGCCCCCAAGGGCCACCACCACAGCATCCCTGAGCCCCCAGGGCCACCACCACGGCACCCCAGAGCCCCCAGGGGCCACCACAGCACCCTGAGCCCCCAGGTCCACCACCATGGCACCCCTGAGCCCCCAGGGCCACTACCATGGCACCCCTGAGCCAAGGCCACCACCACGGCACCTCCCTGAGCCCCCAGGGCCACCACCACAGCACCTCCCTGTGCCCACCCCTATCCCTCCTGGCTGGGCACACTGCTGCGAGCATTCCCTGGAATGTGACAGCTCTCCCAGCACTTCTGACAGAGGTGGGAATGGAAGAGGGGTGAGGGTCTGGGAGCCTTGTGCTCCCCTGGCCATGCTGCCACCCCGAGACACCCCAGTTCCCCAATGCTGGCATGCCCAAGGGATGGGGGGCAGCCCCAGGTGACCCCCACAGTGTCATGTCACTCCCCTGGGTTATGGGCCTGGGCATCCCCCATGGACAGGGGAAGACCCCAAGCAGGAATTGYGCCCCAYAGACCCAGTTTGGGGGTCTGGTGTYTGTGCCAGAGCATCCCACCCACCCCACAGCCCTGCCCTGGGCCCTTACCTCAGTGCCTGGTGTGGCAGCGGTGGCTATGGCAGGAGCAGGGGCTGTGCCACCCGCCTGGGTCACTTCATGGGCCAGCAAGGACCTGTGGGCAGGAGGGCAAGAGGGTCAGGACAGCCCACAGGGCACCTCCCTGCSCTGGGGACCCGTGGTGGGTGACCAGGAGGGACACTGGGTCTCCCCTCCATCTCATGCTGCCACCAGCCTTCACCTCATTCACCTTGGTTGTTTTTTGCTGGCGCCGGGAGCTCAGCAGGCATCGGGCTGAGCATCCCCGTCCCTCTGCACCCCTTGTGGGACCTGCCAGCAGCTCAGGGACAGCCCCAGAGTGCAGCCATCTGTCCCCATCCCTCCTCGGGGAGGCCAAGATCCCCAGGGATGACTTTGCCAGCTCCAGGGCTTGGGTTTGCTCTTTCCTGAGCGCTGTGTGAAGATCCCTTCATGCTGCCCATGAGCCACAACCCAAATCCTGCAGGCAACGGGGTTCTGCCCCAGTTCCCTGCACCCCACCTTTCCTACGGGGCTCTGGGGGGGTCAGGRTTGGCCCCACGGTGTCAGCAGGCACCAGGAAGCAGCCACAGGACTCGGCAGGTTGTAATTAAGCGCTGGGGTTTAATTAATGAGGCTGGGGAAGGGGAGAGGGAGAGCTGGAGCAGCAAGGGAGGGATGGGGCAGCCTTGTGCCTGCAATGGGGCTGTGCCCCCCTAGCCCAGGACAGACCCTTGGCATCAACAGCGATGGCTCTGCCTTCCTCCTCCTCCTCCTCCTCCTCCTCCTCCCAGGCCCACTGAGTGGTGGCCTTGCACCGGGGTTGCACAAGCCTGAATGCAGCTGGATTTTGGGGTAACTGGGGTGCACCAAACACACCCAGAGCTGCTCTGGTGCAGTGACCCTGAGGTTCATCCTGCTGAGCACTGGGGTGCTTTGAAATGGTTCTGGGGGGGTCCCTGGGGTCCGGGGGGGGGTCCCTGGGGTGCCAGGGGGTCCCTGGGGTGCCAGGGCAGTCGGTGGGGTGGGAGATTGGCACCTGGCACTGGCACACACAGGCTGTGACCGGGTGTCCTCGTGCCCGTGCCACCGTTGTCCTTGACGGGCAGCTTGGGGCTGGGATTTGTCACAGCTGAACTCTGCCTGTGCCCAGGGAAGGGGCACGGGTGGGTGCCCACTGTGAGGACACCCGGGGTGACCCCAGAGCTGTGGTGCAGGGGTTTGGTGCCAGGGGCTGGCTTGGGGATTGCTGCAGCCCCTTGGGCTGGGGTAAGAGGGGCTCCCCTTGGGGTTCAGCCCCTGTTTTACCCCTTTTCCTTAGTCCCAGGTGCTTAAACCCCCTGGTGGCACCCGGGGGGCCACAGCACATCCCTCCCAGGGGGGCTGTGGGGAGGGCGAGGGGCTCCCCCCAGTGCAGGCTGCCCACTGCTGAACTGTGCACCCCAAATCTGCTGGGAGAGTCACCCCCAAACCGGCAGCGCTCAGAGAGGACCGTGCTGCCACAGGAGGGCTGGGAACAGCCGGCTCCCTGTCCCCAGCCACACCCGAGGTGGCCCCGGCTCCTGTCCCTCCCTGCGGTGGCCTCGTTGCACCCCAGCCCCGCTGCAGCCCCTGCCCCCGTTCCCGCAGCGCCGCCTCCCCSCGCTCCCCAGCAGCATCCTGCCCCACGGGCACCCACGGCGGTGTCACCTCCGTGGGGACACCCCAGCCCATGGGGGGAACGCGCACTCCTGCTCCAGGCAGRACCAAACCCCGCATGCAGGAGCATCCCTCCCCCGAGCCGGCAGTGCCCGGAGGGGCAGCGATGTCCCCGGGCTCAGGCCACCCCGTGTCACCGTTCTGGGGCTGCGTCCCTTTGCAGCATCGCCCTGGGCACCGCAGCCTGGTGCAGCGCCGCAGCCCCGGCCGGGGGCTGCCTGCCCCTTCCCCTTGACCCGGCCCCGCTCCCCGCAGCCCCCTGCCCGCCCGGTGCCCGCCCGGTGCCCGCCGGGTGCCCGCCGGGTGCCCCCCGCCGCCGCCGAGCCCCTCCGGCCGCTGCCCCCCGCCCATGGCCGCGCCGGCACCGCCGCAGCCGCCGCAGGCTCGGGCGAGCGGCGCCCGAAGGATTTTCCATGGCGGGGCACAGCTCACGCCGGGAATCGCGGTGCGGGGGCCAGATCCCACCCCAGATCAGCCGGGGCAGGGTGGAGCTGGGGTTCGCGGCGCGGTGACCCCCCCGCTTCGGGCAGCTCCCTGTCCGGAGGGATCTGTGAGCCCCCCTCGAGTGGGGCCGGGGGGCTGCGGGGGCTCCGCCGTGCGCGGCTGCGGCTGAGCAGMGGATTTACCGCAGGGCTGCCCGCCGGGAGCCGAGCCGCAGCACCGGGGACCCCGCGGGGCTGCAGCAGCCCCGGGTGGGGCGAACCCAGCCCGGCATCGCCCAGCCCGGCATCGCCCAGCCCGGCATCGCCCAGCCCGGCATCGCCCAGCCCGGCGGCACCCTGCCCTCCATCCCCGCTCCTGCGGCTGCAAAGCGCGGAGAGGGGCGGCTGCCGGCGGGGTCCCTGGGGGACACCCTGCCCTGCTCCGCTCCCGGGCCCGGTGCAGCCCCGTCCCCGCGCTCACCGTGGCCGTGGGAGCCCGCGGCGTGGGCAGGCGGCGGTCGGGAGTGCGCGGATGCTGCGGAGCGCGGGGTGCGGGACGAGCCGCCCGCCGTGTGCGTGAGCCGCCCTGCGCCAGCTGCCGAATGCACCACAAAGACCACCATAGCCCCCCGGCCCCCCCACGCCACTGGTGACGGTGACGTCTCAAGTGTGAGCGAGACGGGGAGGTTTAACCCCCTGCGTGCCGGCCGGCAGAGCGCTGCGGCCTGGCGGGGAGAGGGCTCTGGGTGCCGCTCCCGTTTGGGTTTGGGGGACATGGCCCCACATCAGAGCCAGAGCCAGCTCCCAGAAGGAGGAGAGAAAATATTCAAATATTCCAAATATTCCTTAGCTCTGCCCCAGCCGATGGGTGGCACCGCTTGCCCCGCTCCCCTCTCGGGGGAGGGGGACAAGCACCGACCCCACCCGGTGCCACCGCAGCSAGGACAAACCCGACCCCCGTGCCAGGACCCCTGTCTGGGGCAGGCAGCACCTTCTGTGCCTCATCAGCTCCCCCAGGACAGGGCAGAAAGGCTTTGGGGGGCAGGAACCAGCACAGAGCTGCTCCCTCAGGAGGAAAGGAACCCCCAAATTGGGCTCTTTCTGCTTTTCTACCCCAGCTCCCCCCTTTTCCCAGGCCAGCGCTGGGCATGGCAGTGGGGACACCAAGAGGCACCCCCAGCGTTAGGGTGACCCCAGGTCCAGCTTGCCCGGTGGCACCCAGAGCTGTCCCTCAGGGCCATGGGGTGGGTGACAACAGCTCCTCGCCCCTTTCCAGGGGGTTTTGCCCTGGGGAGGGGTCTCAGCGGGGCTGGCTGAGCGCCCCGAGCAGTGGCAGTGTCACCGCGGGCTGACCTGGCAGCGCAGAGGGACAGGAGCTGTGGGGATTCTGGGATGAACACCCTTGATTCCTGCTCCCCAAGCCCCCCGCAGTTTGTGGGGGGCTGACCCCGAGGCAGAGGGGGYTGCGGGGTCTCCCCCATCGGGCGCAGCCCCCCCGGGCCGTGCTGCTGCAGCCCGCAGCCGCTGGGGGAAGCTGCAGCCCTTCGCATTGCTCGGAGCCGCTGGATGGGCAGGGTTTGGAGGTTTTCAGGACTCGGCAGCGCCCCGGCAGCTCTGCCCCCGGGGTGGGTGTTGGGGGATGCTGCTGCAGGAGTGGSGAGGGAGAAGCTGTGGCTGAGCCAGCGCTGCCTGCACAGCTGTGTCCCCCCCAGACACCCGGCTGTCCCCTCTGCAAACCCAGAGCCAATATCCCATTCGAAGCTGGGCTCATGCGGGTTTTGGGGTGCCCCAGTTTGGGTGCTGGGCTCAGCTGGGTGCTCCGGTGGGTGCTGTGCCGGTGTGGTCAGCCCTCCGTGACCCCCAGCACCASGGCTTGGGGTGTCAGGGCCCCAAAAAGGACATGCCAGGAGCACACCGTCACCGCGATCCTCATCCCAAGGGCATCCCTGGGGCTCCCCTGCCTCTCCCAGCCCCTTCGGCTCCCCCTTCCCGTGAGCTGAGCGGGGCCGCTCCCAGCCCTGGCAGCCTGCGCCGCTTCAATTAAGCCCTCATTAATTTTTCAGTCCCCCGGAGCACGGGCGGTTTGCAGAGCTGCTAATTGCTGTCTTCTCTACTCCACATCCAAGAACCGCCAGCGGGGCTGGGGGGGCTCAAACCCCCCCCGGCTCTCGGGGACGCTCACGGAGAGGCTTTGGGGCCACACGGRGCCCAGCAGGGGCTGTGGAGGTGACCCAAAATCCGTGGGGCAGAATCACCTCATTCCCGGCCAGGGACACGGCACAAGGATGCCACATCCAGCCCTGGGGGGGTCCCAGCCCTCCTGCCCCCAGGTGGGGGAGGATGAAGCCCTTCAGCCCCACTGCTGCAAAAAAAAACCACAAAAATTTGTGGTTTTTGTAACCCAGCCCTGTCTTACCTGCAGCTGGGGCAGCTTCTGCTGCTTCCTGCAGCCCCACCTGCAGGAAAGGTGGGTGCACCTGAGGGCAGGTGCCTTGGAGAAGGGCTGAGCAGCCCATGGCACCCCACAGCCCACTGGGGATGGGATGGGATCCATGGGATGGGATGGGATGGGATGGGATGGGAGGGATGGGATGGGATGGGATGGGATGGGAATGGATGCAGATGGGATGGATTTAGGATGGGAGCAAATGGGATGGGCATGGGATAGGCAAAGAAGCCCTGGCTGGCCAAAGAGCTCATCCAGGCTCAGTGGCAGCAGATGCAGAGGGGCAGCTTCGGACGGGCCCAGTGTCCCTGGGATCACAGCAGGATGCCAAGGTCACCGGGAAAAGCGCTCGGCGATCTCCATGGAAACATTCCACGTTTGGTTCCGGAGATCAAAGTGGTTTTCTTGTCCCTCTCTSCTCTGCGCTTCAGCCGTGCCTGTGCCAAGCGCTGAGCCCCTGGCGTGTCCCAGCGTCCCCAGTGCGGGCGGTGAGGGGCCAGCATCCCCGGGATGCCACTGCCGACATCCCCCGCGCCCAGTCCCGGCATCCCGGCCCCATTTCCCCTCCCAGCATCCCAGTACCCCCCAGTATCCCACCTCGACCCCCACCCGCGGCCCCTCCCGCTTGATTGACAGCGCTCCCAGCCAATGGACGAGCGTCGCCGCCGGGGGGGCGGGGGGCTCCCGGCTACAAGAGGGGCGGGAGCGGCGCGGGCTGAGCCGGCGGCTGGACCGCGGCCCCTCCGGTACCGGCAGCGGCTCCGCGCCCCGCCCGGCCCCGCCGAGCCGCACCTGCCCGCGCCGCAGCACAGGTAAGGGATGTCGGGGCTGGAGCCGGGCTCTCCCCGGTGCGGAGCCGCCGTCGGGGCAGGTGCCGGGAGCTGCTCCCGGGAGCCGCTTCCAGCTCCGGTGGCCCGGAGCCATCCCRTGGTGCGGGTGGGCAGAGCATCCCCGAGCCCCCACCCAGCCCCGGGCCCTGTCCCGGCTCCCTGGGTGCCATCCGGGGGTGCTGCTGCTGCAGGCTGGGGGGGACACCCSTAGTGCCACCCCTCTGTCCGGTTTTGGGAGCAGCAGCTGCTGATCAATTGGGTGCTTTGGGGKGAGCATCTGGTTCCCTCCTGGGCGCTGTTCCCTGCCCTGGCATGGCTGGGCGCTGCTTGGAAAAGGGATTTGAGGGCTGTGGAGCTCAGSATGCTGCTCTGGAGTCCTGGCCACTGCATCCTCCATCCGTGGGAGGACTTGGATCACGGYAGGTCTGCCCATGCAGAGCGCCTGGCACGGTTTATGATCAATGCCAGCAATTTAGAGCCAGGCCACAGTGCCAGGGGGGTTGTGGAGCCGAGCTGGGGTCGCTGAGGAAGCCTCATGCTCTGTGGGTGCTTGGACACTCCCTGGGCTGCCAAGGCTGGTGGGTTCTGTGCTGCCATGGCAGACGGTGACAGATGCTGGTGGGATGCTGGGGCAGGAAGGAGCTGCTGCCTGTGGCATTTGCTGGCAGCACGAGGAACGCCACATCGCCCATGCCAGGGTCCCCCCGTGTGCCCCGAGCCCAGCAYAGCAAATCCCTGGCAGGGCACAGTGCTTGGTTGGGCTCCAGGTGAACTTCTCCYCAACTTCAYGGAGAGAGAGAAGCTCCAGGAGCTSCCGGGGAGCCATCTGCTGCTCGGGCTGGGCRGCGCTGGCAGCCGGGGCTGCGTGGGAGCGGGCACGGCGCGTATCGGAGCGGCGCCGCTCGCTGCCCACACTGCCAGGGCTCCCTGCTGCTGCTGCTGCTGCACACCACGGCCAGGGCTGCTTCCGAGGAAAAAGCCATGGAGGGAACCATGTTGTGGCAGCTTTGCCACCCCTTGGGATGCCTTTTTTAGCTGTGGTGTGTGTGGAGCTCTGGGCTTTGTGGTTTCCAAACCCTAACCCTAGGTTTTGAGGCATAACCCTAACCCGTAAAAGCAGCCTAGGGTTAAGCCTGGTTCCAAGACAAAAGCCATGGAGGGAACCATGTTGTGGCTAACCCTAACCCTTTGTGTTCCCCCTGGGATGCCTTTTTCAGCAGCAGTGTGCCTGGAGCTCTGGGCTTTGTGGTTTCAAAACCCTAACCCTAGGTGTAACCCTCACCCTAACCCTAGGCAGTAACTGCAGCCTAGGGTTAAGCCTGATTCCAAGATAAAAGCCATGGAGGGAACCATGTTGTGGCAGCTTTGCCACCCTTTGGGATGCCTTTTTTAGTTGTGGAGTCCCTAGAGCTCTGGGCTTTGTGGTTTCCAAACCCTAACCCTAGGCATAACCCTGACCCTAATTCTAGGCAGTAAAAGAAGCCAAGAGTTAAGGCTGGATCCAAGGAAAAAGCCATGGAGACAGTGATGTTGTGGCAGTTTTGCCACCCCTTGGGATGCCTTTGGCAGCTGCAGTGTGCCTGGAGCTCTGGGCTTTGTGGTTTCAAAACCCTAACCCTAGCTGGACCCCTAACCCTAGGCCGTTAAAGCAGCTTTGGGCTAAGGCTGGTTCCAAGGAAAAAGCTGTGGTGGAAGCCATGTTGTGGCAATTTTGGGTTCTACTTGGGATGCCTTTTTTAGCTCCGACTTTGTGGTTTTCAGCTGGAACCCTCACCCCAGGCAGTAAATGGAGCCTTACAGACCCCATCTTCCCCAAGAAGGAGGATTGGCATCTCTGTGGCCAGCTGGATGCTGCGTGGCCTGTGGTGCCAGGGACATTTTTATGTGCCCTAATGGYAGATTCTTTGTTATCCCATCCTTAGAGGAGGGTTGGTCAAAGGTGTTCCTTGCCATGGCAGCGTGGCTGGAGCTAAATGAGGTCTTTTCCAGCCCARACCWTTCCAGCATTCTRTGMTCATGCTCTGGCAAAGGCAATGGGAAGAGTTCTGAATTTTCAGTTGCTTTTTGAGTGTTTTCCTTCAGCCCAAAATGAACCCAGGGGATGGGGTGATGCCGATGGCTGCCCTGGTGGGCTGTCCCAAAGGCCAAAGCCACATTTCCATTGCCACAGCTGCTGTCCTTCATGGACACCCATCAGCTAGGTGGACCAGCTCCAGCAAGGAGAAGAATTTAGGATCATCCAGGGTGGATGAGGGCCTGGGAGGAGCATCCCTCTCCAGCCTGGTGTGGATTTTCCTTCCCAGGGGCAGCCATGGGCAAGCACAGCAGCAAGCTGGCCCCGGAGATGCTGGATGACCTGGTGAGGAGCACGGAGTTCAGCGAGCAGGAGCTGAAGCAGTGGTACAAGGGCTTCCTCAAGGACTGCCCCACCGGCATCCTCAACCTGGAGGAGTTCCAGCAGCTCTACATCAAGGTGGGCTCTGAGTGCTGCCYGGGGGGCTGGAGCAGCCTCCATGCCGAGCTCCCCCTCCTCATTTCCGTTCCTCTCCTCTCCTCCCCGCAGTTTTTCCCCTATGGAGACGCCTCCAAGTTTGCCCAGCACGCGTTCCGCACCTTCGACAAGAACGGCGACGGCACCATCGACTTCAGGGAGTTCATCTGTGCCCTGTCTGTCACCTCCAGGGGCACCTTTGAGCAGAAACTCAACTGGGCCTTTGAGATGTATGACCTGGATGGGGATGGGAAGATCACACGCCTGGAGATGCTGGAGATCATTGAGGTACCCRTGCTTCAAACCAGCAGGGAGTGTTTGCCTTTCCCAGGCTTTTCACACATTTTGGGTCCCTTTCAGCACCAAAGAATGAGTTTTCCTACCCAGAGCTGTGATGGTGTTCACAGGGGTCCCAGGATGAGGGAAGAGA
>NDFG01000157.1:706884-721868 GCA_002167245.1 Sporophila hypoxantha
AAACATTTTTAAGAAATGCAGTTGTGTTGCTTTAAATATTGTAAAGTATATGGCAACGTTGTTGCCTTGTGTAATGTTGCTTTAAGTATTGTAAAGTAGATGGCAACAGTTCTTATTATCATTCTGCTGCAAGGATCCTGTGGCTTCTGAGCACCATACCTTCTTGCAGTGATTCTTCAGGGTCCTTGCAGCAGCCATCTGACTCCTCTTGCTGTTTCCTCTTTCTGTCTCTTGCTCTTCTCTGTCTCCACTCTTTTATACTGATGGTCTTAATTGGTTGTGGGTGTGGTTGTCTTAATTGGCTCCGGCTGTAACTCACGGGGGAGATGATTATTGTGGCCTCTTACAATTCTCCTACCTGCCTCTTACAATCCTTCCTACAGCAGTGTTGTCACCTCCACTGTCCCCAGCCAGCTGCCCCCCTCCCAATAAACCATCCAGAGGGGGACACCACACACAGGGGACAGTTTATTCTTCCAATTAAAAAAATAAGTAAGGACTTCACCACCTCCTAACAGACACCACAGCCACCAACACCACAATGTGCAGACTAAACACCAACCTGGGACAGGAGGGGTGGATGCAGCAGGCCGGGAAGGGGAGGAAGGAGACAGATTTGTTTCTTGTGGCCTCAGAGCCTTTTCAGGAGGCTCAGCAGGGACAGGAGCCACCCACACCTGCCCACAGCCCCCATGCAGCAGTGCCACACACCCAGGGGCAGCACCAGGACCTGCCTCACCTGCAGCCCTCACCTCCATTCCCAGGAGGGTCAGAAATGGCCACAGAGCACCCAGGGCAGCTGGGACACCCCACCCAGCTGATGGATGGAAGGTGGCTGCTGGGATGGAACATCCAGGGCTGGCTTTGGACACTTCTGGTCTCTGCTGGAGTGTCTGAGCAAGCCTGGCAGTTCCCAGCAGGGAAACAGAGGTGGAAGAGCTAAAGCTGGTGCAAGACCCTGCCCTGGCCTCTCCAGGCAGCTTTCCAGGGAATTGCCATGAAGGAAGGAGCAGGAGCAGGACTTGGGGCTTTTTCAGTCCCTGGAGACATCACAAGCCACAAAGTGAGGGGGGGAAACAGCAGAAATGGGACAGAGCTGGTCTCAGTTAGGATCAGGGAATGGGGCAGGTGGGGGAAAGCAGGGAGAAGCAGCAGGGATGTGGGAACAGCTGGCCCTGGTCAGCCAGGAACACACCAGGGGCTGCAGGGCATCCATCTCCAGGCTGGGAGAGGGCTCAGAGCAAGCTCTGACCTCCAGGGTGTGGAACTGCCCAGGGTGCAGCCAGAGCAGGGGCAGCAGGAGGATGGAATGTGGCTCATGCCTGGGGCCAGATGGGGGGAAAAAAGGGATTGAAACCATCACAGGCAGCAGAGTTTGGCTGCAGCCAGTCCAGCCCTGGCCCCGGGGCTCTATTTCTGCATGTCACACTGCAGGAGCAGCACGATGGAGGGGTCACTCTTGGCAGCCTCCTTGAACTCCTCCAGGGAGATCTGGTCATCCTTGTCCTTGTCCATCTTTGTGAAGATCTTGTCCACTCGCTGCTGGGGTGTCAGCCCGTCCTGGTTCATCCTCATCATGATCACAGTCCCCACCATCTTGTAAATGGCCTGGAGGAGGAGGAGAGTGGGAATCAGAGGGAACGTTGGAAGGACACAAGACCCCAGGACAAGGCAGGGGACGGAACAGGATTGCTGCTCTGGTGGGACCCTGTTCTACCAAATCCACATCAAGACATTTCAGGCAAGGCTCTGTGCCACAGACATCTTTTATGAAAAATCCTTTCCTTTGGATTTTTTCTCCTGAGAAGCTGAGAGGCCTCAGGAACAAAATGTAAACAATTGATTATCTGCTGCTGTGGAATGCAACAGGTGCATCTGTGATTGGATCATGTGGATGTTTCTAATTAATGACCAATCACAGCCCAGCTGGCTCAGACAGAGAGTCCGAGCCACAAACCTTTGTTTATTATTCCATCTTTTTCTATTCTTAGCCAGCTTCTGATGAAATCCTTTCTTCTATTCTTTGAGTATAGTTTTAATATAATATATATGATAAAATAATGAATCAAGCCTTCTGAAACATGGAGTCAGATCGCTCTACACATTTTGGGTCCCTTTCAGCACCAAAGAATGAGTTTTCCTACCCAGAGCTGTGATGGTGTTCACAGGGGTCCCAGGATGAGGGAAGAGACGAGGCTCCTGTCTCTTATACACATCTAGATGTGTATAAGAGACAGGCCCTGCGTGCTGTGGGACGGTCGCGCCTCTGAGGCTCAGCCGCTCCCTGCTGCTGCTGCTGTCTGGGCTGGCAAGCCTGGGACTCACAGCACAGTCCCACCCCTGCCCCTGTCTCTTATACACATCTAGATGTGTATAAGAGACAGGCTCCCTGCTGCTGCTGCTGCTGCACACCACGGCCAGGGCTGCTTCCGAGGAAAAAGCCATGGAGGGAACCGTGTTGTGGCAGCTTTGCCACCCCTTGGGATGCCTTTGGCCACTGCAGTGTGCCTGGAGCTCTGGGGATGGGATGGGATAGGTTTGAAAACCCCAACCCTAGGCAGTAACTGCAGCCTAGGGTTAAGCCTGGTTCCAAGACAAAAGCCATGGAGGGAACCATGTTGTGGCAGCTTTGCCACCCCTTGGGATGCCTTTTTCAGCAGCAGTGTGCCTGGAGCTCTGGGCTTTGTGGTTTCAAAACCCTAACCCTAGGTTTTGAGGCATAACCCTAACCTGTAAAAGCACCCTAGGGTTAAGGCTGGATCCAAGGATAAAGCCATGGAGGAAGGCATGTTGTGGCAGCTTTGCCACCCCTTGGGACGCCTTTTGCAGCTGCAGTGTGCCTGGAGCTCTGGGGATGGGATGGGATAGGTTTGAAAACCCTAACCCTAGCTGGAACCCTAACCCTAGGCAGGAACTGCAGCCTAGGGTTAAGCCTGGTTCCAAGACAAAAGCCATGGAGGGAACCTTGTTGTGGCTAACCCTAACCCTTTGTGTTCCCCCTGGGATGCCTTTTTCAGCAGCAGTGTGCCTGGAGCTCTGGGCTTTGTGATTTCAAAACCCTAACCCTAGGTGTAACCCTCACCCTAACCCTAGGCAGAACCTTAACCCTAACCCTAGGCAGTAAACCAGCATTGGACTAGGCCTGGTTCCAAGGAAAAAGCCATTGAGGCTGCCATGTTGTGCCAGTTGTTCATTCCCCTTGGGATGCCTTTTGCAGCTGCAGTGTGCATGGAGCTCTGGGCTTTGTGGCTTCAAAACCCTAACCCTAGCTGGAACCCTAGGTGTAACCCTCACCCTAGGCAGTAAAAGCAGCTTTGGGCTAAGGCTGGTTCCAAGGAAAAAGCTGTGGTGGAAGCCATGTTGTGGCAGTTTTGGGTTCTACTTGGGATGCCTTTTTTAGCTCCGACTTTGTGGTTTTCAAAACCCTAACCCCAGCTGGAACCCTCACCCTAGGCAGTAAATGGAGCCTTACAGACCCCATCTTCCCCAAGAAGGAGGATTGGCATCTCTGTGGCCAGCTGGATGCTGCGGGCCATGTGTGCCCAGGGACATTTTTATGTGCCCTAATGGAGATTCTTTGTTATCCCATCCTTAGAGGAGGGTTGGTCAGAGGTGTTCCTTGCCATGCAGCATGGCTGGAGCTAAATGAGGTCTTTTCCAGCCCAACCATTCCAGCATTCTTGTCTTGCTCTGCAAAGGCAATGGAAGAGTTCTGAATTTTCAGTTGCTTTTTGAGTGTTTTCCTTCAGCCCAAAATGAACCCGGGGATGGGGTGATGCGATGGCTGCCCTGGTGGGCTGTCCCAAAGGCCAAAGCCACATTCCATTGCCACAGCTGCTGTCCTTCATGGACACCCATCAGCTAGGTGGGACAGCTCCAGCAAGGAGAAGAATTTAGGATCATCCAGGGTGGATGAGGGCCTGGGAGGAGCATCCCTCTCCAGCCTGGTGTGGATTTTCCTTCCCAGGGGAGCCATGGGCAAGCACAGCAGCAAGCTGGCCCCGGAGATGCTGGATGACCTGGTGAGGAGCACGGAGTTTCAGCGAGCAGGAGCTGAAGCAGTGGTACAAGGGCTTCCTCAAGGACTGCCCACCGGCATCCTCAACCTGGAGGAGTTCCAGCAGCTCTACTCAAGGTGGGCTTCTTGAGTGCTGCCTGGGGGGCTGGAGCGCCTCCATGCCGAGCTCCCTCTCCTCATTTCCATTCCTCTCCTCTCCTCCCCGCAGTTTTTCCCCTATGGAGACGCCTCAAGTTTGCCCAGCACGCGTTCCGCACCTTCGACAAGAACGGCGACGGCACCATCGACTTCAGGGAGTTCATCTGTGCCCTGTCTGTCACCTCCAGGGCACCTTTGCAGAAACTCAACTGGGCCTTGAGATGTAATGACCTGGATGGGGATGGGAGATCACACGCCTGGAGATGCTGGAGATCATTGAGGTACCCGTGCTTCAAAACCAGCAGGGGTGTTTGCCTTTTCCAGGCTTTTCACACATTTTGGGTCCCTTTCAGCACCAAAGAATGAGTTTTCCTACCAGCAGCTGTTGATGGTGTTCACAGGGGTCCCAGGATGAGGGGAGAGAAGAGGATCTGACTCCCTGTTTCAGAAGGCTGATTTATTATTTTATTATTATTATATTAAAACTATACTAAAAGAATAGAAGAAAGGATTTCATCAGAAGCTGGCTAAAGATAGAAAAGAATGGAATAATACAAAGGTTTTGTGGCTCGGACTCTCTGTCCGAGCAGCTGGGCTGTGATTGGCATTAATTAGAACATCCACATGACCCAATCAGATGCACCTGTTGCATTCCACAGCAGCAGATAATCATTGTTACATTTGTGTTCCTGAGGCCTCTCAGCTTCTCAGGAGAAAAAATCCAAAGGAAAGGATTTTTCATAAAAGATGTCTGTGGACACAGAGCCTTGCCTGAAAGGTGCTTTGATGTGGATTTGGTAGAACAGGGTCCACACAGAGCAGCAATCCTGTCCCATCCCTGCCTTGTCCTGGGGTCTTGTGTCCTTCCAACGTTCCCTCTGATTCCCACTCTCCTCCTCCTCCAGGCCATTTACAAGATGGTGGGGACTGTGATCATGATGAGGATGAACCAGGACGGGCTGACACCCCAGCAGCGAGTGGACAAGATCTTCACAAAGATGGACAAGGACAAGGATGACCAGATCTCCCTGGAGGAGTTCAAGGAGGCYGCCAAGAGTGACCCCTCCATCGTGCTGCTCCTGCAGTGTGACATGCAGAAATAGAGCCCCGGGGCTCAGGGCTGGACTGGCTGCAGCCAAACTCTGCTGCCTGTGATGGTTTCAATCCCTGTTTTTCCCCCCATCTGGCCCCAGGCATGAGCCACATTCCATCCCTCCTGCTGCCCCTGCTCYGGCTGCACCCTGGGCAGTTCCACACCCTGGAGGTCAGAGCTTGCTCTGAGCACTGCCAGCCCTCTCCCAGCCTGGAGATGGATGCCCTGCAGCCCCTGGTGTGTCCTGGCTGACCAGGGCCAGCTGTTCCCACATCCCTGCTGCTTTCTCCCTGCTTTCCCCCACCTGCCCCATTCCCTGATCCTAACTGAGACCAGCTCTGTCCCMTTTCTGCTGTTTCCCCCCYTCACTTYGTGGCTTGTGATGTCTCCAGGGAGRCTGAAAAGCCCCAAGTCCTGCTCCTGSTCCTTCCTTCATGGCAATTCCCTGGAAAGCTGCCTGGAGAGGCCAGGGCAGGGTCTTGCACCAGCTTTAGCTCTTCCACCYCTGTTTTCCCTGCTGGGAACTGCCAGGCTTGCTCAGGACACTCCAGCAGAGAACAGAAGTGTCCAAAGCCAGCCCTGGATGTCCCATCCCAGCAGCCACCTTCCATCCCATCAGSTGGGTGATGTCCCCAGCTGCCCTGGGTGCCCTGTGGCGTTTCTGACCCTCCTGGGAATGGAGGTGAGGGCTGCAGGTGAGGCAGGTCCTGGTGCTGCYCCTGGGTGTGTGGCACTGCTGCATGGGGGCTGTGGGCAGCTGTGGGTGGCTCCTGTCCCTGCTGAGCCTCCTGGAAAGGCTCTGAGGCCACAAGAAACAAATCTGTCTCCTTCCTCCCCCTTCCCGGCCTGCTGCATCCACCCCTCCTGTCCCAGGTTGGTGTTTAGTCTGCACATTGTGGTGTTGGTGGCTGTGGTGTCTGTTAGGAGGTGGTGAAGTCCTTACTTATTTTTTTAATGGAAGAATAAACTGTCCCCTGTGTGTGGTGTCCCCCTCTGGATGGTTTATTGGGAGGGGGGCAGCTGGCTGGGGACAGTGAGGTGACAACACTGCTGTAGGAAGGATTGTAAGAGGCAGGTAGGAAGAATTGTAAGAGGCCACAATAATCATCTCCCCCGTGAGTTACAGCCGGAGCCAATTAAGACCACCACACCCACAACCAATTAAGACCATCAGTATAAAAGAGTGGAGACAGAGAAGAGGCAAGAGACAGAAAGAGGAAACAGCAAGAGGAGTCAGATGGCTGCTGCAAGGACCCTGAAGAATCACTGCAAGAAGGTATGGTGCTCAGAAGCCACAGGATCCTTGCAGCAGAATGATAATAAGAACTGTTGCCATCTACTTTACAATACTTAAAGCAACATACACAAGGCAACAACGTTGCCATATACTTTACAATATTTAAAGCAACACACTGCATTTCTTAAAAATGTTTTAGGGGTCTCACCTGAGCCTGTGACACCCCAAGGGGTGCAGAAACCTTTGGGGACAGCACAGCCTTGAAGGTGGGTGGAAGTGAAACCCTTCAGCTGWGCAGGCAGCTGTGGGGAAGAGAATGTCCCTTTTGGGGTGGGGAGCCCCAGAGCCCAAAGCTCTCTGGCAATGGGTCTCATTTGCCAGCCAGGAGCTGCCCCTGGCTGTGCCCTTCCCTCAGGGCTGCTGGCTTTGTCCTGGGCTCCATCTCTCAGCAGCTGGGACCTGCTCTCCGTGCATCTTTGTCCTTCTTTCCTCCACCCCCATCTTCCCCGCACAGATTTTCCTCTGGCCTCTCCCTCGGCAGCCTGCACAGACAGTGACTGTTGCTAAGGAGCTCTCACCAAATTTTAATCCTCCTCTGGAATCGATCTGGCAGGGCTGGCTCCCAGCTCACCCCATCCCACCTGCACCCTGCGATTCCCCAGCCCTTGTGTGTCCAGCGAGGGATGGGAGGGATGGGAGGGTTCCAAAAGCACGGCAGGGAGGGTATTTATTTTTAGGAGAGCTGCTGATGGCAGAGCTCTGCACCTCGCTGTGCTTTCCAGGAGCACGTGTGAGTTTGCAGCTCAGCAGTGCCTGGGGAAGAGGGAACAGGGCAGCTTCTCCCACCCTGCAGGGGCTGGGGACGTGCCAGGGCTGCTGCCTGAAAGGGCAGCAACCCAAAAGCTCCAGAGAGAACTCCAAGAATAGCCTGGTGATCCCGGGGCCCTCCAAGATCCCTCATTCCACCCCGAAGGAAGCTCAGGTGTTTCCCAGCAGGGAGCTGCAAAAACCCCGGGGAAAGGAAATCTGTGAGGCTGAAATGATSAATTCCCAAAGGGTTTGGGATTCCTGGAGCCAGCCCTGCTCACCAGCACACAGCTGGCCCTGCTCTCCTCACTTGGACCTCGCTGTTGGATGGGTCTCATGGACCACAAGGGGCTGTGGTCTCTAGGGAGGGTTTTTTTTAGCTGGAGCACAGGGATTTGGGTAAAACCCTGTCCTGTGACCTCTCCGCGGGTGAGATCTCCATCCTTGCCCCTTTTCCTGGCTCTTTGGKTTTTGGTTTCCCCCTGCACCCCCTGCTCCCCAAGGGCTGCTGGGGTTCTGCTGCTCACGGTGGAATTTTTAGCCTGAGCTGAGCGTGCGGCTCTGTGGCTGCTCCCACCAGCACTCCGGGGAGRGGAGAGCCTTAATTAACACCTGCACTGATTCCATGAACCAGAGAATGGCACAGCAGCTCGTCCTGGCACGGAGCGGGGTCCCACCACCCCTCTGCCCCCCCTGTGCTCCCAGCAGTGCCCATCCTCATTGAGTGTCCCCCTGTGCTCCCAGCAGTGCCCACCCTGCCTGAGTGTCCCCATTGTGCTTCCAGCACTGCCCACCCTCCCTGAGTGTCCCCCCTGTGCTCCCAGCAGTGCCCACCCTCCCTGAGTGTCCCCCTGTGCTCCCAGCAGTGCCCATCCTCATTGAGTGTTCCCCTGTGCTCCCAGCAGTGCCCACCCTGCCTGAGTGTCCCTCCTGTGCTCCCAGCACTGCCCACCCTCCCTGAGTGTCCCCCCTGTGCTCCCAGCACTGCCCACCCTCCTGAAATGTCTCTGATTCTTCCAGCAAATGTCCCACTCCCTCCCTGAGTGTACCCGTGTGCTCCCAGCTCACTGCCCAACCTCCTGAGTGTCCCCTGTGCCCAGCAGTGCCCACTCACCTGAATGTCTCCCATTCTCCAGACTGACCACCTCACCTGTGTCCCTTGTGTGCTCCCAAGGTTCCAAAGGTTCAAAGTAGGCTTATGTGCAACCCAGGACCGCGGTTGGGGACAGCAGGAGCAGACGAGCCGGGGACCGAGCGGTGTCCCCCGTGCTGCCCCGCCGCTCCTGCTCCGTGTCCTGCTGAYGCCACCTTTGTCCCCAGCGCCTTCCCCTGGCTCCCGGCCGTTCTCTTCCCTCAGTTCCCCGCAGCTCCGCGCTATCACCGGGCGGCGGCGAGGAGCGCTCGGTGCCGAACAGGTTAACCCGCGTCCCGGCGGACTGAAAGCCCGGAGCTTCATGGGATGCCATATAAAGCGCGTTCCGCCGGGCCGGCCGCGGCTCCGGGAGCTGCCGGGACGCGCGGAGCGGAGCCGCGCCCGGAGCGGAGCCGCCGCTGCCGCCGGTGTCCCGGAGCCGCGCACGGAGCGGAGCCGCCGGTGCCCCGGAGCCGCCGGTGCCATGGAGCCGCCGGGCCCCGCCGGGGCGCCGGGCCGGCCCTGGGATGAAGCCAAAGCTTTCTACGACAACCTGGCCCCCAAGAAGAAACCCAAATCGGTGAGAGCCCCCGCGCAGCAGCGCTCCCCGCCTGCCCCATCTCCTGCCGGGGCTCTCCGGGTGTCCCAGCTCCTGCGGTTCTCATCGTCCCTGCGTTCCCGCATGGAACCCCCCCGGGTGTCTGTGGGTGCTCCATCTCCTCCAGGATCCCTCCTGGTGCCYCATTTCCTCCAGGATCTCTGGGTCCCTCCGGTTCCTCATCTCCCCACGAGTTTTGGGGTTCCCCATCTCCTCCAGGATCTCTGGGATCCCTCCCGGTGCCCCATTTCCCCCACGAGTTTTGGGGTCCCCCTGAGTCTCTCCATATTTCTTTCAGCCCGTTGTGGTCTCTCTTCCGATACCTCGCTAGTCTGACACATTCCTCCTGTCTCTGCACCAGCTTTAGCTCTTCCACCTCTTGTTTCCCTTCGCTGGAACTTGCCAGGCGTTGTCAGGCACTCAGCTATGAGAACAGAAGTGTCCAAAGCCAGTCCTGGATGTCCCATCCAGCAGTCCACCTTCGCATCATCAGGTGGGTATGTATCCCCAAAAAGGGGGCTTTTTTGCCCCCTGGGGGTGCCCCGTGTGGCGATTTCTGACCCTCCTGGGAAAGGAGTGAGGGCTGCAGGTGAGGCAGTTCCTGGTTGCTGCTCCCTGGCGTGTGTGGCCTTGCTGCATGGGACGGTGCTGGAGCTCGTGGGTGGCTCCTGTGCCCTGCTGAGCCTCTGGAGGCTCTTGAGGCCACAAGGAAACAATCTGTCTCCTTCCTCCCTCCGGCCGTGCTGCATCCACCCTCCCTTGGTCCCAGGTTGGTGTTTAGTCTGCCACATTGTGTGGTGTTGGTGGTGTGGTGTTGTTAGGACAGGTGGTGAGTCCCTTAGCTTATTTTTATTGATAGAATAAAACTGTCACCTGTGTTGTGGGTGTGCCCCTGTCTGGATGGTTTATTGTGAGGGGCAGCTGGCTGGGGACAGTGAACTGATCAACACGCTGAGGAAGATTGTAGAGCAGCGTAGGAAGATCTGTAAGAGGCACAATAATTATCCTCCCCTGTGAGTTCAAGCCGGAGCCACATTAAGACCACCACAACACCCAAACCAATTAGACCATCAGTATAACAAGAGTGGGATCAGAGAAGAGAAGAGACAGGAAGAGGAGTACAGCGCTGCGAGTCGTTCGCTGCAAGATCACTGTCCATGAGAAGGTATGGTGCTCAGAAGCCACAGGATCCTTGCCGAGCATAAGTGATAATAAAACTGTTGCCATTCTTTTACAATACTAAAGCACATATACACAGGGCAAACACGTTGCCATACTACTTATACATATTTAAGCAACACCACTGCATTTCTTTAAAATGTTTTTAGGGGTCTCACTGAGCGTGACACCCAAGGGGTGCAGAACTTTGGGGCAGCACAGCCTGAGAGTGGGTGGAACGTGAACCCTTCAGCTGGAGGCAGCTGTGGGAAGGAATGTCCTTTTGGGTGGGGAGCCCAGAGCCAAAGCTCTCTTGGCGAATGGGTCTCATTTGCCGCAGGAGCCTTTGCCCTGGCTGTGCCTTCCCTCAGAGGCTGCCTGGCTTTTGTCACTGGGCTCGCATCTCTCAGCAGCGGGACCTGCTCCTCGTGCATCTTTGTCCCTTCTTTCTCTCCACCCCATCTCCCCGCACAGATTTTCCTCTTGGCCTCTCCCTCGGCAGCCTAGCACAGACAGTGACTGTTGTACAGCCCAAATTAATCCTCTGCGATTGCTCTCACATTCGTTTAGATCCTCCTCTGCGTCACACACTGCAGCCCGCCTGCTGGCTCTCCCATCGCTCCCATAGCCTCAGCCTGTGACTTCGGCCCCGTTGTGCATTCGCTAGGAGGACGGATGGAGGGTCCAAAAGACGGCAGGGTCGAGGGTATTTATTTTTATGTGGAGAGTCTATTGGCATCAAGCTCTGCACTCGCTGTTCGCTTTCCAGGAGCACGTGTGAGTTTGCAGCTCATCTTCGTCTGTTTCCTCTTCACAGGATGAATCATGAACGACGTTACTATACTTTTAAGGGCGACCGTGTGCTGCGACCGCTCATGACTCTCTTATCTCGTCTCCCTGCAGGGGTGCTGGGGACGTGCAGGGCCTGCTTGCCTGAAGGGCAGCAACTCCAAACGCTCCAGTACGAGTGACTCAGCTGAATGCCCTTTTTCTGTTGCCGATCTTCGTGATGCCTGGGGCCTCCCTCCTCAACGATCCCCTCCAGTCTCCGCATAACCCGTGATAAATTGTTGAGAGCTCATAGGTGTTTCGAAGAAGCTGGCAGAACCTGCGAAGCTGTCTACCCTTTCTGTCCTGTAGGCTGAATGATGAATTCCAAGGTCTTGGGATCTCTTGTGGAATCAGCCCCTGCGCCCTGCCACCCGCATCACAATCTGGCGTCGGCTCTCCTGCTCTCCTCACTTGGACTCGCTGTGGATGGGCTTCTGGCTCATTGGACACAAGGGCTCTGTTTAGTCTGTCACTAGGGAGCGTTCTGTTCTTTAGTTGGTCACGCATGGCACAGGAGATTTTTGGCTCGTGTCGACGACGTGCTTCCTCAAACCCTGTTCGCTCGTTCCGTGACTCGTCCTCGGGCTGTATCTTGCTCCTGAGTCCGTTTGCCTTTTCCTTGCGTGCTCTTTGGGACTTCTCTGGTTTCCTCTCCCGCCTGCATATATATCGTACTCCCTATCCGCCCTCCCTATGTGGGTTTGTTCTGCGAGGATTTCGTGACCTTCCATGCTCTACCTGGGTGCTCTGTCGCGGCCGATTTATGTGCTTCTATTCCGGGTGTGACGGCTTGAGGTGTCGTGCCGGCTTCTGTGGCTCGCTCCTCCACTCATAGGGCATCTCCGGACGCTGCGGGTCGGTGTGCTCGCCTGTAACTTAGACCCTGCACTGTCCATGACATTAGAGATCATGCAGACTAGTCGTTCCTCATGCACGGAGCGGCGCATCGTGCTAGTAATAACAAGCTGGATCCTGTTTCGCACTCACCCTCTGCCCCCTGTGCTCCCAGCAGGCCATCCTCATGGGAGTGTCCCCCTGGTGCTCCCAGCAGTGCCCACCCTGCTGAGTGTCCCATTGTGCCTTCCAGCAACTGCCACCCTCCTGAGTGTCCCCCCTTGTGCTGCCCAGCGTTCCCACCCTCCTGAGGTCTCCCCTGTTGCTCGCCAGCAGTGCCCATCCTCATTGCGTGTTCCCCTGTGCTCCAAGCAGGCTGCCACCCGGCCTGGTGTCCCTCCTGTTGCTCCCAGCCTGCCCACCCTCCCTGAGTGTCCCCCTGTTGCTCCGCACTGCCCCCCCCCACTACCGTCCCCACCGAATCACTTCCTGGACGCGTGATGTTGCTCGTTCCCGCATCTTGCCACCCCACTATCCCTAGAGTGGTTCCCCTCCCAATGTGCTCCCAAGCATTCCCAACCTCCGCTGTAGTGTCCCTCTGTGCTGTTGTCCTCCAGCACTTGTCCCCCACCTCCCAACGTTGAACTGTAGTTGTCACTCATACGCCCAGCACTTGCCCATCTCCCTCACCTCGTGCTAGTGTCCCAGCACTGCCCACTCTCTCCTGATACAGTGCCTCTCCTCGCTGTGCTTCCCTCCGCACTTGCTCGCTTGACTCCTCGGACACCTGAGTGTGTGGTCATCCGGCGCCGCCTGTACTCCCACGCAGTGCCACCCTCCCGAGTGTCCCCTGTGGCTCCCAGCAACTGCCCACCTCCCGGTGTCCTCTCTGTTGCTCCCCAAGCACTGCCCACCCTCCCTGAGTTGTCCCCCCCGTTCTTTCCACGCACTGCCCACCTCCCTGAGTGTCCCAATTGTGCTCCCAGCCGTGCCCAACCGTCTTGCCCTGGTGGTCCCCCGATGCCTCCCACAGGGATTCAAACTCCCGACCGCAGTTGGGGACGTACTGCAGGGCGCGACGGCGGGCACCGAGCCAGTTGTCCCCGTAGGCTGTCCCCGCCGCTCTCCGTGCTCCGTGTTCCTGCTGATGCACCTTTGTCTCCCAGCTGCCTTCCGGCTCGGTTCCGGGCCGTTTTCTCTTCCCATCAAGTTCCCGCTCAGACTCCGCGCTATCACCGGCGGCGGCCGAGGAGCGCTCGCGTGTATCCCGAACAGGTTACCGCGTCCCGCGGATGAAAGCCCGGCAGCTTCATGGGATGCCAGTATAAAGCGCGTTCGCCGGGCCGGCCGCGCTCCGGCGAGCTGCGGGACGCGCGGAGCGGCAGGCCCCGAGCGGCAGCCGCCCGCGCTGCCCCGTGTCCGGCAGCCGCGCACGGAGCGGAGCAGCCCGGTCGCCCGGAGCCGCCGGGTGCCAGGAGCGCCGGGCCCCGCCGGGGCGCGGGCGGCACTCTGGGTATTGAAGCCAAAGCTTTCTACACAACCTGGTCCCCGAGAAGAAACAATCGGTGAGAGCCCACCGAGCAGCCAGCGCTTCCCGCCTACGCCCCTTTCACTGACCGGGCGCTCATCCCAGTCCATCTACTGCGGGTTCTCAATTCACTGTCCCTGCGTTCCCGCATGCGAACCCTCCCCGGGACTTTCGTCTGTGGGGTGCATCCCATCTATCACTCCAGGATCCCTCCTGGACTGCCCATTTCCTCCGGATCTTGAGGTCCCTCCGCTTCTCCTCTCTCCCCACGAGTTTTGGGGTTCCCCATCTTCCTCCAGGCTCTGGGGATCCGCTCGGGTGCCCATTTCCCCACGAGGTTTGGGTGTCCCCTGAGTCTCTCCACGTTCCGTCTTCTCCCGGCTCTGGGGATCCCTCCGCGTGCCCCATTTCCTCAGGATCTCGGGGTCACTCCGGCTGCCCCAATTTCCCCCATGCTATTTGAGGTCCCCTGGTGTCTCCATGACCCCATTGTCCTACCAGGATCTCTGGGATCCCTCCTGGTGCCCCCTTTCTCTCTTTGCATTGGTTGGGGTCCCCCGAGTCTCTCCATTGATCCCCGTCTCCTCCAGGCTCCTGTGGGGTCCCCCATGGTGTCTTTGGTGTTTCATCTGACCCCCTGCCTCCATTCCGCTCCTTGGCGGACGCCCCCTCTCTCTCCAGGTGCTCAAGTCCTCCATGGCATCCCTCGGTTTCTGGGGTCTCTCCGGCTCCTCCCGGGTTCCCGCAGGTCCCCGCGGCGCTCCTGGCTCCCTCCTGGGCTGAGCTGTCCTTGCAGAGTGGCTCTGTGCCCTGTGCCAAGGCGGGAGGCCCTGGCAGGGACAGGAGGGGTGGCACTGACAGAGCCGGGCACAGCCAGGAGCTGCTGGGCCAGGGGGTGTCGCAGGGGGTGTCGCAGGGGGTGTCACAGGGGTGTCACAGGGGTGTCGCAGGGGTCTCAATGCCCCTCGCTGCCCCCGGAGATCAGAGGGCCAGCCTGTGTTATCTAACCAGGGCTGAGCCTGCCGCCTTTAACCACGGCAGTGCCTGGAAGTGCGGCCGTGTCCCGGGATGGCAGCGGGGCTGGGGGCTGTGCCCGCCTGTCCCTGCAGCCTCTGAGCCCCCCCAGACACAGCCACAGCCACCCTCGGGGCCGTGGGACCCCCAAAACCTGGGGTCTGGCAGAGGCGCTGGACCTGGTGGCAGTTGGCACCTCCCGTGACAACTGGCACCTCCTGTGACAACTGGCACCTCCTGTGACACCCTCCTTGCTGGCACCTCCCGTGGCAAAGCTCTGGCTGTGAGCTCTCCACAAGGGGACACGTCCAAACCCTCACCTGGGGCAGCCCTTGTGCCTTCCCTTCCCTCAGCCCTGTTCCTGGACCCGCTGCCAGCTCCCGTTGCTGCTGCCYGTGCCCTTCCCAGAGCAGAGGCACAGCCTGGCTTGGTGGCASGATGCAGCTCCCTGTCTTTCATGCCATGCTTTGCCCATGGATGCCAGCCCAGGCTCCTCCTCTTCCTGGGTGATGCCAGGAGCTGTGCCAGCCCCTCCTGGGTGCCATGTGGCTGTGGGCTACTCAGCTGCCTCACGCAGCTGCCAGCCCGTGATGGAT
>NDFG01000157.1:721893-766186 GCA_002167245.1 Sporophila hypoxantha
CTCCTCCAGCCAGCTCGCTGACCCAGGGAACTGAGGCACGAGGGGCGCCATGTGCTTTGCCACCGGATCTGGGCGCTCACATCCTGCAGTGGGCTGTGTTGTCGGGGCTGGGGCTGATGCCAGGCTCTGTTCCAGAGCCTTCCTGGGGGCTTGTGGGCAGCCAGCTCAGCTGATGCCACCCCTCCTGTAGGGGGGTGGGGGTTATGCCGGCTCTGTGCTGCCCTCTCCGGGTGCCCTGTGCCTGTGCACCACTCCTTGGGCTGGGGGTGATGCCAGCTCTGTGCCAAGACTCTCATGGTCCTCCTGGGCTGTGGAGCACGCCAGCTCAGCTGATGTCCTGTGGGGAACTGGGGATGATTGCCAGGACTCTGTGCAGCCTCTCCTGGGGACCCCTTGGGCTGTCACCATGTTCCTGTGAGGACTGGGGTGTGCTCCAGGGCTCTTGTCGCTTCCCTGCCCCATATAGGTGCTCCTGTGCCTCTGCCATCCCCGCTCTGCTGTGGGGCTGGCGTTCCTGGCGCTGATGCAGGAGCCTAGTGCCTCTCACCTGGGTACCCTTGTGGCTGTGCATCTCATAGCCCCTGCTGGGGCTGGCGGTGGCTCGCAGGCCTCCCACCAACAGCAATGCTGCGCACCAGCCCTGTCTGCGCGAGGCTGGTCGCGGCGCACAGCTCCAGCTCTGACCCCATGTTAACCTCGTGAGTCCTCACCTGGCCGGTATATGCCGGCAGCATGTTGCCCAGCCCCCTGCCTCGGGTGCTCCTGTGACGCCTGCTGCCACCCGCTGCCCTGCTGGGGTGTGAGGGCTGATGCCAGGAGCTCCGTGCCAAGCCCTCCTGCGCGATGCCATGTGGCTGTGGGCTACTCGCTGCCTCACGCCGCTGCCAGCCGTGGATCATGGATGGGTGCGTGTGTGCGATTATTATTGCAACGCTCTTATAATATGTATGCTTCTCGAGAAACTCTCAAACCAGTCCTTGGAACTTCTCTCTCTCCCCGAAGCAGGAGGCGCTGGTGGTTGCCGGCTCCTTCACAGGAAATGTGGTTGCCGTGTTGTCTGGCTCTGTGCCCTTTGGGCTCGCCGGCCTGTCTGTCGTGTCTGTCTGTCCCTCACATTGGCCCTGACAGCGACCTGTGTGGAGCCAGCCCAGCACGGGTGGCAGGAGAAGGGGAGATTTGGTGGTGAAGCCATTCTGCGGCTGGGATGGGTGGCGTTAATGGGGCATCCTGCTTTCAGTGGTCGCAGCTCTTCCCCACGCCTGGCTCCTCAGGGGGTCACATGAGCCTGTCACCCTTCAGCATGCTGGAAATGTCCCCAGGCCTCGTCTGTGCAGTGGGAGCTGCTTTTCTGCTGGCTCCTGCCTCTGGCAGCCTTTGGGACCCATCCCTCTCATCCCATGTGCGGATTTTTGGGATGCTGGAGTGGGACGATGCGTTGACCATGCGAGCAAACCTTCCCTTTCCCTTTACGATGACCAACAGTCCTCTGAATATTAATTAATCACAAGGATTTGGTTCTTCTGAGCAGATCCAGGGAAGGTGCCCAAATTCCTGCAGGATTTTAGGATGGAAGTTGGGTTGCAGCCAAAAGAGATCCACGAGTGGCTGCTGCAGAATGGGCGTCCCCAGTGTGGCTCCTCCAGGGTACGGTCGGCGTGAGCAGATGCTGGGATTGTTCATGTAGGTTGGCACTGGTGGGCACCTGTGGCGCTTCTTCAGAGTGTGTGTTCGAGGTGGGGGACATGCTCTCCCTGCAGGAGCCTCGTACTTTTCCACAACTCTGTCCTTCTATCTTGGGGACGGTGCTGCGGATTTACTGTTTTGGCAGCGATATTTAAGGTGCAGCTTTGGGTCTGCAATGCAGACATTGGGGCTGTTTCCAGTTCACTCCTGATCTTATCCTCTTCTCCCAACTGGGGGTTATGCTGGGGTGCACTCGGTGTGTGTGTGTGTCTGGCTGCAGGGCGCTTTTCTGCAGTATAAATAATGTTCTTGGAAAACTCCAAACCAGCCTGAACTTTAATCTGATCCCGAGCAGGGGGCTGGTGGTGCCCGGGGCTCCTTCAGGAAATGGGGTTTGGTGTTTTCTGTCTGTGCCCTTGGGCTGCCAGGCCTGTCTGTCTGTCTGTCTGTCTGTCCTCCTGGCCCTGCAGGAGCAGGAGAAGCTGTGAGGTGGCAGGAGAAGAGGGGATTTTGGGAAGCCATTCCTGGCTGGGGAATGGGTTAATGGGGCATTCCTGCTTTGCAGTGGTCGCAGCTCTTCCCACAGCCTGGCTCCTGCCAGGGAGGTCAGCAATGAGACCTGTCACCCTTCAGCAATGCTGGAAATGTCCCCAGCCTCTCTGGTGACAGTGGGAGCTGCTTTTCTGCTGGCTCCCTGCCTCTGGGCAGCCTTTGGGACCCATCCCTCTCACCCATGTGCGATTTTTGGGATGCTGGAGTGGGGACRATGCTTGACCATGGAGCAAACCCTTCCCTTTCCCTTTCCATGACCAAAATCCTCTGAATATTGAATTAATCACAAGGATTTGGTCTTCTGCAGCATCCAGGGAAGTGCCCAGAATTCCTGCAGGATTTTAGGATGGAGTTGGGTGCAGCCAAAAGGATCCAGGGGTGCAGAATGGGGTCCCCAGTGTGGCTCCTCCAGGGGTGGCAGTGGAGCTGCTGGGGTTGGGTGGCACTGTGGGCACCTGTGGCTCTCGTGGGTGGGAGGACACTGCTCATCCTGGGAGCCTGTGGGATTTCCAAAAATCTGCCTCTAATCCTTGGGGGGCTGCTGGGGATTTACTGATTAGAGCAGCGATTTAAAGGCTGCCAGCTGTTGGGTCTGCAGGCAGAAARTTGGGCTGTTTCCAGTCACTCCTGAAATACACCTTCACCCCAAAACTGGGGGGTTCAGGCTGGGGTTTGCACTCAGTGGAGCTGGAGCCTGCTGGAAAGGTCTTTTTACACTTCTCAGGTGGGATTTGGGCCTTGTGGAACTCCTGGAGCTGTGCCAGTGGCTRATGTTCCTCTGACACGTCCCTGGTTGTCCCTCCTGTTTGGCTGACCTGAGGGATGGACCCAGGGTTGGGATGGGACCTTCCCCCACCCTCCTCTTAAACCCATCATTAATCTCTTGCTCGAGGTTCTGGAGGGGCTGGATCTGACCTTCCCACAGGAAGGAAGAGGAGCTCACCATGAACCCCCAAATTCAGTTGGGTTYGGCTGAGCAGAGCCTGGGCTTGTGTTGGATGAGCTTTCACTGACCTTGGCTGACTTTGGATGCTGCTTTGAGGGGAAAACAGAGTTTGTGATTCAGCCCAGACCCTGCAGGGCTGAGGCAGCCAGAGCAGGAGGCTGTGGTGGGATGAGGGCTGTGGGACCAAATCCAGCCCAGCCAGGGCTGGGAGTGGGACCCCTCCCATGCACACATTTCCTCTTACAAAAGAGAAATATTTGCCTTGAAACATCTCAATTTCTGRGGAAAAGTGGGGTTGGGTGTGTTGTTAGCAGCACTCAGAGGGAGGATTCGAGGTGCTGTGRTTCCTGAGGCTTTTTAAAGCTCATTTTTGAGCGTTGCAATGACCATCTGCAGCACTAATGGGGACGGAGAGGCATCCAAACAACCTTGAGGAGGGAACGCTTCCAAATGAAATCCACTTCAAAGAAATGTCAAAATGCAGATCCCTCCTCGCAGTGCAGAATCGCCTCGTTTTTCCAAATGTCAGCATTTCCCAGGGAACAGCAGGGCTGCTCCAGCCCAGCCAGAGCTGGGAGCTGCCTTAGCACCCGGGTGAGACTTTCCTGCCCCGAGTGCTCCACAAGGTGCAAATCTTCCTTGGCAGGATGTTCCCAGAGCTCCCTGCCCTCGGGCACCTGGGGCTCCAGCTGCCCACGCCGGGGCACAGGCAGGGCCTGGAGCTCAGGGTTATTTTTATTGCCGTGTTTATTGCCTCTTAAATGAACCTCCCCGAGGGCTGGTGCCTTTCAGAGGCGGGGAAGGGACCTTGAGCAGCCGGGGCTGTTGTGCAAGGTGTGCGTTGAGGGGAGAGCGAGATGGAAATTCCCTCTGGGCACCCAGCTTGGCTGGTGGCCCCAAATATCCTTCTCACCCCCTTGAACACGGCTCAGTGCTGTTACATCTGGGCTGCTGAGCTGTTTTCTCTCCTGGGAATCTCCCTGCAGGGCTGACCCCGGTCCAGGATCAGGGAGCAAACACCTGGAAGRTTTCCTGCACAGCCAGCACTGCAGGGGCTCTGGAGCAGGATGGAGCAGCAGGACTCCAGCTAATGGCCGGATGTCCCAAGACCTTTCAGAGTTATTAATATTTTCAGCTAATAAATGGCCCATGACTCCAGAGTTATTAATTAATGAGCTGAAGTGCCAAGGCTTGGCCTGTGACCAGTTAATAGCTGACACTCCTTGGGGACCTGGCTGTGGTTCAGTGCTGGTGTCATGGRTCAGGTCCTGCCTGTCCTGGGGGTTGCTCCCCTGCTTTCCTAAAAGAGCCACRTCCAAACAGGACYTGAYTCCCTGAAAATGCTGTRGGAGAGGGATCCCTGTGCCCACASTGATCTYCTCAGCCCCAGCTAATCTGGGTCTYGTCCTAATCGCCCGCTGTTTAATCGCTTTGCTGGGGATTTGGGGGATTTTGGGGSTGGATGCAGCCTCTGGAGARGTGCCTGGGATGGATCTGCTGTGGGGCTGGTGCTGGGAATGGCGTGGAGGCTCCCACTGACTCATTCCTGGGTGGGGCTGGGGGCAGAGCCAGCCCCAGGGCSAGCCCAGCGTGGATGGGGCACCCTGGCCCTTGCAAAGTTCAGCCCCGGGCAGGGTGGGAGCTTGAACTTTGGAGCACCTGGAGGAGGCACCCTCCACCCTGAGCAAATGGCATTGCCAGAGGATTACTCATGGCACAGAGGATCCTGGAAGGCACAGAGGAGCAGGGGGTGAGGTGTTCCTGCAGTGCTCACAGCCAGGATTTCTCAGAGAGCCCCCAAGCCCTGTCCTGCTCGCTGGGCTCCTCTGTAGGGGACAGGACTCCCTGTGCCACTGTCCCTCTGTAGGATTTGCTGTCCTGGCAGCCAGGATTGCTCACTGGCCATCWGTAATTAACTTATTTTTGTGCTTGCAAGTGAGTGATGGGGATTAACAGGGGAGAGAGGGAGGCTGGGTGGGGGTCAAGATGAGCTTGACTTCCCCTCTGTCCCCTCTGTCCCCTCTGTCCCTCTGGAGGCGGCTCGTTGGCTTCAGCTTTGGGAGGTTTTGGATTTGGGTTTTGGATGGAGCCCTGAAACATCAATAATAATGACTCATAAATCATTGCTTGCACCACCTGTTTGTCATGTTTCCACCCACAATAACTGTATCAAGTGTTTGGAGGAGCTGAGCTGGCGCGGGCTGTTTGTCACATCTGGACGGCATCACGGGATGCGGATCTGGCTCAGCCGCAGAGCGCGGCTCGTTCCTGCCCCGGGGGGTGGGAAAAGCCACACAAATTCCTTCTGCACGGCCTTCAGCAGCTCCTCCCGGGGTCTGCACGGGTTCTGGGAGCCTGTTTGCAGCGGGAGGGCTTGGCAGTGGGATCTGAGGCATCCCAAATGCGTGGGGATGGAGCATCAGGGCTTTGTGACCGTGTTCACAGGGGTCTGAGGATGAGGGAGGAGACGAGGATCTGACTCCATGTTTCMRAAGGCTTGATTTATTATTTTATGATATATATTATATTAAAACTATACTAAAAGAATAGAAGAAAGGATTTCATCAGAAGGCTAGCTCAGAATAGAATAGGAAAGAATGATAACAAAGGTTTGTGGCTCATCTCTCTGTCCGAGCCAGCTGGACTGTGATTGGCCATTAATTAGAAACATCCACATGAGGCCAATCACAGATGCACCTGTTGCATTCCACAGCAGCAGATAATCATTGTTTACATTTTGTTCCTGAGGCCTCTCAGCTTCTCAGGAGGAAAAATCCAAAGGAAAGGATTTTTCATAAAAAGATGTCTGTGACAGGGCTTCAACTGTTGAAGCGCTGGGATGCTGCCYCTCTGTCGTTCTCCAAATCATTTCAGAGGTGKCACCCAYCTYGTGGCCTTTCATGGCTGGGAGATCCACCCAGGGGCTGCCTCCCTAACTTGTCCCTGTGCCCACAGCCCAAGCCTGAGAACGCCATCACCATCGCCGTGTCCTCGCGAGCGCTGTTCCGCATGGAGGAGGAGCAGAAGATCTACGCGGAGCAGGGTGTGGAGGCCTATGTGAAATACCAGCTGGACCACGAGAATGAGCCCTTCCTCCCTGGGGCTGCCTTCCCCTTCGTCAAGGTGAGCAGCCACAGCTCCCCAGRAGTTCTGGGGAGAGGACAGAGCTCGTGTGGGGCCAGGATGGACACGAGCCACGGAGCAAACACAGGGCAGACAAACCTCCCAGMAAGTGATGTGCTGCTTCCAGGGCTGGATTTTCCATCCTGAGCCCAAGAATTGAACAAATCATCTCCTTGGATCACATTTAAAGTTTCCCTTTAGGGAATTGTCTCTTTTTTTTTTTTTTTTGTAATTATGATTATTATTACAATTTATTTATTCTTGTAAATTGGCTGAGTTTAGCCTTGCTCCCGAGTCGGCCAATTTCTAAWTCTGACATGTTGAAATGAGGCATTTCAAACTTGAGAATTATTTTCTAACTCCTGTAGCGTTTAGTGCAGTTTTGGGCACTGGAGCCCATTTCCAATAAATAGATTAATCAGCTCTGTGGGGCAAGACTTGTTTCTGATTGCTTGAAAAACACTTATCTGTAACTTGGAGCTAATTTATCCTCATTTAATAACTCCAAACCTTTTGTGTTTAMAAACAGAGGAGTAGCTAGGTGGAATTTTTCCCCCCCCCTTAAAATGAATCTATTTTTTCCCAGATGATGTCAGCTTGGCTCGGGGTGTAGTTGAGGTGGGGATTCTGGTGACCAGGCATGTTTTGTTGAAGGGAAGGGGTGAAGACCACACCTAGGGCTGGTCAGATTTGTGGATTTGATGACCAGGAGTGTTGTGCTGGGTGGGAAGGGGGTCAGGGCCATGCTGGGGGGCCCTGGCTGACACCCACCCCCTCTCCCTGGGGTGCTGCAGGCTCTGGAGGCAGTGAATGCTCAGCTCCGTGAGCTCTACCCYGACAGCGAGGAGCTCTTCGACATCGTCCTCATGACCAACAACCACGCCCAGGTTGGGGTTCGCTTGATCAACAGCATCAACCACTACGGTGAGATGGGGACACAGCTGGCCTTGGTGGCTTTTGGGTGGTGGCATTGCTGGGCACCAAGAAAAGGAGATGTTTTCTCCCATTTTCCCTGCTTTTCCCGGATTTTCTGGGTGTTGGATGGTGGGGAGGAGCTCTGGGTGCTGGCTCTGCTGTTGGGCAGCAGAACCAGAATTAACCCCAGCCCTTCCAGCACCAAGGCTGGGTCTGGGGGGCAGCCAGGCTCACCCCRGGGTCCCTCTTGCCCCCAGATCTGTTCATCGAGAGGTTCTGCATGACGGGAGGGAACAGCCCCATCTGTTACCTCAAGGCCTATCACACCAACCTCTACCTCTCCTCCGACGCCGAGAAAGTGAGTGGGGCCATTGAAGAGGGTGAGTCTGGGGTCCAGCTCAATRGGGGGGCAGTGGGGGGAGCCTGGAGCCCTCAGGGGGTTGATCCCAGGAAGGATAACTCCAATTTCCGTGTCCCTAATCCAACATGCACTTAAGTTTTGCCTCGCCCCATGTCTCTGACACTCCAAAGAGCCTCCAGTTTCCATAGAAATGAGCCTTTCCTCCAGCTCCACAGCTCTCCCGAGGCAAAGGCGGTGTTTTTGCTCCTTAATTCTTGTATGCAAAGGGTGATTTGTCATCTGGGGGTTTGTTTTTGCCGTGGAAGCTCTCGGGGCYAAGCTGCAGGTGCTCCCGCTCGCGTTTCCTTGCGGCGCTTTGCTCCCAGCCCGTCGTGTTTTGCTCTGCTCCTCGCTGCTGAGCCRCGAGGACGGATCCTTGGATAACTGCCACCTCCTGCCTCACCCTCAGGGATTGCTGCAGCCACCATCTTCAGCCCCAGCAGGGACCTGGAGGTGTCAGAGAAGCAGCTGAGGGTGGCGTTCGACGGGGACGCCGTGCTCTTCTCGGATGAGTCGGAGCAGATCGTGAAGGCTCACGGCCTGGACATGTTCTTTGAGCAYGAAAAGGCTCACGAGAACAAGCCCCTGGCACAGGTAGAGCTGGGCTGAGGGCAGGAAAAGGCTCTGGAAGAGAGGCAGCTCTCATGGGATGCTCCAAACTCTGGGATCAAGCCACAGTGGGRTGTGAGGTTGTGACMGTGTTCACAGGGGTCTGAGRATGAGGGAAGAGACTCTGACTCCATGTTTCAGAAGGCTGATTTATTATTTTATGATATATTAAAACTATACTAAAAGAATAGAAGAAAGGATTTCATCAGAAGGCTRGCTAAGAATAGAAAAACAATGGAATGATAACAAAGGCTTGTGACTTGGACAGTGAGTCTGAGCCAGCTGGGCTGTGATTGGCCATTAATTAGAAACAWCCACATGAGRCCAATCMCAGATSCACCTRTTGCATTCCACAGCAGCAGATAATCAATGTTTACATTTTGTTCCTGAGGCCYCTCAGCTTCTCAGGAGGAAAAATCCAAAGGAAAGGATTTTTCATAAAAGATGTCTGTGACACGAGGTGGTGKCACAGGGGAYGGTTTGGGGTMATTTTTTGGGGCGGCTCACAGGGTGATGACAGGAAGCTGGTGACTGAAAGGCTGACAGAAGATTTCTTCTTACTCCTTCAGGGCCCCCTCAAGGGCTTCCTGGAGGCGCTGGGGAAGCTGCAGAAGAAGTTCTACTCCAAGGGGCTGAGGCTGGAGTGCCCCATCCGCACGTACCTGGTGACGGCGCGCAGCGCGGCCAGCTCGGGCGCCCGCGCCCTAAAGACTCTGCGCAGCTGGGGCCTGGAGACGGACGAGGCTCTGTTCCTGGCAGGGGCTCCCAAGGGCCCTCTGCTCAGGAAGATCAGGCCCCACATCTTCTTYGAYGACCAGATGTTCCACGTGGAGGGCGCGCAGGAGATGGGCGCCGTGGCCGCCCACGTCCCCTACGGCGTGGCCCAGAAGCACAAGCGGCCGGCGCAGGAGAAGCAGCAGACCCCAAACAGCAAATAGTGCGGTTGGGGGGATCCCCCAAAGCCCAGCAAGGACCTCATCCCATGGGCCAGGCTCCCTGCTCGTGCAGGGAATGTTTGTTCTGGGAATGGGGGCTCATATCCCCCACCCTGGTTAGGGGCAGGAGAGAGGAGGGAAATGTCCTTGGTGCCTCTGTTTGCTGCTGTTCCTCGTGGGGCTGGGGGCTCCTCTGTGCCAGGAGGTGTTTTCCCAGTTTATCTGTGCACTCTGCACTTGCTTCRGGCAAAAACCCCTGGAGGATGGGTCTGCCTTGTGTGGAATCTTTGTGCCAGGCAGGTTTAGCCTATTTATTTTAACCTATTTATTTAAACCCCCCCGCCAGTGACTCCCAAAGCCTTCTGGCTTTGCCAAGCAAATGTTTAGGCTGAACTGGAAAATTGGGAGCACTCAAAAACCTTCCAAGCAGCTTTGAAACAAATTTTTTCCCTTTTAACTGGAATTAAACCGTGATATTGTTCCTTCACAGCCCCAGCTGCTGCTCCCCAACCAGAAAATACTCAATGTCTGTCCTTTCACCAAGATTTTGGCAGCTTAAATTTGGAAAAATAGAAACAAATACTTAACATACTAAAAAAAAAAAAAAATCCTGTTTCCTGCTTGGAGCTTTGGGCTGGTGTATTGTTGGCCCAGGTTTTTCTATGTGGGTTTCACACTTGCATGATTTAGCACTTAAAACKAATAATCTCAGTGAGCATCCAAAGCCCAGCTTGTCCAAGGGCTGCAGACGCATGCCCAGGGCTTGAATTAAGTTAAAAGCAGGCCTTGATATATTAGGGACATCATTTGAAGTCCATTTAGGTAAATCTGCACAGAATTTCAGCCTGGGGATTTCAATTAAAGGATTTTTTTCTCCCTTTCCAGGCTGAGCCCATATGAGTTGATAATCTTTTTYTCCTCAGCTTCTTAAAACCTCTGGTGTTTCCTAAAATAGACACCTCTGTTAGCAATGCTGTGAGAGCACCAAATCTCTGATTAAAAAACAGGATGGGAAATCAATGGGAGAGAMACTGGTGTGAAAATCACACTGACATTTCTGCTCAAAGCCTTGTCCCAAAGGAGACACTCGGGAGGAAAATTTAAAGATTATTTTTTTCCTCGTGGGTTTTTCTTTTCCTCTATTTTATTTTATTTTATTTTATTTTATTTTATTTTATTTTATTTTATTTTATTTTATTTTATTTTATTTTATTTTATTTTATTTTATTTTATTTTTTTGCACAGACATCCCATGGCTGAGCAGGAAGGGTGCTCACATTATCAGCCAGTTTTCTACAAATACCATGGGCTGAAATTTCCAAGTTTTGTGTCTGGCTCTTTCCAGGGAAGTTTCAGCTCAGACAGTGAGGCTGGAGCTGGAGTTAGTCTCACCCTTTTGAGGAATATGTAAATAACCAAGCTGGTGATGCCTTCAGTGGCTCGGGAGACTTTTCTCATTGCACTCTCCTGCTCAGCAGTGAAAAGCAATTGCACTTTTTTCCCCTCCCCCAAAAAAATTCTTTGGCAGGCTGTGAACTGTCACATCTGGGTGACAAACACCTCGGAGGAAGGTCTAAAATCCAAACAAAAACTGAAAAATCTTGGGAGGAATGAGTTTCTGACGTCACATCCGCAGCACTCAGGTTTGTAGAGAGGCTTGTCTTTTTTTAATGTGAACCCAAGATTTTGGGGTCTGAGCTGGATCTTGGAGGCCTCTCTGGCAGCTGGAGGGGAGCCAGCCAGTAAACATTTCCAAGGTGTTTCCTGAAGATGGTGGAAGCCCAGCCAAGCCCAGTTGTGCAGGAGAGGATGTTGCAGGAGAATGGATTGTCAGCCAGCCTGGGGAGCAGGGCAGGGCAGAGGGGCTGGGGACACTGGGATGTGTCCCTGGGATGATCCAGAGGTGATGCTGCTGCTGGCAGGAGGAGATGGATGCCCAGGGAAGCACTGGGGTTGTGGTTTTGGGGCAGAACCCTGGATTTGAGCAGATTCCTGCTGCCTCTCCAGGCCCTAGGTGCACAGGGAGCTGGGTGCAAGCTGGGGACAGGCTTTTAGTGATCCTGCTTCGAGTCCTCCTGCTGCCAGGGCAGTTTAGGGGTTCCCTGGGAGGTGTGGGGCTCAGGAAATGGGCCCCAGCTGAGCCAGACCTCCCCACATCCTCCCTGAGGTGCACAGGGAGCTGGGTGCAAGCTGGGGACAGGCTTTTAGTGACCCTGCTTTGGGTTCTCCTGCTGCCAGGACAGTTTAGGGGCTCCCTGGGAGGTGTGGGGCTCAGGAAATGGGTCCCAGGTGAGCCAGACCTCCCCACATCCTCCCTGAGGTGCACAAGGAGCTGGGTGCAAGCTGGGGACAGGGTTTTAGTGACCCTGCTTCGGCTCCTCCTGCTGCCAGGGCAGTTTAGGGGCTCCCTGAGAGGTGTGGGGCTCAGGAAATGGGCCCCAGACCTCCCCACATCCCCCCCAAACAGGGAGGATTTTCCATTCCCACCATGGCTGCCCCTTTTGCTTTTATCCATGTGGCTTCCTCTGGTTTTGTTTTTTATTTTTCCTCCTCCATCCCTACAACTGGAAGACAAGGACTTGCTGCTTGTGCACTTCCCTCGGGTCCCCTCGGGCTGGGGAKTGTCCYTGGGGTCATCCCCTGGGATGGGCTCTTCTCTCTKAGGGTCCTGCCTCTCCTGCTGACAACTGGACTTTCCCTGCTGTGTGTTGTTGCTGTGGATTTCACTTCCTTGTCCCCCGGTGGTTTTTTGCCATGTAAATGGGATCCCTCGGGGCGGTTTTCCATAATAAACCGTGTTGGTCCCAGCCCTGCTCCCTCTGTTCTCACAGTGAGTGTTTGGCTCCCTGCTTGGGACCTCCCAGGTTTTATAGTGATGGGGCAGAAGGAAAAAGGGGTTTTAGGGGTTTAAGGGAATTCAGAAAATGTGATTCAAGCTCCTGCCTTGGGACTGGAGACCTGTGGGAGAGGTGGGATTCCAGGGGTGGGATGTGCTGTGATCCAAACACCTCCCTGTGCTTCGTGAGCAGCTTTTGTGGGGCACCTGGGCTCGTGATGGAGCCCTGGCTAAAAATACAGCTTGGCAGGAGACTTTTGTCAGCTTGATCTTCTCCCAGCCAACAGGTGGGAGGCAGCACAGGCTCAGCAGAGGAGATTTATGAGATTTATGGCTGCTGAAGCACTGGAGCAGCGACACTGCAGCTCCTCCCTGCCAGCCAGGGGAGCAGATGGACTGAAGGGAAGCAGCAAATTCTCCATCCATCACCAAATRTAGCCAAGGAATGTCCGTGGGCCCCGGGGCAGCATCCCTGCTATGGGTGTTCATTTAAGGGATGGATGGCCCTCAGCAGTGTTCCTGCCTCCCCCCAGCCCATCCCCAACCCTGCTGTGTTCTTCCACCAGATGCCTGGAGCGGGAAAAAAAAGAAAAATAAATCAAATTCCAGCACAGATGATGCACCAGGGAAAGGCCAGGTGTGTCCRTGCAGCCCTGGGAGGTCGGGATGTCCACAGCAAAGCCAAAATCTGCAAGGAGAACCCCAAACTCGTGGCTGTGAGACATGAGGGACAGGGGGGAGCTTTGTGCAGGTGGATTTGGGATTTGCTGCAAGGCTGAGGTTTTGATTCTGCTGCCTGTCTTCCAAGCTTTTCCCTTGATCAGGCATGGCAGGGCTTTGCAGGGAGCGTGCTTTGAAATGAAGCCCGTGCAGGAGGAGGAGGAGGAGGAGGCGGAGGCAGAGCTGGTGGGAATTATGCTGCCACTCAGCAATTGTCGGCACAGATGTTCCCGAGGTAATCACCACCCTGAACAGCAGGAGCTGCTGCTCATGACAAATCAGGATTTAACCCCCAGAACTCGTGGGGTGTCTTGAGAGAGCGGGACAGCCCTGATGAGCGTGGCAGGGAGGTTGGGCAGAGCGTGGACTCTGCTCTCCTGGTCCTTTGTGTGAGCCAGGGGAGTCGTGCCACGTCCCTGCCTCAGTTTCCCCATCAGCATGGCAGAGTCATGGAATCCCAGACTGGTTTGGGAAGGGAACTTAAAGATCACCCAGTGCCACTTAAAGATCAYCYAGTGCCACTTAAAGATCAYCCAGTGCCACTCCCTGCCATGGGCAGGGACACYTCCCACTGTCCCAGGGTGCCCCAAGCCYYGTCCAGCCCRGCCTTGAGCACCTCCTAGAATGGCGAATCTAAATCTGATGAATGATCCAGAGGKAACAGAGGRTGATTCCAGCTCATTAGGGAGGGAAAGCAGAAACCCAGGAGTGCTCTGAAGTGCAGTGAAACCCCTGCAGATCCTGGTGTGTGGGGGCCRTGCAAATCCAGGTCTGTCSTGTGGCCCAGGTGGGAATTCCTCTGCAGTTTTACATCCTCCCTGGAGGGCAGAATAGGCACCAACARCCCTGAGCAGGAGCCTGCAGGATAAAATATCAGGCCAGGGGACCTGGTGACAGGGTGACAGAAACACCCGGAGCTGGAGGGACAGATAAGGGGACCTGGAGGCAGGAGCACAAGCMAAGGGCACTCGCTATCAGCGCCGGCGGGGCCGTGCCAGGATTGGAGCAGCCCGAGCACCTCGTCCCTTCAACGCCGCTATTTTTAGCCGTGCTTGCTGACACCTCTGTCACCAGTGCCTAAAATGGTCCCCCCCGAGCACAGCCAGGGCCACCGAGGGAGCCGTGACCCGACGGGGCGGGTGTGGAGCCGCTGATGGAGCCTCCCTGCCCAGAGGCAGCTCCGAGCTGGGCCAGCTCCCCCGGAGATGCTCTCTCGGGAGTTCTGCAGGGAACTCAGCCCCGAGGTAGGTGAAAAGTCTCTGTTTCTGCCTGCTTGTTCAGAGAATGAATCGGAGTTCTTCAGTTTTCGGGYTCAGAGTTGTTTATTGTATCTTATCTATAAAAATTTTTCTCCTGTCCAGCCAAGGTCCACTCAGCAGGACAGTTCCAGGCACTCTGACCACCCTCTTTATCCTTTTGTCTCTTTAYACTACAAACYACCTATAACATGTTTACAATTACTTTCCAATACCTATCACCTATGTTAGACAGTGAGCTTCTATTCTACACCAATCCCAAAGTGCCAACATCACAGCAGAAGATGGAGGTAGAGAAGAAGAAGAAGAGGAAGGACTGGACACACCCAAGTCCCTCYATCTTGTCCCCAAGACCCCTATTCTAAAAATCCCAAAATCTACCTTTTCACCCAGTGATARTTTTATTATTACACTACTTAAACTTCTGTGGCTTTCAGGTCTTCATACAAAGCTGGCAATTTGCTCCACGGGTCACAATCAAACCCACAGGTGCTCTGGGCTGTGTGCCAGGGTCTCCGAGCCCCCAGAACACCTGGGGACTTGATTTTGACCCTTGGAACAAGTTGCCAGCTTTGTATGAGGACATGAAAGTCACACAGGTTTGAATGGTATAATAACAAAATGATCACAGGGTGAAAATGGAGATTTTAGGATTTTTGGTGTGGGGGTTATGGGGACAAGATGGAGGAACTTGGGCGTGTCCAGCCTCTCTCCTTCTTCTTGTTCTCCATTTTCTGCAGTGATGGTGGCACTTTGGGATTGGTTTAGAGTAGAAGTGCACTGTCTAACATAGGTGATAGGTATTGCGAATTAAGTATAAATATGTTATATGTAGTTTGTAGTATAAAAGGACAACACTGCTTCGGGGGCGGTCAGAGTGCCTGTGGCTGCCCTGCTGAGCAGACCTCGGCTGGGCAGAGAGAAAATTTTATAGAAAATTTTATAATTAATAAACAACCTCAAGACCGAAAAGTGAAGAGTCCAGACTCTTCAGGCTGAAGCAGAGACACCCTGCACATCTCAGAGCAGCAATGAACAACCAAAACCCGAGAGAGCTGGAGCCAGAGAGCAAAGGTCTTGGACCCACAGAGCAAACCCACCCTGCTCCCCCTGCCTGGAGCTCCCCTTTTAGGAAAAGCTGCCTGGTTTTCCCAGCTCTGCCCGTGCTGGCGCTTTCCCATTCCTGCAGCGAGGGCTCCGTTACCGGGGCTGCACTCACAGCTCTGCTGGCAGCGCTCTGCGGATGGGGCTGTGCCATAATCCCCCCTGGGAGCAGAGCAGAGCAGAGCAGGGGGGTCTCGGGACCCTCTGGGGCTGCAGGAGAGCTGGAGAGGGATTTGGACAAGGGTAYGGAGTGATAGGGTGAGGGAGAACGGGTTTAAGCTGAAGAAATGTCGATTTAGATTGGATATTGGGAAGAAATCCTTCCCTCTGAGGATGGTGAGGCCCTGGCACCGGTTGCCCAGAGAAGCTGAGGATGCCAGGGAGGATAAATGAGGGAAAATCTGCTTCTAATGCACTATGAGGGAAGCTTGGCTTCCCCGGCCTGCGCTGACTTTCGGTGGGAATTGGACCACGAGTGGATATTGCTGGAATTCGGGTCCATTCTGATGGGGATGCATCTGCCCCGGGGATGGGGACAGGGACGGGGACAGCTGTGGTGCTGAGCAGGTGCCACGAGAGGGCGTGGGGGGCTGCGAGTGCCACCAGAGGTGACCTGGTGGCCGATGTCCCCTCCTTGGTGCCCGAATGGCATCACCGCCTTCCCCGGTGCCACCTGGTGCTTCAGGAGCGTGTTTGGGGGGTGTGAACGGGCACCTCTGCCACCTGAGCCCCCGGAATGTCCCCAAACCACCCCCCTCCATGGGGAGGGGCAGCTGCTTGCAGCCCACCAAGCTGGGCGTGCCGAGAATTTTCCTCAGTGCCAATCCTGGCGTGGGGCACACGTCCTTGAGTGCCACCTCAGGCTCTTTGTCACCCAGGGCGACCTGGCTGGGGGGGCTGTGGGGCCACCCCACATGGCAGGGCTGGGGTGATGGGGGCTTGTCCTGCTGGCTGCACAAACAGGCCTCCTCCAGGTGCGGCTGGGAATCATTAGGAGCTCTCTGCTGAGTGTGGGAACTGGAAGAGAAAGCTGGAGAGAGGCCTTCTTTCATCTCCCCACTCCCTCCTCCCCCCGTGTCTGCCAAGCCTGGCTTCCTTTTGAATCCTTTAGCTTGTGCCAAGCGAGGGAGAGGAGGAGGAGGGGGGAAGAAAGAGAAAAAGGGAAAAAAAAAAAAAAAAAAAGCAACAACCACAGGAATGTGTCCAGGGATCTGGCTTCATTCAGGCTGTGAGCCCTGAATACCCCGGCTCCACTCGGGGAGCTGGAGGGAGGCAGCAGTGGGAAAACAAACAGGGAAGGGCTGTGAGGTGGGGACAAAGGGTRTCAGGGAGGGGGACAGGTCCCCTGCATGGTACCAGGAGTTAGGGTGCCACAGGTGCCATGCTGGGAGCAGAGCTGCCGTGCCTGGGTGAATCCCGGCCGTGCTCCATCCCGGCATGGGGACACAGTGCCCAGCCCATCCACATGCCACCACCCTGGGGACGTGGTGCCCTGTGCCAGCCTGTCCCTGTGCACAAAGGCAGCAGGGCTGCTGCCAGGGGAGCCTGGGAGCCTTTCCTCCAGCACATCGGGACAAGGATGGGTTTTGACTCGCTGCCGACTTTATTCCCAGCAAATGAATAATTTCCTCTTGTGGCGGCAGCGTTGGCCCGAGCGTGTGCGCGCTGGTGGCTCCCGGAGGGTCCGYGCCGCACCTCCCTCCATCCCCATCCTCAGCTGGGCTCCCTCCAGCTGTGCCGAGCTGTCAGATCCAGCCCAGCTGTGCCGGCCGCGGCCTCGGGAGCATCCCGGCGGGAGCAGGGCCCCGGCTGCGAACCGATGCTGCGAGCGCCGAGCGCCGGAGGTGCCGGGGAAGCGCCTTGGGTGGCGGCGAGGGAGGCGCAGCTCCAGCACGGAGCTCTCGCTGCCTCTTGGCTTCGCAGCGGCTCTGGCAGCGCTCGGAGAAACGGGGAAAAGCAGCGAGGGAGCCGCCAGCACACGCCGGGCTCTGTGCTGGGGACACGGGGCGGCTGCTGGACAATCCAGCGCGGGATGGCAGCGCTGGGCACCCCGGCACAGAGCTGGTTTGGCACCCGAGTGCTCGCAGAGCTCCACATGCGCTCCCCGCTCCTCCCGGGCATCCCCCGCGCTCTGGGCGCTCCTTCCAGCGCATGCAAGGCGCTGCCGGGGCTGTCCGTGTGTCCGGCCGCGGGACAGACACCTCTCCCCAGTGCGGGCACCCGCCGTCGGCAGATCTGCCGGGAACGCCAGCCATTCCTCGGGCAGCGATTGTGTTTTTTGTTCCTTATTTATATCCCCGGGGTGGTGCCACAGGTGGGCGATTGTTCCAGCTGACAGCGTGAGAGGCGAAGGAACGAGRTTGAACTTCCTGCTATTCAATCACAGAAAGTGAGCATTCAGCAGCAGCTGCTGGCTGCTGGCAGCAGCCGAACCCCGCCGCGGTGGGCGCAGGAAAAGGCAGGAAAAGCTGCCTGATGCCATGGGCACGGCGGGCTCTGAAGCACCTCTGGCTGCGCTGCTCTCTCCTGAGTTTGTTTTTTAGGAGGAGATTTCCTGATCAAAGCAGCTCCAAAGCAGAAGTCGGATGAGGAGGAGCTGGGGAAGGGGGTGAGCTGGGAGAAAAGGGGGCTCAGGGGGGATCCCCTGGCTCTGCACAACTCCCTGACAGGAGGGGACAGCCAGGAGAGGGGTCAGGCTCTGCTCCCAGAGAACAGGATGAGAGGAAACAGCATCAGGGGAAGTTTAGCTTGGATAATAGAAAAAAAAATCTTCACTGAAAGGGTGGTCAGGCACTGGAATGAGCTGCCCAGRGCAGTGGAGGAATCACCATTCCTGGAAGTGTTCAAAAAAACACAGATGTGGCAYTYGGGGACAGGGTTTAATGRAGAGCATGGCGGTGCTGGGTTAATGGTTAAACTCGATTTTAAGGGTCTCTCGCAGCTTTAATGACTCTGTGGGAAGCACCAGCATGGAAAACAGCAGCGTGTGGTGGTGGGGGACCCTCTGAGTGGGGAGAGGCCGTGCCAGGAGGCAGAGCCAGGAGCTGGAAGTGCCGGAGGGAGCAGCTCCCCCCTCCCCAGGCCAGCCCGGGCGCTGCAGCTTCGCCCCTGCCCTGAACTCTGCGTGATCCCTGACCCCGGGGCCTCTGTGGCGGAGTGCTGGTGGCTTTGGAAGCCCTCGGGATGTGCAGTTCCCCTCCTCTGTGCTGTTGGAAGGGCCAGGGGATGATCCCTTCCCCTGCTGGCTGGGAGCCTCCTTGTCCCTGTTTCCCCAGACATGTGTGTGCTCCCTCCTGGAGGCCAGCAAGGGAGGGAGGAGTGTGTGCTCCTGCGAGCTCCACATGGGGAACAAACCTCTCTCCCTCCTCCCCTCACTGCCTGGGTCCCTTTTGAAGCATCCAGGGCCCTGTGGAAACCCCTGCAGCACCCAGGGTGCAGTGAGACTTCAGGGCCTCCATGTGCCAGGAGCCCAATGCCATCCCTGCTCCATTTCCTTCCCTCACTCTTCCCCTCCTGGGGCTGATCCAATTGCAGAAAAGTCTCCTGCTGCCACCTCTCCCTGTCCCTTCCCCGTGCCATCTGTCCCCAGCACGGTGACAACCTCACTGGTGGCATTGCTGCTCCAGATCCTCCCGKGCACCCCTGTGTCACAGACACCTTTTATGGAAAATCCTTTCCTTAGGATTTTTCCTCCTGAGAAGCTGAGAGGCCTCAGGAACAAAATGTAAACATTGATTATCTGCTGCTGTGGAATGCAACAGGTGCATCTGGGATTGGGCTCATGTGGTTGTTTCTAATTAATAGCCAATCACAGTCCAGCTGTCCCAACTGTCTTGGTCAGTCACAAACCTTTGTTATTCATTCTTTTGCTATTCTTAGCCAGCCTTCTGATGAAATCCTTTCTTCTATTCTTTTAGTCTAGTTTTAATATAATATATATGATAAAATAATAAATCAGCCTTCTGAAACATGGAGTCAGATCCTCGTCTCTTCCCTCATCCTCAGACCCCTGTGAACACCATCACACCCCTGAGCTCTCTGTTTCCAATCCATCTGATTTGTTTCCCCGGGCTCGGGGTGTCTCCCGGGCTGGCTGTGATCACCAGGGCTACAGACACACAGACACACAGACACACAGACACACAGACACACACAGACACAGACACACACACACACAGACACACACACACACAGACACAACACACACACATTGACACGAACACACACACACAAACAACAGACCACACACACACACAACACACACAGACACACACACAAGACAACAGACAACACACACACAGAGCCCCAGATGCCTCCACGCACGCCAGACCCGCAGCTCCACCACCCCGAGGGCGGGACGGGGCTGAGCTCAGCACCTCGCACGAACATCACACATCGGTGACACTGCAGCCGAGGCAATCAGCAGCAATCAGCAGCAATCAGCCCCTTCTGGGAGCTCGCCCTGAAACGCTGCAGAGGCTTTTCCGTGCGTGCCGGTGCTTTGGAAGTGATGGGGGCTGGACATGCCAAAGCTGCGGCCACGTCTGAGCGAGGCCCGTGTCACTTCCAGGAGGCTGGGAGGGCTCGGGGGTGATGTCTGTGAATGTTAAAGGCACTTGTGTAGCCAAGCAGCACAGGCACATGCTGTCACTGCCTCTGCAGTGCCATCTGGCCAGCAGCGACGCAGCTAGAACCAGGGCTGTGCGCAGGAGAACATTTTACAACAGAAAGCAATTAACAGAATAAAGCCCTTTTTAAAATCCAGTAATTAAAAACAGTCCCTCCCCCTTGTTTTCCTTTTAAGCTGAAAGTTGCTGTTTACTCATTTGCTTTACAAAGTGTGCCTTGTTGTGGCTTCAGAAGAAATGAAAGTTTGAAGTGGTTAGAGAAGAAAGGCTTTGGGGCTGCTGCGTTCCAGGCAGGGCGGAGGGGCAGGGGCTCTCCAGCCCGGCTTGTTTGTATTTGTTCTTGTCTACTCACAAGATCGCTAAACACACATTTAACAAGTGGTGAAACTGTCTACCAGCCCCATCTCTCCCAGGGTTCATGAGAAGAGGCCTGGCACATTAGCATTGCTGGGGGAAGGGGAGGGAGGACAGGCCCTTTGAAGGGTTGGTGTTTTGGGGCTGAGCAGGGAGGGAAGGGCTCCTTGAGCAGGCCAAGTCCCAAACAAAGGCATTGTGTTCCCCGGAGCCCCGGGGACTGGCCCCGGGGGAAGGCCAGGACCTTGCCTCACCAGCCACGGGTTTTCCCATCCCAGCTCCTCTTGTTTCCTAGCAGGAGTGCAGCCCTAGGGCCATCCAAGGCTTTCCAGAGGTGGAGCAGGGCTGGCACCTCCAGGGCTGGCTCATCCATCCCTGAGAGTGAGAGCCCAGGGCTGCAGGGTGGTCATGGGGACCATCCTGTGCCACAGCAGCTCACCTGTGCCCCACCACCCTCACCTGTGCCCCAGCACCCTCACCCCATCCCCACCACCCTCACCTGTGCCCCACCACCCTCACCTTGTCCCCATCACCCTCACCTTGTCCCATCACCCTCACCTTGTCCCACCACCCTCACCCTGTCCCCATCACCCTCACCCTGTCCCCACCACCTTCACCTTGGCCCCATCACCCTCATCTTGTCCCCACCACCCTCACCTTGTCCCCATCACCCTCACCTGTGCCCCATCACCCTCAGCTTGTCCCCATCACCCTCACCCTGTCCCCACCACCCTCACCTTGTCCCCACCACCCTCTCTGGGTACAAAACACCAGAGAGGAGCAGCCCAGTGTCCAGTGGCCACAAGTCTTCAGTCCTCTCTGGGTGGCCACAGGGGAGCCCTGACCTCAGAGGGCTCCTGGACACGGAGTGACCCCGTCTGTGGGCAGGTTTGGTGCAATATCAATTATCACTGGTTGTGGCTTCACTGTAAAGCGAGTGCCCAGTGCAGCAGCACCATTATGGGTKGGGAAACTGAGGCACAACCCACTGGTGGTGTCTGATGCTAAACCACCAGGATGTTGATCCTGTCCCTCAGCCCCACTGCCCTGGTGACACAGGGTGGCACAGACCCAAGGGGACAGCAGCAGCTGCAGGGTGTCCCAGCTGTGAGCTCGGCAGGTGCAGCCTCTGGAGCCCCATCCCACGGGATTGCAGGGCTGAGCCACATTCCCAGACCTGCCGTGGGGCAATAGGTGTGAGCACACAGACAGCCCTGCCAGGGTGGTGAGGGCAGCGCCGAATTGCAGCTCCCTGTCCCTGCCTGGGGAAGGGTGAGGCCACGGGTTTGTGGGAAAATGTTGTTTTTCCCTCCCCTGGACTGCCCGTAGCCGTCGGCTGGGCGGGCTCTGGATTGCGTGGGCCGGGGAAGTGGGGGGGAGTTTGCAATTGTGGTGCCTCTGGCTTGGAGCAGAGCCACGGCAAACAATCCTCTGCTGGCCCTGCTCCAGATCTGACAGAGCACCGAGGTGACACCGTATTCATCCCTCCACGCTTTCATCCCAAATCRCCTCCTGAAAGCCCTGCCTGGYTCTCCYGCCCGGGATGGATCTGCTTAGCCACAGAGAGAGGCAGCCTGCCCACAGCCAGGAATCCTGTCCAGCATCCCTGTGAGGCCTCTGCCTTGGAAATTACAGCTGTGGGACCTGAGGTTAGGAGGTGATGTTGACTGAAGATGTGAGGACAGGGCATTCCAGGCAYGCACGGGGTTAACCCAGAGGTGTCAGTTCACGGGGAGGTAACAGATAAGTCCTGCTCCTCGGCTGCCTCTGGCTTTCCAGAAGCCTTGCCCTCCCTCCCACATTCCAGCTGCTGCAGCTTTTCACAGCTGGCCGCTCTCCTGGGACATTTCCCAGAGCTGGGAAGGCAGGGAGGGGAGGGAGCAGCGTGGTCCCGGCCTGGGAGGGGGGTTGGTGGCTGGGCTGACCATTGCCCCTCCAGGGACACTTAGTCTGGAGCCTTTCACYCCCAGGACAGGCCTGGCACAGACAATCCCAGGTTCCTGGCAGGGATCCACCCTCAGTCCCGGCCCRGAGAGTTTTTCCTGCTGCAGGGAAGGGACATCAATCTTTGCAGCTCGCTTATTCCTTGGCCTCTGAAGCAGGGGAGCCAATTAGTGCTGGGTGTGATGGATGGCTTAGCCCCGTCCTCGTGACACCCATCCTCTGGAAACAGTTCCCACCACGGAGAGGCACAGCCAGCYGGAGCAGGGGACAGCTCTCAGCAGCTCCTGAGTCCCTGAGGGTCTCACAGGGTCCCACAGGCATTGCAGCAATGCCTGCTGTGACTGCAGAGGGGAAACAGCCCCGAGCGCGGGGCCAGCGCTGTCAATTCAGGGCTTGGGGAGAGATTTCCTCTGAGAATTCCCTGGCTTGGCTGGGGCAAAGCCTGGAGCTCTCCAGGGAAGAGCAAATCAGCTCTGGGCAGAGGTTGGTCACCCACTGCTCGTGGCTCTGCTCTCGGGGTCACTGTACCGTGGGAATTGGCTGCAAAGATGCTCAGTGAGAGGCCAGGAGGGGCAGRACCCCCATTTCTGCACCCCTTGCCTGCAGTTGGGGAGGTCTGGCTGCTCCCTCCCGTGGGACATGGGTGACACTCCCAAAATCATCTCCTCTCACAGAGCTAAACCCGTTTAATCCTTCCCTGTTGTCTCCACTGAACCATCCCATGAGGGGTCTCTGCTCCATCTGGGGTGGCTCAGGTGTCCCTCACAATCCCCCCTGGGATCCCTGGGGTCGGTTAGAAACGACTCTCCAGGAGCACAGGCTGGAGAACGGATCCGATTACAGGAGAAGTGGGTTTGGGGGCCCCTGCTCTGTTCATAATGAAGTGTAATCCTAGAAAAACATGTTGCCAATTACACTTCAATTGAACCCAGATAATGATGCTTAGACAGGGCCCAGAAAAGATGGAGTCTGGACAGTGAATTCCTTCCTAATGGAGAAGAAAAGTGTTCCTCTGTGGCAGGTCTGGGCTCGGCTTGCTTCAGGCTCGCTGTGATATGAGCAAGAGCCTGAAACAACCAATCTCAGGATCCCATTTAAATGGTTTTATCAGTGGAAAGAGTATTAATCTCTCAAAAACACATGTTTATGGGAAGTTTGGTTTGGAGATGTATGTGTTTCTAACTGAAATCACTTTGGAAAGGGAGGAGGAGCGGGTCTCAAAACTGCTAAAATAACACTTTTCCAATTCTTCTGGTTCAAAGTAACTTTTCATTTGGAAATGTAAGCTAATAACAGCTCGGCTTCTTGACCACTTCTCRCAGTGAAAACAAAACACCAGAATTAGAGTAACAAAGCGCCGTGACCTAAAGCAAAGGTTTTACTCCTTTTTTTCAGTTTACAAACACTGCCGAGACCTCAGTGCTCCACTCCAGCCCAGGACGGCTGCTTCAGGTCCCTGCTGCTTCCCTSCAGGAGGGAGGATGGTGTGGTTCAGTCCCAAAAACTGCTCGGGGGTGGGCCTGTGTTTTGCTCAGCTGGGGCAGGCGTGGGCGAAGGGCAGGCAGGAGCCGGGATTTGGCTTTTCCGGAGCTGCTGGGGAATCGCAGACACCTCGGTGGGTGAGCTGGCAGAGATGGCTGAGGGAGATAGGGAGCACCCCGGGAGGCCACGGGCGGCTTGGCTGGCCCGAGCGGCGACGGGCTCTTATCGCCGCCACGGTCTCTGCAGAAAGGGCTTTGGGAAACCCACGTGCTGCCAGATCTCAGCGCYGATTATTTTCTTCAAAATAAAAGGCATTATTTTCGTACTGGGAACCTCCACTTCAGCGCTCTCCCTCCTCCCCTCTCCCTGTCTCTCTCCCACACGCACACGTTTTTGCTGCCTTGGGGGATTTTAGCAGCAGCAGCAGGGCTCTGAAAAACAGATTCCTGCCGGAGCGGGGAAAGGGAGATGCTCACTCGGTGCTGGGCCGTGGGTTAAAGTTTCCAGCATTGTGGAAAAAGACCAGAAAATAGCGATTCATCCCAGAGTTACAAAGCCTAAAGTTGGGCTTCGGCCGTTTTGTCTCGCAGGGTAGGTGTCAAACGCCCTGGCAGCGCCGGGAGCTGGCACTTGAGGAGGCTCCAAGGCTGTGGGAGCGTGGCAGGGGGCCGAGCTCGCGGTGGCACCAGACCCGGCCCGAGCGCGGTGCCACCGCTGCCACCCGGCCCTCGCTGTGGCCACCGACTGATCCCAGCCCCTTCGAGCGGCGTCCCCGAACCGAACGAGCCGCTCTCCATCCGAACCCCGAGCCCCGCGCCGAGCCGGGCAGACATGTGCGTGCGTGTGGGGCTGGATGTTGATTTTTCCCTGAAACAACTCAAGGCTTTATCAGTCCCATCTCTTTCCCACGGTTTTCTGTTGCCAGTGAGGTCACTGGTCCCTTTAAACTGGGGCTGAGGCCAATGTGCAGCGGGTGGAAGGGGGGCCGTGGGCAGGAGGGGTGGGGGACATGAGACGGTTCACACAGACTGTTCCTTTTACAGGAAGACTTGGGATTTCGACCAGCGAGCGGGAGGAGGCGGCGGGGCGAGGAGGGGGGGCCCTGGGAACCGGGGAGCGCCGGCGCGGCCGCGTAATCCGTCACTCCCGGGAGATGGTGGCTCATTAACCCATTACCCGGGAGGTGGGGACGTGCCGGGAGGGAGCCGGGCGAGGAGAGCCGGGGGCGGGAGAGGCACAGCGGGCAGGGGAGGAGCCGTGCGGGGCCGGAGCGGCGGAGCCCGGGCAGGGACAGAGCGCTGCCCCGAGCGCGGCGGGCGAGGACGGCGGCGGCCACCGGGGCCACGCGTGGGGCAAGCTCGGCGAGCCCAGCGGCYTCTCCCCGTGCCAGGATGAAGCGGCTCTGCGAGGAGAGCTCGTCCGACACGGAGTCTGACGGCACCATCGACGTGGGCCGGGAGGAGGAGTACAGGTGAGGGCAGGCTCCGTCCCACGCGGGTTTTTGGGGTAAAAAAAAAAACAAACCAAACCCCCAGCACTGCTCCCCGCGAGCTGCTCGGGGCGGCAGCGCTCGGTGCCTGCCGGGGCACGGCACGGGAGGGCACCGGGGCTGGCACGGCTACACCGGGCACGGCACTGGAGGGCACCGGGCACGGCAAGGGAGGGCACCGGGGCTGCCACGGCTGCACCGGGCACGGCACGGGAGGGCACCGGGCATGGCACTGGAGGGCACCGGGGCTGCCACGGCTACACCGGGTCTGGCACGGCTGCACCGGGCACGGGACGGGAGGGCACCGGGGCTGCCACCGCCGCACCGGGCACGGCAAGGGAGGGCACCGGGCATAGCACTGGAGGGCACCGGCGCTGCCACCGCCGCACGGGGAGTCCCTCGCACCTCGCTTAACCCCTCGAGGTCCGGCTGGTCCTGCGGGGACCGGCAGGATGACCCCAGAGTGCCGGCCAGGGCTGGTGCTGGCCAAGGGGCTGACCCCGCAAGGAAACCCAAGTGGCCGTACAAGTGTTAAAGCTGCGTTAGGAGCTTCAGGRGAATCCCATCAAAGGTGGCTTCTCCAGCCGGGTGGCAGAAGGGCAGTGGGACCCGTTCTGGTCTCTGCACCCCGAGATGGGGCAGCCCCCCCGGAGCAGAGGCACCCACATCCCTGCACTCAGGCAGCCCGAGGGCTCCCAGGGAATGTGGAAGAAACGAGAGGTTTTGCGTGAGAAAAACGCTTCTGCCGCGCTGATGCATCGGTAAGGCAGCAGCTGGGGCTGTGATGTGTTGAGGAAGGGCTGCCCCGGTGCCCCTCGGCAGCTCAGGCTCTGTCCCATCGCTGCTGAGCTGCATTTTGGCTCTGGGGCTTTGCTGTTTGTGAGGGAATGGTGAGGACAGGAGCCGTGTGTGGTTCCCCAGGCGATGCCCTCAGGCTCCCCTGGCACCTGGGCATCCCAGGCTGGGTCAGCCCTCCCAGGCTCCGAGGGTGCAGAGGGCACAGGGGATGAAGGAAAGGCTCTGTTATTTGTTCCCATCCAAAAATCAGCTGCTTTTGAACTCTTGTTTCAGTAGCCAAGTGTTTCCCCTCCCTCAGCGTCCAGYGAGACCTTGGATTAATTCATTCCCTCTTGCTCTTTGGTATCCTGAGTGGAGAAACTGCCTGGCTGGTGCCAAGCTCAGCTTCTCATGGGACTAAATTCATGAATCTGCTTCTGATACAGTCACAGCAGAGTCGGGCACGTCTTACACAAAATGTCCTGCAGAAATTCCCTGAGCCCTTATGCATTTCCAAGTGAATCAGTATTTAAGCTGCTTTCCTGCTGCAGCTGAAATGTATCCCACCTCTTCACATCAGTGCAGCACAGAGTCCATAGGACCCCGAGGGATAAAATACTGGAATTGTCACAATATTTTACTTTGATGGCCAGTAATGATGAACTTTTAATCTCTCTCCGGTGCTGCTAATGTGTTTGCCWTCTCGAGCCAGTGGTGGAACCAGGCTGGCTGTGATCTGGTGATATTTGTATAGGTGGATGTTGTTCCTCATGCCACGCAAATCTACGGCCAAAAGAGCTGTTCCTGCCCTGCTGGGGGCACACCCTGAGTAATGCCATCCTGCATGGGATGCTGGTGCACCCAGAAAAATCAAACATTTCCAGGTGGGGAGTGAGGAGGAGGAGGAGTGATTAGAGCAGAGAGAGGCTGCCTGCCTGGCTGGGGTTCCCAGCCCATTACCCATCGGTTGAGTGGTTTGGGCAAACCAGTTTCCCTGTAGTGAGGGGATGAGTCATGCCGGGTGTGAGGCTTGGATCAGTGTGTGGAGCAAGTTTAGGCTGCGGGGTCACTGCAGAAGTGCAAGATCTGCTCAGTTCACTGCCAGAGCTATGCTGGGGGTGAAAAACCAAGAAAAGAGCAACGCAGAAATTTTAATCACTGGAGAATATACTCACACTATCTTCTGTGTGGTTCAAATCCACCAGATGTATTTTTAAAATACATTTTGCAGTGAGATGGGTGTTGATATCCACGTCTGGACCTGAAGCTCACCAAGAGCAAAGCATTCAGACAGCTCTACAAAGAGAGTTTCAAAAATCCCTATTCCTCTTTGGGTGCCTATTTTGCATTTCCAGGTGAATTCAGCACCTACCCCCTGCACCTAAAACACCCTGGTGTCCATACAGAGCTAGTTTTCACACCAAAATTGCTAATTTTCTGTGTCTGTGTAGCTGGCGACGCGTGTTAGTACTTGTGGAGCCAGCCAGCACCTCTGCCCAGAGAGAGCCCACCCAGCAGACATTCAAATAGGGGACCTGTATGGAGATGAGCAGAGCAGGCAGTAGAAGAACGTGTTATTGTGTAAAACCACTTCTGAAAGCTCCTTGCTTGGGCCTATTTTTAATAGGCTGYGCTGGGTCGGCTCGCTGCAGACAGCACTGTCTGTGCAGGAAAATCCTTAATAGACTCTTATTAAAATGCTTTGTCAAACTGAAAAACGTTTGGGTTGGGGTGAACCCAAGTGTCCCTTTTGCAGATTTGGGTGTCTGACACCAGCTCTGCTCCCTGCGGCGCGCCGGGGTTGTGTTCACATCCCTGCTCCGAGTTTCCTAAGGCACAGGAACAGCCCCGAGCCAGCTGCCCTTTGCAGAGGGACAAACCCTGCTTGGGRGAGGTGGGAGGTGGCCCAGCCAGCCTCATCCCCCTCCTCAGCCTCGGGGTTCTTGCTGCAGGGAGTTTCCCACGCCTGGTTATCCGTGGTTATGGAGACTTCACCTCCATGGGGACCTAAGGGTTGAACTTTGCCTCCCTCTGCGTGTCTTGTGCTGACCTTTGGTGCTTTTAGCCAGGCAGGCACWGGGTGGTTTGTGGGGCCCTGTTCCTTAGATTGTCCCCACGATGTCCCTGGTCCCCTGAGCAGAGCTGTGAGCCAGCAGGAGGGTCCCTGCTCTGTCACCTCCTGCCAGGTGTCCTCCCTGCCCCTCTCTGAGCGGTTCAGGGGTGTCCGTGAGTTCAGAACATCCCAGCCCACCCCGAAAATTGCGGTTTGGGAAGCGACTACTCTGGGAAGCCCTCAGAAACCACATCAGTGCCACCACTGGCCTCACCCTGAGGAGCAGCCAGCCCTCCCTGGGTGGGAGCTGGGATCCCAGGGCTCAGATCCCTCCTGCTATCGCGGCTCCKGGATGCAAAGCCCTGCAGACAGGGCAGGCTCAGACACGAGAGACGGGAGGTTCACACATGGAGGAGGAAAGGCCATGACTCCAGAGCTCAGATCGCTGCTTTTCCAGCCCTGTGGAGATGCCATCACAGGCTGRGATGGAAGAATTGTGCCTGGGAGAGGATGGACAGTTTGGTGCAGAAATCTGTCCCAGGCTGGTGRGAGATTCTCGGAGGGGAGAGAGTGGGATTCAAGTCTCTGCTTTACTCCCCATCTGCAATTCTTGAGCTCTGTGTTGTGGGTAAAAATGAGATGGGAACCACAGAAGACATTTTTTGGGGTGGGGGGGAGGAAACTGCACATGGCAAACGTGTGTAGAACATATGTGCAACAGAGGTTGCTCTCCAGCCAGAAATGATCCCCTCTCCTTCCTTTCCAGCCATGTTTCCAGGTCTGTGTCCCCCACCACGACATCTCAGATACAAGCCAGGAAGAAGAGGAGAGGGGTGAGTGTCCTATATGATAATCAGGGCAGCTGTGTGTCCTGGTCAGGCTGGTCCTGTGTGCACTGGGGGGCTGTTGGCCAGTCCTTACTGTTAAAATCACCTTTACACCGCTCCTGCTCCACCTCCGGCAGAACTCTCCCAAAAAGCCAATTGGCAGAAAAGGGGAGAGCAATTTCACCTGGGCTTACCACACCAGCCCACATTTCTCCACYCAACTTCTGCACCCCAAAACATTCACACACACAGCCCTTCCAAAGCACCTGGAGGGTTTTAGACCTGTGAGCTGTGGCTGTAAGTGACTGTGGTTCCTTCTGTCTGCTTGGGAATCTCGCACAGATCATYGAGAAGCGGCGCCGTGACCGCATCAACAGCAGCCTCTCGGAGCTGCGGCGCCTGGTGCCCACGGCCTTCGAGAAGCAGGTGTGTGTTTTTGGGTTTGGGAGAGCCCCTGGTGCCCCCTGGGAGGCTGCAGGGTTTGGGGTACAGCCCCCAGAATGAGGCAGTCTGGAGCAAGGCTTTGCCTTTCTTATCCTCCTCACTGCGGGGAGTAAGTAGGTGGTGGAATTGGGGTGGTGAAATGATATTAGCAAATATTCAGGGGCCCTGGGGAGGATCAAATCAATCTAGGAAGTGTTTTGCAGGTATGAGGAAGCACAGAAATGGGGGTTTTTCAATCTGCATCATGAAGGAGCTCTTTTTTYCTGCTCACTTGATGTGAAAAACAGAGCCCTGGTGGATGCCCTGCGCCATTCTGAGCACTCCTGGGCTTCAGGGAGGTTTCAGGGTGGAAATCATTGGTCAGACCCTGGCTCCTGAGAGGCACAAAGCCCTGGACCATAAAATGACAAATGGCTTTTCCTTTCTGCTCCCAACACAGGGGTCTTCCAAGCTGGAGAAGGCAGAAATTCTCCAAATGACGGTGGATCACTTAAAAATGCTTCACGCCACAGGAGGAGCAGGTAAGAGCTGCTCTTAGGAGCACATGGGTGAGCTGAAGGTGCAAAYCTGGAAGGAAAATTCCTCACTGGAATTTGGGGAGCTGCCTCCAGCCAGCTCTGCCTGCTTCCCAAGGGAAATAAATACCTTTTGAGGGAGGGCAGATGGGCATTTTCCTACAGATGGGTCAGCATCCCATGCCTCATTTGGGAGTCTGGGGTATGTGGGATGCTGAACCCCCAGCCCCACAGGGACAGCACTGTTGGTGTCACACCCCCTGCTAAAAGCTGTTTTGCCAGAGACTCATTTATTCCTGCTCAGAAATGGAGCCTGCTTCCAGAAAAACCATATTAAACTCTTTACCTCCTCCCTGGGATACATTTCCTGCGGAGGCTGAATTCTGCATGAGGACTCTGCAAATAAACAAGGCTTTTTTTCCCTTTCTGTTCTTTTTTTTTTTTTTTTTTGTCTGTGTGTCTCTTGGTTGTTATAAGAAGAGAGAGGGAGCCCTGTGCAAAATCCAACAAAGGTCTTATTTGTACTGAGACCTCAGTACAGACCCTCTGTCCTGTTCCAGTTAACAGGATGGAGATCACAGCTCCAGTAAAGAAGCCTCTGGCTTGCTTACCACCCAGTTTTGGCTTGCTGGGGACATTGCTGGCATCCAGGCTTTGGTTCAGGGCTGTAACTTGGTCTGGAACATTTGTTTAGATATTCAGTTTGACTGCACTGCAACAAAGGGCTGCATTGTCACGAGAGACCCCATCAAGCACAGTGGTCCAGCACTTCACTGTGCTGTGACATTCTCTGCTTTATTGCTTATGGTCTCATGAAGCTGCAAGTTGGGAGCAGAAGCCTGAAAATCAGCRGTTGGTTGCTGGTTTCTGTGGCTTTGAGCTTTCTCAGCCCAGCTGCTTTGGTTCTGCCACTGCCCTGTGTCATTGCTTTAAAGGGAGTGTAAATTTTGGGAGCCAGGCAGAGGGARKTGGTGCCCAGCTGTGTGTTGAGGAGACACTGTCCWGAGTGGAATATCCCACTGGCRAAGGGAAGTGGTGCTCAGCATTGAGGAGACACTGTCCWGAGTGGAATATCCCACTGGCAAAGGCAGCCCAATCTAGCCCACAGCCACATCTCCAGCATYGCTGATAGRATCCAATAGGAAAAAACCCTTCCTTCCTGAGCACAGYTAGTGAAAGCTCCTTGTGGTCTCACAGCAGTGAGAGGCTCCCYGACCCTGGCAGGTTTATCCCTCTGAGATAACCGCAGATGCCTCTCTCATGCACACAAACGTCCAGTCCCTTGGGACACCCACTTGGCTGCCTGCTTCAGGAATATCACACGGCAGCAAAGTGCCTCAAGTGAGATACACAGTGCATTAGAGAGGGTACTGAAATCCAAGCGCATTCCTGAGCTCTGCACGGTTTTACTGTCACCCACKTCCTCTCCCTCCAGGCTTCCTGGATGCCCGGGCTCTGGCCGTGGATTACAGGAGCATCGGCTTCCGCGAGTGTCTCACCGAAGTTGTCAGGTACCTGGGCRTCCTCGAGGGCCAAAACGCTGCCGACCCCATCCGGCTGCGACTCCTCTCCCACCTGAATAATTACGTGGCAGAAATGGAGCCTTCACCCGTGGCCACCTCCCTGCTGCCCATCCAGAGCTGGCCCTGGTCCTTCCTGCACGGCGCCGCCGGGCCTGTGCAGATGCCCAGGAGGGAGGCTGCTCCCGCTGCTCCGCTCGTTTTGACTGCATCTTCCGTGCCTTACCCCAGCCCTGCAGTGAGGCCGGCCCCTCTCCGCCGTGCCCCCGGTGAGATGCTGCCCTCCCGCCGCAGCTTCCTGGCCAGCAGGATGGGCTCCTCCAGCCGGAGGGCCCGCGGTGCTGGCTCGGCCGCAGCCGTGCCAGCCGTGCCCAGGATGGCATCGCCAGCGGGAGCACTGAGAGAGGGCTCGTCCAAGAGCAGCCAAATCGCCACATTCCTCTTCTCCCCGGCCTCTGCCGGCATCCCTGTGCCGCCAGCTTACGCGGCACCTCCCGTCTTGGGCGCTGCCGCGCAGGGACCAGGGATCAGGGTTGGGACATCCAGGATCTGCCGCTCCTGGGCGACGGAAATCGGAGCTTTCTGACCCTCCCTCGCCCTCCGGAGACAGGAGTTCTTCAGTGTTCATCACCCACAGGGCTGAGAACAAACTCGGTTGAAAAGGCGTCTTTCCTGCTTTGCAGAAGCCAAGGATCCATAGAGAAAATTCTCTCTGCTCTTGCCTCCCTCCTTGCGCCGCCCTGCTCGCCTCACCATCACACGTCCTCTCCCTCGTGATGCCTGCAAGCGTAAATCACATCCAGTTCCATGCACTTGTCTGCACGAGGCCACTCTCCAGACCCTTCTGGATACGAGGGAGGGGGCACACGCAGACCCCAGCCCCGTTCCTCCTCCAGCAAACCCCTCTGCAGAACCCAGCCTCGCTCTCCTTTGGAAAACAGCCAGCCTTGAAATACTGACTTTATTTCCCCGGGGACTCGGAGCTGCCAGCCAGACTTGCTCGTGCTCATTCCCTGCGACGCATCCCCCAGCTGCAGCACCTAATTTTGGTGTGCTGGGATGGACACAGCTCACACCCCGTGCCCAGCACTGCTGGCACCCTCAAGGCAGGCTCCAGCCCCCCCAGCTCCCGAAGAGAACTGGCTGCCTGCTAATCCCTGTGCTTTCCTCTCTGCATTACCAGCTTTTCCCACTTATGTGCCCTTAAGGTGGAGTGAGGCAGCGGCTTAGCAGGGCTCGTTCCCACAGCCCAGCTGAGATCCTGCCGTGGCTGCAGGGCCTGTGCTGGCTTTCCAGCACAAACCCTGCTGGAGCAGCCGGCCAGGCTGCCTCAGCTGAGATCCTGCCGTGGCTGCAGGGCCTGTGCTGGCTTTCCAGCACAAACCCTGCTGGAGCAGCCGGCCAGGCTGCCTGGGCACAGCCCCTGCCCCGCACCGAGGTGTGAAGAGGTGAGACAGAGGATTTCAAAGGGACGCCTGTCACCGAGGGGAAGGCTCAGACTGCCAAAGTGAGAAGAAAATGCCTTTCCCTCTGCCAGCCTCCCTGCTGGAGCTGTCTCTCCTCCACCCCCTGCTGAACAGCCGTGACTGCAAAGTGGGGAAAATGGGWTGGAGCAGCCTGAATTTGAAGTGCCTCCCTTGTTCTCCCTGAGCTCAGCATCCCTCACCCTCCCCTCCCACGATGTCTCTGTTTTCTTTCTCCAGCACTATGTTTGGGTCTCACACCTCTCATCCCCCTCCCTGGGCCAGGACCAAAACCCACTGAGGTGTCACTGCACTTGTCCTGAGTCCTGAGAGCTCTCCCTGCCTTGYCCTGTGTGCCCCATGATGGCTGTCACAGCAGATCACACCTCTGCTCCAGCWGCTGGCCTCCCCTCCTCTCCTCTTTGGGCAGAAAGAACAGAAGCTTGAAGCTTTCAAGCCACCCTGTGCCACGTCCCATGGTGGCAGGGCAGGGTGTCCCAGTGCTCCCCCCCACCTGAACAGCTCCCTGCATTTGTGCCTTGACTTGCTGGGACACATGTGCAGAATATTCTGGACCCAGCTGCATGCCCAMCCCTTGCCCACCTCTACAGCACTCYGACGTGGAAAGAGAGAAGAGGTCAGTGCAAAGAAAGGTAAAAAAGAGGGAGAAGATCTCTTTTGAGTGGGAGAAACTCTTCCCATGCCTCAGGTCAGAGGTGCAGCCGGTTGGGCTGTGTGGATGAGCTGTTGTTTTCCTTCCTGCAGATGGTATCTGCCATGTGCATGTCAATGTAYGTATCTGCCATTGTTTGGGAAGTGAGTCCCTCCCAGCTGTTTTGGTGGAAGTCATCGCACTTAACACACAGAAATGCCTCTGCTGCTTCTCACCCTTGTCCTCAAGTGCCAGAATCAGCCAGGAACAACATATTCCCTTTTAATAAAGTCACAGGACGGGAATCCTCGTGGGCCCTGGCTGTTCCTGCAGCTGGTTTGTGCACTAGAGCTCACAGCCTCACTTTACACTGTGCAGTGCTCTTAGATTCACAAGCTGTGACATCAGCAAAGGTGTCAAATAAAGTCTTTCAAACCCCTGTCCTGGTTGTGAAATGTAGTGTTGAAGTGAATCTGCTCATCCAGMCTGCCTGGATCACAGAAGGGACCTGGGAAGGTCATTGGTGAGTAATTTTGTGCCAGGTTTTGATCCCTGAAAAGCTTCAAAAAAAAAAAAAAGGTAAGATGCAGATTTTAATGTGACATACCCTCTGATTTTTTATAGCTCTTGGTCATTCTGGCCCCAAGACTTTTTACTTTGGAAAACAAGTCAAAATCAGATGGGTATTCACCAAGGCTTGCCCTGAGATTAGCAATAGAAGAAATAATTTCATTTAATGTTTACAAAAGCGTCAGGGAAGAGATGGGGTCTGGCAGAGCCTTGCAGCCAGACTGAGGGCTCACCCTGGTCTGCTGACCCTTTGCAGCCAGGACCAGAATAACCCCTGTGGCATCTCGCTGTGGGGAAATGCTTTGGACTAAACAAAGAGCCACAGCTGAGAGCCTGTCTCTGTTTTGAGGAAAAGACCAGTAAATGATCCCTCTTCGTGAAAGATGCTTGGGAGAATTTTACTGGGGAATGGTGGGAATTCAACTTCCTTTCCCATAACTCCTTCTCGCTGCAAAATGCCTTTCAAAACCGCCCATAAATCCCTTCCTTAAGWGCTGTGTGGGGAATTGCTGGAAGGGAGCAACTGCAGCTGTGATGGAGTAATGCAGCATCCGTCTGGGAGCGGGGAGAAACTTCAAGAGCAATAATGGGGCTATTGATGACGGCTGGTCCCGCTGGTGCCTGGGCTGCCCTGACCCGGCTGGAGGTGGCGGTGGGAGCTCAGCGCTCTGCTGTGGCCTCGGCCAGAGACAGGAACCAAAACCAAATTCGCCTCCGTGGGAGGCAGCCACACAAACCGGCCCCGCGGGCTACAGGGCTAAAACAAAACAGAGACAGTGGAAAAAAAGAAAAAAAAAAAAAACAAAACCAAACCCACTTCCTGATCTCCGCGGATCAAACRGGAGCCAGGGTGGGTGGAAGGGCATCGGTTCAGGCCCGTGGGGTTTTCTCCCCACAGCAACACGGTGATTACAGAGCAGTAGCTCGGGACTGCAGCTTCATTTTATTTTTTTTTTTCCCCCAGGGTTTTCTTTAGCCTAAACCCTAATACATCCTGGCAGCTTTTGATCTACCCTGCAGGGGAAATCCCCGAACTCTTGGTGCACTCCCTTCATCCTTGTTCTTCAGGCAAAAAAATTCCTGATGGAGAAGGCTGTGGGAAGGCGTGGGCAGCTCGGTGGCACAGCGGYGTTAAACAAGGCTCCCACCCAACATGGAAAAACCAGGGTCCAGATGAACGAGCTTGGAGGGGACAGGGACACTCCCAGGCTGTGGGAGATCTGCTGTACAGCAGGTGCTGCAGGGGCCAGCCCTGCTCTCCCAAATTCCCCTGCATGACAAACATTGCTYATCTCAGCCCTGCTGCTGGCTGCCCTGGGTGAAATGTTCTCCCTGCTCGTGGAGCAATCCCGCCCTGCCATCTGCCGGTGAAATCCTAAAGCCGAGGAGGAGAAACCCTAAACCGGGGGCAGCATTTGGTGGAAARCCTGCCATCTGTGCTGAGAATTGGCTGATCTTTCAGGGTGACCATCAAGGACTGAGGCACAGCTCAGACACACGGTGGCACAGCAGCTTGGGAGGCCTCTGGATGATGGATGGGTCACCCACCAGCACCGTCGATGGGCATGGATTGGCCAGATTAAGCCATTAACAGATGTCCCCTCTCCTCCAGGCGCTGCTGAAGGTCCTGAGAGGGCCAGCTGGGAGGATCTCAGGTATCTCAGGTCACCAGGAGCAGCTGCACTCGTGTGCTGAGGGCACCAAGAGCAGGGGGTCCCTGGGGCAGTTTTGTACCCCCAGCCTGTCAGTCCGTGTGGGGAGTGAAAGGGATCAAGCAGGACACAGGACTGTGGCTGTCTGCACCGAGTCCCCTGGGAGGGAGCACAAATGTCACTGAATATGTTTCAAATCAGAGCCACAGCGGTTGCTGCAGCCAAAGGGCGTTTTATGTGGAAACACGCTCTTTGAGCTGGGCTGTGTTTTGACTTTAGCTGTCAAAGCAGGAGCTGAACACTTCCACAGCGACATGCCTGTGTCATGTCCCCGGTTTCCCAGCGGAGGAGGTGCCAGCTGTGAAGGACYGAGCACAAAACAGTGGCAGGTGTGATCCCACCAGMGYGGCCTCGCAGCACCCTCAGCTGTTGGGAGAATGATGAGAGCAGGRGGAGGAGGATTTGTGTCATTCGTGTTTTTTCAAGACAGAAAATATTGCAAATCACTACAATTTGCTTTGCTATTTTTACCTTTTTTCTGCTACTCTTGATTATTCCACTGTAGTGGGAGATTATTCCACTGAAGGGGAAGAGATCATATCCCATTTTTATGATAACGTTGTATCCTGCTTTTAAAGYAAATTAAAGGCAATTTAACAATTGAAARGCCACAATGCCCAGCTAATCAGTGTCTCCAGACTATCTTAGTCCCCCTTAACAGGACAGCCATGGAGCCTGAAGGTCACTGATGAATCACTGAATCCTGCACTGCCGTGTCCTCACGCTCCACTGAAGATGCTGGAAATAGATAATTACGGATCTCCCCGGAGCTGATCTCGTGAGCGTGAAGCCACGGGACAGCAGCAGAGGGGGGAGAATCCCTCTCCCTTTCCAGCAGCTTTCTGCTGGGAGCTGTTTAAGCCTCACCCTGGGAAGAGAGACTGACAGCTTGCTTCCWTGGGGAGCCATCGGGACCCTTGGTCCCGCTCCAGGGCAGCCCATGATTTTTCCCCATAATTTGGGGAAAAATGATGCTCTGAAGAGGAGGAGGAGGTTGTGGGAACAGCTCCAGCTCTGACCGCTCCTCATGCCGCTGCCAGCAACACCTCCAAAACCAGAGCTCGGAGCAGTGAGAAGAAAAATCCCAGAGGAATTGTTCGCTCTTCTTCTGCCCCATGGCCCCGCTCCTGCAGGAGGCTTCCCTGGATTTTTTTGTGTTTTATGGTGGGGCTGAGCTGCCCTGTGAGACATCTGCACATGTAGGATGGGGTGGGAGTGGAAACAACCCCACAAACTCYTCTGGGGTTTGCTGTTGTGGATCCATYTCCCTGCCAGCTGCCCACAGGGGATTCATCCCTAAATCTTGTTGAGGTGAAACTCGTGTTTTAGCTTATGGCTGTTGCTCCCTGTTGGGAACACTGAACAGTCTGGCACATTCCTCTATCCTTGGAGATATTTAATGGATTTATGGGATCTCCCCTCAGCCTTCCCTCCTCCAGAATAACCAGGCCCAGCTCCTGTGGTCTCCTCATCAGGGTGATGCTCCAGAACCCAAACCATCTTTGTGACCTCTGCCAGACCCCCCCCATCAACACCTCCTTTCCTTTATTACCCAAAAATCCAATCACGCAAGCGATACAATTTCCCAAACAATTAATTTTAATGATTCCCAACGCGGCCCGTTCTCCTGCGGCGCCCCCGAAATGGCGGGAGCCGGCCGGGTCCTCCCKCCCGCTGGGGGGCGCTGCGCGCGGCGCGGGGCGCTCCGGCCCGGGCCCGGCCGCCTCCTCTCGGCGGCACCGCGGCCCACTCGCGCCGCCGCGGCGCCTATAAAGGGCCGCCCGCCGCCCGAAACCGCCGCTTCTCCGCCCGTCGCGGCCGCACCGCGTGAGTCGGGGTGGGGACCGGCGCCGCCGAGCCTGCCCCGGGTCGGCGTGGCGGGGTAGGGAGCGCGGCGCGCTGGGAGAGCGCGGCGGCCGCGCCCTGCCCGGAGCTCCCGCCCGCCCTCAGGCCGCCGCGTGCCGCGCTGGTTTATTTATAATMCCTTCTGGCTATCTAGCCGAGCCAGTTTTAAGAGAAATAGTTGTATTAGTGCGTGTTAGAGCTTTATTTATTTATTTATGTTTTWATTTTTTTTTATTTCCTCAGAAAATCAACGGGCCGCCGCTCTGCAGAATCTGGGCTAAATCGAAGCGAAAGATTTAAGAGACGTTGGGGTTTTAGGAGGTTTTTGCCTCAAAGCGCTCGGGAGCCGGCGGATGAATTTTGGCGTCTTACCCTCTCCAGGAGGCTTAACTTTGGGGTGTTTTTGCTGATTTTTCAAGCTTGCACAACCCTCTCAGCTGCTCTGTGTCCTGGTGCCAGCCCCCCCTTGCCCCAAGCTTCTGCCGGCCGCAGCTTAGCCTTTAATTAAGAGTTTTGAGTGTTTCCCCAGAATTAATATTTATAAGAAGCTTGACTTGAGACCCCCCCCAAGTGAAAACCCCCAGTGGTTGAGAGCGCCGAGGGGAAGATGAACACGGCCGCCAGCAGTTACCCCATGGCCTCGCTGTACGTGGGGGACCTGCACCCCGATATCACCGAGGCCATGCTCTATGAGAAGTTCAGCCCGGCTGGCCCCGTGCTGTCCATTCGGGTCTGCAGGGATATGATCACCCGCCGCTCCCTGGGCTACGCCTACGTCAACTTCCAGCAGCCSGCAGATGGTAAGTGACAATTGCAGCCACATCCATGGCTTTTTTCCCGTCTCATTTTTCTTCGTTTCCCCCACTAATTCACGTGGCTGCCCATCGCAACGTTACAGGGTGAGTCGTCTCTTTCTGGTGATTGCAGCTGGAATATTTTTTGCTGCTTGGTGTCTAYGAAATACACTTCTCACTAACATCTCTAATCTTAGGCCTGTTTCTTGCACTAATAGTAAATTTCAGATTTGTGTTTTTTCCTCTCATGAGGAAATAATCCCCGTGGTGTTTCCCTTCATTCTGGGGTGGTTTGGGGCTGTTTCTGTGGGGATTTGTGCAGCCAGTCCTAGCAGAGAAAGTTCAGAGTAAGCTGAGTGCTCAGTTAAGTGACTGATCTGTGGCTGCTCCATGCACTCCCAGTTTAATAAATTTAATATCTCCTGTTGTTCAAGCAGCTGGATGTGCCTCCCAGTTGGGGAAGTGGCGTTCTTGCTTTAAAGTGAAATAAAACGCTTTCTTCAATCTGTGGAGAACCAGATTGTCTCATGTGCAGAAGCCACATTTGCTTTGCTCCTGTCTCTTATACACATCTAGATGTGTATAAGAGACAGGCAGCTGGATGTGCCTCCCAGTTGGGGAAGTGGTGTTCTTGCTTTAAAGTGAAATAAAATGCTTTTTTCAATGTGTGAGATTGGCTCATGTGCAGAAGCCACATTTGCTTTGCTCTTGCCAGACTCTTTTTTCCACGCTTTGTTTCCTGCTCAAAGCCAGGTGTTGCAGAGCTGAAGCAGCACATGAAAGATGGGACAGGAGAGGTCATTTTGGAACACGTCTTTTCTGGAAGGAAAATGGGTCAGCGTTTTCTGCCCCAGTTTTCAGAGCTCTGCCTGCTGACTGCTGCAAGTTTATTGCTCCRTGCTGGGATTTAACAGCATCTCTGTGTGATAGAGGCATCCAAGTAGAGATAAGAGTCATCTTTTCCCTTGAGTTCAGAATCAGTTTACAGCAGCACAGATTTCAGCAACAAGTAAACTTTACTTTACATTTTTGCAGAACTTCYATCCTCTCCCAGGGCTGTTCCTTCTGATGCCTTTTCCATGGACTGATCTGACTGAGCACTTTTAATTCTTTCCCTTATCATGCTGATTAAAAGCTGACTTGCACCCCACTGTATAATTTCTCATTCATGGCACAAAAAAGATTTTGGTTTTGGGCAGTGTATTTGTGTTTTAAAGATTCTCAGTGAGAAAGAAGGAAGCTGAGGCCCTGTATAAAACCACCTTGGTACATTTGTGTCCTGAACAAAGTTATTCCAGCTCACCTGCCTTCCTTAGGCTCTGAACTCATTTTGCAGGATCAGAGACATAAAAACGAGAAGCAGAAACAAAGCCAGGAAGGAACTCCAGCTTGAATTATATAAATTTTGGGAAGATGGGCTGCAGAAGTGTAGATAAAGTTCTCTCAAAGCAGAGAAGAGTGATCTCAGAGGAGATCAGTGGCCGGTCCCATGTTCTTTAGCAGAAGCACTCTGCACCTCGTACAAATGGGGCCTTCCCAATATATTCCAAGGTAATCTTTTATGGTAATAAATAGGCAGGAATTTAGGGGGAGGTTGCACCATTCTGGGCTGCTGGGGAGGCAGCAGACATTTTAGGAAGCTCCTGGGCTTGAAGTGATACTTGGAGCTAGTAGCTGGTGTCTTGTTACTGGTAGGTCTTAGAAGGTCAAGTGGTTTAAACCTAATCATTGAGTGAATATTGGGACAGGGAAATAGTCAAACTCCTCCTGCCYTCATGAAGAGATGTGAATTTTTGAATTTCTCCTGTCAAACTGCAGCATAAATAAAAAACCCAGCTGCTGCACTCCATRTAATGCAGCAGGACATGGAGACAGTTTGGAAGAGGGCTGTTGTCTCTCCAAAACAAACTTGACTATGAGGAATATAATTTTTGTTGTAAAATGCAGAAATTTGGACTGTTTTCAAGGTGGCACTTGCCTGCATGAGGCTTCCTGAGAGGAGGAGGGATTCTGTGTTTTCTTCCAGGAATGCATAATCAGAAATGCACTTGGCTTCATCCCACTAAATCTGAGAAAAGCTGAGGGGGAGCACTGTAGGATCTGATTGGATTTATGGTTGAGAGAAGGTGCTTACAGTAATCAGGAGGTTTTGTGCTCTGCAGACTTCTTGTGRGCACGTGGTATGTTTGAACTGGTAGTAGGTGTTAAAAAGGTTGATGAATRATAATTTGCATTTCCCTGGCACCTTTTGTGGAAGGGTGGGGGCTTGTAAATCTGAAGAAAGCAATGTTTTAACTTTATTTTGGTGTGTTCTAAAGCAGGACTCTGCCCCTGTGTCCACAGAGCAAATGAAGCAGCCAGAACTCTTCCCCATTTCAGAGGCACGAGGAGCTCACACTGTCACATCTCGAGTATGCTCTGCACTTCCAGGTTCCTGTGTCCAAACTGGGCCAGAACTTGTGTTTTTCTTTACAGTTTTTTAGGTGCTGGAGTGATGCTGGACAGGCATTKTCTAACTGGCAGCAGTCTGCTGCAGAGAGGTTATTTTTAGGGAAAATGAGCTCTGCTGGTTTTGAKTGCAGTTCCTTGCTGTAGTAACCAGGGAATGCTGAATTCTGAGCCTGTCATCCTGTGAYAGGCAGGGTGAGGAAACGCTTCAAAGTTCTGGCTAGTTTAGGCTCAGCTGTGGTTGTTAATATTTATTCTTTTTGACTCTGCAGAAGGGAAAGAAAACAAACTCAACAAACAAGCTGAATTTCTCTTTTCMTGTGTTGCATGGAATTGAATTCCAAACATTGACAATCACAGAAAGACAGCTCAGGGCAGTGAAGCAGAGAAACTTCAGTTTGGCTGCAGAGATAAGGTGTTCTGAAAGTGTAGGAAAAACAGAATGTTTCCCAAGCTAAGGAGGATCCCTGGGCTGGAAATAGATCTGTGTTTCTGTAGGAAAGTATAAATAAACTTGTTTGTTCTCCTCCTTGAAGASAGTGTAAAGGAGGAGCTGTGTAAGGCATATTGTGAAGTTAAAAGGGAAGAGTTGGTACTGACACAAGCCTCATTGCAGCAGCATTTTGTGGTAACCTCAGTGACTGARGAATTTAATTTTTTTGAATATGCACCCTCTCTTTTTTAAAAAATAAGTGGCTAAATGTGCACTGTGTCTTTTCCTTGTCAGGACTTTTTTGCTCAGTGACCTAAGTGAGAGCCTGGAGGTTTGGAGAGAATAAAACTCCTTGTGTGAAGTTTCTCCTGGGTGAATCTTGGCGTATTGATCTTCATGCTGCTCAACCACAGCCTCGAATTCCAGCATTGTGTTAACTCTGCATCTACAAGGGAGGTTAATTGCTCTTGAGGCCTGAGGCAAACTGCAGYGAGTGTTCAGGTGCTCTCCCTATCAGAAAGGGAATGAAAAGCAAGCCTGAAAGGGGCTGTGAGTGTTTTATGTTCTGTAGGAGCCGCAGTTGAGTCTGCTGGAAGGATGACAGGAACCAGTGGGAGAGAAACAGATACAGGAACTGAAATGGCTGAAGCTTTGTGGCTTAAATAGAAGAAAATGAGAAGGTGTTTGCTCAGATGAAGGAAATGAATCAGATGTGCTTGGTGTGAGTCATTCACAGAGCTCTYGCAGATCCTTCACAGGTTTTCTGAGGTCTTGGTGTAGAGGGRTTGCATCTCCACCTGTGGGTGTGGCACAGATCCCTCGGGGAATCCTTGTAGGGCTTTCACAGCTCACCAGGAGTGTCTGGGAGTAATAATAGAGTGGAACAGTAGCAACCTGTTGAAAGAGCAGTGCAATAGTATCTGCTCAGGGAGAACCAGGAGGAACTTCCTAAGTGCTCTGGAGCTGGGTGCTGGCTGTGCAGCCATCACACTCCCCCTGCTTACAGCCACTGCTTGATCTGCTGTCACCTTCCAGCAGCAGCCTGTTCCTGCTGCAAATGGTATTATCCCCCCAGTTTGTGCCCTTGCCAGCACATGCTTCTGCAGGACCTCTGCCTGCTATAAATAAACACTGCCAAATTTGACGAGCTGCACCGGCTCTCCTGCTGAGCTGCCTACACCAGGAAAGGACTGCAGGAAGAACCTGGCTTGCATGGACTTGGAGCAGCAGCTGAGGAATCGTTTTAGCCTGGCAGTTAATTGCATTTAACACCTTGGTCTAAGCAGAGCTGTTGGAGTCCTTAAATTATACTTTTTTTCAAGCAGAGCTTGTTTCCAACTGGATTTGTGTGTGGGGAGAACAGTGATGGTCCCACTTCAATTTARAAAGCAGCAAGAACGAAAAAACACATTTCAAAGCACATGGAAAATTCTGAGAAGCTTCCATGCAGTAGTGGAGGCTGGCACTGGGGTAGGGAGTGCAGGCTTTGGTGGGCAGTGTTCCACTGGAATTCCTGGAGGTACTTTTGGGACATGCTGAGTAGTTAATCAGGCTGCACGAGCTAAGTCACGTGCAAGGTGTTCAGGTTGGTTTTTTTCCTTGAATTTTCTGCTCCTGAAATCTAATCAGCAAATACCACAGGGGGAAGGTGGCCTGGGAGAACTGAGCCAAACAAATATGGAAAACTTGGGTTCTGCCCTGTTAATTTTCCTTGATTTTAATTCATGTCTTTCCATCTCTTTGCCTGCTCCATGCTGGGAATTAAGACCCTTTCTTTCTTCTCTGCTCGCTCCATGCTGGGAGTGTTTTCTGGCACAGAACAGTGCAAGCATCTCAATTTTATGAACAAGATCCTGATGTGTGTATGTAATGATYCTTTTAATACACCAGTAGGCAGCAGAAATAGCCTCATGGAGGGGGGTTTCAGTGCAGGTTAGAATGACAGTGCTRTGTTTGAGAGCTTAGATAAACACTTCCCTGTTAATCAGATGGGGTGTACAGACCTTTTTCCCCCCAGAATTTTCTCAACTCTCTTGTCATCTTTAGCTTGAGCAACTTTGGAATCATTTTTTTGGCCACATAAGTTATGTAGAGGCTGACTCATGTCCTCACAGCCAGCCATGTGTTCGTGCACATTTTCCCTGACCTGACAGGGAGATGATCCTTCTCTCTGAATAGAAATGAGGATGGGGAGATGTGAGCTTCATGAAAAGCAAAACAGCCACACAGTCACTCTTTTAATTTCATTTTTTAAACCAGAGTTTCCTGGTTTTTCTTTCCTTCTTTGGGTGRAGTAATATACCTTTATAATAATTCAGAATATGRCTAATAAACCAGGCATTTTGATATCAGTTTTGCTGTGGTGGTGAATATATTGCTATAATATAAATTTAAASTCTGTGAAACCTTTTATATACTTAGTGACTGTGCTGCAAAGACCTCCCCTGAAACATTGAGTTAAAAGTCATTGATCACCTCTGATAATAACCCAGATGAGCTGAGTAAAATCCAAAGAAAAGAATCACCCACTCACTGGAAACCTTTATTTTCTAACCAACCACAGAAAATCTGTTCTTGGCTTCTCTTGCAGCTGAGCGAGCTCTCGATACCATGAATTTTGATGTGATCAAAGGGAAACCCATTCGCATCATGTGGTCTCAGAGGGACCCTTCCCTGAGGAAGTCAGGGGTTGGGAATGTCTTCATCAAGAACCTGGACAAATCCATTGATAACAAGGCACTTTACGACACATTCTCAGCRTTTGGAAACATTTTGTCCTGCAAGGTGAGATGTGGTTACATTGTCCAGTTCTTTTAGGGTGGGGACATGATCAGAGATTTGAGTGTAGGCGGTGAAAGGGACACAAGTGTAAGGAGCAGAATCACAGAATATTYYGAGTTGGGACACACAAAGCTCATCAAGTCCAACTCTTTAAATGAACGGTGCCTACAGAGATCARACCTGTGACCTTGGTGTKAAAACAGAATCTCTGAAAGGCAGAGTTGACAAAAGCTGAAATTAGGTTGGATTTGGTCATGAGGTGCAGGAATCTGAGGCTCAGGAASTGACCCTTGTCAGGTGTGACKGTGTTCGCAGGGGTCTTAGGACGAGGGAAGAGATGAGGATCTGACTCCATGTTTCAGAAGGCTTGATTTATTATTTTATCATATATATTATATTAAAACTATACTAAAAGAATAGAAGAAAGGATTTCATCAGAAGGCTGGCTAAGRATAGAAAARMAWKGRAWWAWWAMMAARGSYT
>NDFG01000157.1:766339-790977 GCA_002167245.1 Sporophila hypoxantha
GRRRAAAAAATCCAAAGGAGAGGATTTTTCATAAAATGTGTCTGTGACAGTCAGGAGCTGCCTGGTGCCRACCCTTGGCRGTCACACATTTTCACCCGCTGGCCYGTGRCAGAGGAGGGACACTGACAGCTGCCTTTGCTCCCTGTCCTGCAGGTGGTGTGTGATGAGAATGGCTCTAAGGGCTACGCCTTTGTGCACTTTGAGACCCAGGATGCTGCAGATAGGGCCATCGAGAAGATGAACGGCATGCTGCTCAACGACCGCAAAGTGTGAGTGTCACAGGCGGCAGCAGCAGCGCTCACATGCTCCGGGATGCATCTCGGTATTAACAGGGACACACAAGGCACTGGTTCTCCTGGCCCAAGCCTTGGCCTGCTACCTCTCCACTCCAGGGCTGGTGAGTGACCCTGCCCAAGCCATGGCCTGCTACCCCTCCATTCCAGGACTGGTGGGTTTCCCTGACCGAGCCTTGATTTGCCACCTCTCTGTGAGCGGGCTGGGGTGGGTTCTGTCTAGGGCCACTGGGACTCCTTGGCCAGCCACAGCACAGGTGATTTTTCTGGTTGGTCTGTGGCCTGTTTGTTGTTCTCTGCTGTCACCCTTTCTTGTCCCCATTCCCAGCTCCTACTGCACACTCATTTTTTTTGCCTCGCCGCAAGTCACACATTATTTTTTGGCTCTTGGAACTGATCTGTTTATTGGGATTTTCATTTTTTTTATCTTACAGATTTGTTGGGAGATTCAAGTCTCGTAAAGAGAGGGAGGCTGAGCTGGGAGCCAAGGCRAAGGAATTCACCAATGTCTATATTAAAAACTTCGGGGATGACATGGATGATGAAAGACTAAAGGAGCTCTTTGGCAAATATGGTAAATACAGAAATACTTGTATTGAGGCTRTGAATTTCATGAAATGTGGTAGTGTGAGTGCTGCTGTGTAGTCCCTACCTGGGTCACTTTAAAGCTGAGGACATGAGGAGATATTACATGGAATTTAATAATCTTGAAATACTTTTGATATTTTACTAACCCTGTCCCTTGGTAACAGGTAAAACTCTGAGTGTTAAAGTGATGACAGACCCCACTGGAAAATCYAAAGGCTTTGGCTTTGTAAGCTTTGAAAAGCATGARGAGGCCAACAAGGTAKGACCAACTTTTATGTTGCTTAGATAAACCAAGTTTTTCTTCTCTGAAGTTATCTTGGGAGCCTGTTTCTGAAATGGAAGAAAATTCTGCCTTGGGCATGACCTCTTCTAGATGTGGGAACTTGGAAACCTTTTRCACCTTAATAGCTTGACATTCAAGGGTAACTTGGCATCCCTCCAGTTTCCTAGATCCACTCAGTGGTATAATCAAGAATGTTAATTGCTGAAGAAATACTACAGTGCAGGACTGAAGGAGGAGGAGGGCACCTAGAGTGAGAACATTGCTCAAAAATGGTCTTTTCTAAGCAGAATGCTTGTTAAAATGTAGTTTTAATTACAAGAAAGAGTGAGGATGAATTTCCAAGTTAGTTCAGCACTTCGTGGTGTGTCAGCTTGATCTGTGTGGTAACTTCAGCTTGTCTTTAATGAGCCTGCTGTTAACAGGAAAAGTGCAAAGGTAATGTGCAAATTTATTGAGTGACAGGCAGGGACACGTCAGCTCCTGTCTCTTATACACATCTAGATGTGTATAAGAGACAGCGTCAGCTCTGGGCAGTCCTGCTCTGACAGGATCAGGGGCTGTCCTGCTGCAGCAGCTGAGAGTTTCCTCTTGAACCCTCTGTGCAGGCAGTGGAAGAAATGAATGGGAAGGACATCAATGGGAAAATGCTCTTTGTGGGCAGAGCACAGAAGAAGGCTGAGCGCCAGGCAGAGCTGAAAAGAAGGTTTGAGCAGCTAAAACAGGAGAGACTCAGCCGGTACCAGGTGAAKGATGTTTATTTTTCTCAATTTAAGCACTATTTCTGATCTGTTGAAGGAATTGCCAGAGCAGTTATTGTCCTGTGAGACATCCTGGCTTAAAACACAGAGGTGTCTCCATGGTATTTGGTGGCAGAGGGGGCATCAGGGCTTAGTTTTGGTACTGAAAATGTTTAGGAGGACAACAGGCATGAATTCTCCTTGACTTTCAAATGGGGATCCCTGGAGGGATGGGAAGAGACAGCACAACTCTGCACTGCTCTCTGTAATTTGTGGCAGAACTGGGTCGTGTCAGAGATGGCATCTGAAACTCCCCCACTCCCTGAGGTGCACTGCTGGGCTGGGGACATGTGCTGATGCCACAGGAAGGCAGAGGAAATCCAGACAAGCTCCCTTTCACCACAGTGGGACTCGTCTCTACGCCTTTGCAACATTTATCACCTTCAGCTTTGGGTGGTGTGGAAGGAACATTATGCTAAATTAAGAGTTTTCAGATAAATTACAGCTCTGGCAGATGGATAACAGTTGATGTGCTTAAGAATTTTTTTTTTTAATGTTGTGAATGTCATGCTGTTCTTTCCAGGGTGTTAACCTGTACATTAAAAACCTAGATGACACTATAGATGATGAAAAACTGAGGAAGGAGTTCTCACCTTTTGGGTCAATAACGAGYGCCAAGGTACTGTGGGATTTGGGGGTTACTTGGATTTTAAAGCCTGAAGAAGGAATTATTGTCTGCCATGGGATTAAAGGGCTGTTCTTAACCTGTGGTTATTGTGATTCTGAAAACAGTTTGGCTAGTAAATAGTAGGATTTTACTAAAAACTTTATTCCCTTACTAAAAGGYGAGRAAGGAAGTGGCAAACATGCTTGCTTGAGGTGGTAAGCATGAAATGGCACTTTCYTCTGTGCATTTAGGACTGCACCAAATCTTTCCCATTCCTTACTGTGCAGTGTGGGCCTGGGGACACATGGTGCTGACAGCAACGCAGAGCAAATCCAGACAGGTGACTCTTCATGAGAACCTGTCTCTACACCTCTGCAACAAGTTATGTGCTACCTAAAATCTAAAAAAACCACAAATTCTTCAGCTCAGTTGTCCTGGTACCCCATTAGCAATTGATCTTTACTGCAGGTGATGCTGGAAGATGGACGGAGCAAAGGCTTTGGCTTTGTCTGCTTTTCCTCTCCAGAGGAGGCCACCAAAGCTGTGACAGAGATGAACGGGCGCATCGTGGGCTCCAAGCCCCTCTATGTGGCRCTGGCCCAGAGGAAGGAGGAGAGGAAGGCCCATCTCACCAACCAGTACATGCAGCGCATCGCTGGCATGAGGGCCTTGCCTGCCAACACCATCATCAACCAGTTCCAGCCYGCTGCTGGCGGCTATTTCATGCCTGCTGTGCCCCAGGTGAGCTCCCATAGGGTTTTTACCTTTGTGTTAATCTCACTGAGCCTTTCTCATGCCTGTAAGCAGTAACTCCTAATGAGGGGTGCAGCAGTGGAGTTAATTCTGGGACTTGCCAGCTGCCTGTTCTCTTAATCCGACCTGAGTGTTGAGTCCTGGCAACGGCTGCCAAAACACGTTGTAAACAAATGTTTGTGATGCACTTGGATGTTGCCTCTGAGCTTATCTGATCTTCCTCCAGGCTCAGAGCAGACCCACTTACTATGCACCCAACCAAATGACACAGATGAGACCCAACCCACGATGGCAGCAAGGAGGGAGACCTCAAGGTGAGAGTGCCAGAGGCTGTTTTGGTTGTAGAACCCTTTGGGAGCTGTACTTCCCAACAGGAACAATTCATGCTTTCCTTTGTGGGAATGGTCCTGTGCAGRGCCAGGAGCTGGACTCTGATCCTTGTGTGTCTCTTCCAACTGAGCATATTCTGTGAKTSTCTGATTCTTCCTGTGCACTGTGGTGGTGTTCACAGGGGTCCCAGGAYGAGGGAAGAGATGAGAATCTTGACTCCATGTTTCAGAAGGATGATTTATTWTTTTATGATATATRTTATATTAAAAGGAAATYATATATTAAAACTACACTAAAGAATAGAAGAAAAGGATTTCATCAGGCTAGCAAGGAAAGGAATGGAATGAAATGATAATAAAATCTTGTGACTGACCAGACARTCCAACACAGTTGGACTGTGATTGGCCATTAATTAGAAACAACCACATGAGACCAATCACAGATGCACCTGTTGCATTCCACAGCAGCAGATAATCATTGTTTACATTTTGTTCCTGAGGCTTCTCAGGAGATAAAGATCCTAAGGAAAGGATTTTTCAGAAAATATTATGGCTACAGCGCACCACGTGTAGCTGACTGTAGGAAAGGATTTTTCAGAAAATATCATGGCTACAGCCCACCACCTGTAGCACACCCCTGTAGCTGACTGTCCTGCCTTGCCAGCTGGTTCTCTTTTGAGGATTTCCCCTCTTTCCATCCTTTAGGTTTCCAGGGAATGCCCAATGCCATGCGCCAGTCGGGGCCCCGGCCCGCCCTSCGCCACCTGGCCCCTGCCAACGCCCCCACCTCCCGCAGCCTCCCCGCTGCTGCCCAGAGAGTTGGTAAGATGGGGTCTCTTCCTGGGCTTATCCCCTTCTCTGGGAGGGAGGAGGATGCTGTGGAGACTTGGCTTCTTCTCCCAAAGATGGTTGTTAGAGCCAGCACCTGCTGCTTTCCTGTTCCTCGCTGTGCGGTGCAGGTCTGGGGGCACCCGGTGCTACAGCACAGCAGTGGAAATCCAGATGGGTTCTTCTCCACTGGTTTGGGACTTATCTCTACACCCCTGCAACACCACCCAAAAATCTCTGTAGCTTATGGGTTTTGCTTTCAGAGGAGAGCAGCCAAATTAATTTTTCCCAGTGATCAGCTATAAAACAAAAGGTGTGCAATCTAGGGATTGGTTCTAGGGAGAACAACCCCTTCCTGAACTAGCCAGCTACACTTTCTAAAGAAAAGTATCACCATGCTGAGCATAGTTTGAATTAAAACCAGACATCCCAAGTGGTTAGCACGTTGCTGCAGGTGTTTGTCACAGTGTTCTCCTTCCTTTGCAGGTGTTGGCACAGCAGCACAGAATTTGGCTCCCCGTCCTCCTGTAGCTGCCCCTGCTCCCAGGGCTGTCCCTCCTTACAAATATGCCTCAAGTGTCCGCAGCCCACACCCAGGTGTCCAACCTCTGCAGGTACCACCAGGGCTGGGCTGGGAAGTCCCTGCAGTTTCACATGCAACTGGAATATTTTTGTAGAAACTTCAAGCTCCTTTTATGACCCAGACAATCCTAATTTGGAATTTAAAAACCTGGCAGTTGTGCCTTTGCCAGGGGCACCCTGGTTGGTTTATCTGGCTCGTACTCACAAGCCCTTTTGTAGCCAGACTGGCTGTAAGGATGGTTTTTTTTTTCTTGGTTCTTTGTTCCTGTTTTGCAACCATTTAAGTCTCTCTCCTCTTTGCCAAGTTCTCACATTGAAAGAAAGAGCACCATCTACACCTGGCTTTCTCAACATCTCATGGTGTTTGATCCAGTTTTTGTAAGATATTTATGGTGTTCCTGTGTGGCATTCCTGAGTTTTGAGCTCAAGACTTGCAGGGAGTGTTGGTGARCCAAGGGCACTTTACCTGCCCTTTTCTGAAGCTGAGGTGTTCTGTAGGCTTGACAGAGATTGTGTTTTAGGAGGGAACATCTTAGAATTGTCTAAATACAAAGCAATCAGCCTTATGCTTATTTCAGAGCCTTTGTCTGCCCTTTTCAGGCACCTCAGCCTGCAGTGCATGTGCAGGGCCAGGAGCCTCTGACAGCCTCCATGCTGGCTGCTGCCCCTCCCCAGGAGCAGAAACAGATGCTGGGTGAGTAAAACCCCACTGCTTACCTATCACTTTTTATCCCTTGAGGTTTCAAAGATCCAAACTCATCCACCTGAACTCCTTTTCCTCCCTCAGGAGAACGTTTGTTCCCCCTGATCCAAGCTATGCACCCCAGCCTGGCTGGGAAGATCACAGGAATGCTGCTAGAGATTGACAACTCAGAGCTGCTGCACATGCTGGAATCTCCAGAGTCCCTCCGCTCCAAGGTGAGCTGCTGGCTCCCTTTTTTTTGTCTAGAGGGAGCCTCTGAGCAGGGAGAAAATCTCACTGGATTTGTGTCCCCAGGTGGAGGAGGCTGTGGCAGTGCTGCAGGCTCACCAAGCCAAGAAAGAAGCTGCCCAAAAAGTGGGTGTGGTTGCTGCTACCTCTTGAACCAGGATGACTGGTGAGTGTGTCAGTCCTCAGCTTCAGTGAAAAGCTTCCAGAATCAGTAAATAAAACACAGTTTACTGAACAATTCATGTGGGTCTGTGACCAGCACTTACCTGATTGGAGTCCACTCTTCAACAACAAAAAGCTCCTCATGTAGTTTCTCCCAGCAGAATACTTGTGTAGAAGTTAAGAAATATTGATTCTGATGCTTATTTAAGGGATCTAAAGATGTTGAAGTCCCTGAGGTGTTSCTTGGAGCTGACATGCTGGGGATGAGTCTTGTGGAACTGCTAATGTGGGAAATAGCCACATTTTGAGGCTAAACAGGCTCTTRGTGCCCATTCCTTATCCTGGAAACCATCTGCCTTCAGGATAGAATAAATGTTGGAAATGTTTCACTGGACAGGTCTGTCCACACAAGTGGTGTCACCTGTGTTTGGGCTTGGCTCTTGTTTCATTTATGAATAAGGATTTTGATTCTTGGAATGCCTCTTGTTTCTCATGATCCATTTTTCTGTGGGTTATCTGGAATTGCCATCTCCAGGACTTTCTGTGCTGTTGATTGTGATCAGATATCACAACTCAAGCTGGTGAAGAATTCTTRTTTTCACWKGGTGGTCTAGCAAAGAATTTGAGTTTCTGGTGGATAATAACAATTTCTGATCATCTGACCACCACGAGCAGCTTCTCTATACCTTCCCAATTATATTGGAATCCTTATTCCTTGGAATGCTGGAATATTTTCTAGCCTGGAGCAGGGATGCTGTGAGTAACTTCTTTCCCTTTTTTCCCTCCAGGAGACAAGCCAAATAGCCCCTTCCTAGACATCAGCTCAAGATGTTTGRAGATCCTTCACTGTCCTGCAGATCTCAAGGCCATGCATTGTATCACATAGTTATATTGCATTTTGTAAATTAATCTTAAAAGATCTTATTTAAAAAGCCAACTCTGAAGCTTGAGGTTTCCAAAACCAGAATTTTGGGGGTTTGCAAGCTTTTCCTTTGCCACAGAACAGAGCTGCCCCTTGTGTCTTCTAAAGAGGACGTTGAGGATTTTAGGCTGGAAGTATTTTTGTGAGTTTGTGTTTAATTGAACAATCCAGTTTGGAAAGTTTGGGAAACATTTATCAATAAAGGAATAAACTTGCACTGTGTTTGTCATCATTTCTCTTTGTTGGATGTAAAAATGTGCTGTGGCTTTGTGAAATTAAACTGCTGGGCAGTTATTGGGAGGTGAATACATTAAACAGGGATTTGACTTACTCTGCTTGCTAATTTTGGMTAATGAAKATATAAAATCATGCCTGGGGCAGTGTCTGAAGKGGTGATGGATGTAAACAGTGATCTAAGAAGGGCTGGGGCGGTGTTTTAGAGTGAAGGGTACAAGGGTTTGGCCTGGTTTTGTTGTTCTTTGTTTACAATTCTACATTTTCAGCTGGATTTTTAGTGGTCCTGCTGCTATTTTATACCCCAAAGGCGGCCGAGTTTTAGCACTGGGGTTGACAAATCCTTTACAAACTCATTTTGGGTGATCTTTTTGGACAAAAAGCAGGATAAAATCCTCCCCAGTCAAAGCTCCAACACCTCACTCAGGCTGGAGCTGAATGGCTCGGAGGCTTTGGGAAAGCCTGGSTTGGGGTGGAAGGAACGTGCAGGGGTGTAAAACACCAATCACTTGATTTAAAATGTTAAAAGTTTAATAGTAATAAAATGGTAATAAAAATATGAGGCAATAAAAACAAAGAGTTATGGATGTCTGGGTACCTTTTCTGGGCAGCATAAACCCCAAAAAGGACCCACTGTTAGCAGAGCATTAACCCTTAAAAACAACAGCCTGTTGCATATTGATACATCTCATACATGGTGCATAAATTCCATTCAAACACAGGACGTGGCCTCAAAAGTGAAGGGGCGTGGCCTGGCAGTGAGGAGGCGGGGCGTCCAAAGGGAGGGGGTGTGGCCTGGCTGCAAATGGGCGTGGTGCGACTGTCGTAAAAGGTGTCGCAAAGTGCGACTGTTGTAAAGCTGCTGTAAAGCGTGACTGTTGTGAAAGCTGCTGTAAAGCGCTACTGTTGTAAAACCACTGCAAAACAGCACTGTCGTAAAAGGTGCAGTAAAGCAGCACTGTCGTAAAAAAGGCGCCGTAAAGCGCGCCTGTAGTAAAGTGAGTGAGCGTGGCTTGGACACGAGTGGGCGTTGCCTGGCAGTGAGTGGGCAGGGTCTCAAAGGGGAGGATTCGGGGCCTCCAAGTGGAGGGGCGTGGCGTCAAAGGGGAGGGGGCGTGGTCTGGCAGCGAGTGGGCGGGCCCTCCAAGGGGAGGGGGCGTGGCCTGTCAGCGAGTGGGAAGAAGTTCAGTTTCTCCTGATAATRGAGCAATAAATTCTTTTTCTCTGAAAGATTCAGGTGTCCTGTGGCTGCTGTCTCGCCACGAGTCCTTTCTTKAGGAAAAAAGCATCCTWCATAGCAYAGTTTCTATTTTAACATTTTGTTATCACCTAAACCTAATATTTAACACACTACTTAAGAGAATTAACACAGCATCACTTYCTAACACAACACATTTAATATTCACTTTAATATTTGCGAAAAGCCAATCATAAAATACKCATTTTTTTCCCATAGGGACACACAGGGCCGGGTTCTCTGTTCCACGAGCCGRTCCGAGCGGAGCCGCTCCGTGCCGGCGGAGGGCGGAGCGCTGCCGCCGTTCCGGGGCGGGCCGAGCCGTGCCGAGCCGTTCCGGGGCACCGGGACACGATGGCGGCCACCAAGCGGGTGCTGTACGTGGGTGAGTGGCCGGGCTGGGGGASCCCCGAGGGGCCGGGGCCGCCGGCGGTGCCCGGTGACCGCTTGGCCGCCCCGCAGGCGGGCTGGCCGAGGAGGTGGACGAGAAAGTGCTGCACGCTGCCTTCATCCCCTTCGGAGACATCACCGACATCCAGATCCCGCTGGACTACGAGACCGGTGCGTGCCTGGGGGGGCCGAGCATCCCCCGGGTGTTTTGGGGTGGGATATCCCCCGTGGGACCGGCCCGAGCATCCCCGGGTGCGGGTTTGGGGTGGGATATCCCCCGTGGGACCGGCCCGAGCATCCCCGGGTGCGGGTTTGGGGTGGGACGGGGTAGGACCCCCCCATGGGACCGGCCAGAGCATCTCCGGGTGCGGGTTTGGGGTGGGACATCCCCCGAGCATCCCCGGGTGTTTTGGGGTGGGATATCCCCCGTGGGACCGGCCAGAGCATCCCCGGGTGTGGGTTTGGGGTGGGACATCCCCCGAGCATCCCCGGGTGTGGGTTTGGGGTGGGACCCCCCTCCCCGCCGTGGGACCGGTGTGTCCGTGCTGGTCCCGACTCCTCCTTCCTTCCTTCCCTCCAGAAAAGCACCGAGGATTCGCCTTCGTGGAGTTTGAGCTGGCAGAGGTGAGGAACCAGCAAGTGCTTGAGCCATTTGGGGTTTTTGGTCCCCTTGGGGTTTTTGGTCCCCTTGGGGTTTTGGGATGGATCCTCTTCCTGCTGGAGAAATCTGAAATCACCTGTGGGTTACGCACCATAACATTCAGATGTTGTTCTGCACTTCCAAGTCTCCACTTTTCTTTTTTTCTCTTGGGCTGAAYTCCCACTTTTCCTGTTTCCAACCCGAACTGCTCCCCTGCCGCTGTCCCTGGTTGGCTTTCTTGGTTTCATGGGCTGTCATATATTTGTCCTCTGATCATCTGGGCTTCATACACAAATCTCTCCTCTCCCARATGCTCATGGCAGCAGTAAAACATCTTAAATACAAGGGGTTAGTGGGTTTTTCAAAGATGAGACCCWCATGGGGTTTGGAAACCCTACATGAACGGGGTTTGGATATGGCTTTTACAAAACCCATCAATTCATACATCCCTGGGRTAAATGAGATTTACTAAAACCTGGTAGTTGTCTGTATAATAAGATGTTATGCTGGACCTTGAGAATAAATGTTAATAATGATTTTATTTTGATTTTTTTTTTTTTTTGGCAGGATGCAGCAGCAGCCATTGACAACATGGTATGGACCCTGCTCCCACTCCTGCTCCCTGCTCCTTGGGGATGTGTGGCTTTGCTGCCCTGGGTGCTGTGGGCTACAGAGAGAGCAGAAGCTCTGTCCTCTGAGCTCTGCAGAGCTTTGGGGGGCACGGTGGTTTTATACCTTTTGGTGGGCTTTGCTGTGCTTTTTTCCCCTCTGCAGAAYGAGTCTGAGCTCTTTGGCAGGACAATCAGAGTGAACCTGGCCAAACCCATGAGGATTAAGGAGGGATCATCCAGGCCTGGTGAGTTGGGGAACAGAACATCCCTGGGCATGTTCAGAGCTCTGTGCATAAGCTGAGCTGTGGCCCTTTGGGTCAATTCCTATGCTCTGACCTTTCCTTTTGTGCCACAGTCTGGTCAGATGATGAGTGGCTGAAGAAGTTTTCAGGGAAGACTTTGGAGGAGAACAAGGAGGAAGGAGGAGCAGAGGCCCCCAAAGCAGAGGCACAGGAGGTAGGAAAAACAACCAGATCCATCTGTATCCCTGTTACCCCAAAGGATGAGAACACAAAGCAGAGAAATGTCACCTCAACCTGCTTTTCTTTCTTTCCCTGCCCAGGAGGAGCCTCCTGCCAAGAAATCCCGGGTGAACCCCCAGGTTTACATGGACATCAAGATCGGGAACAAGCCGGCGGGGCGGCTGCGCATCCTGCTGCGCTCCGACGTGGTGCCCATGACTGCAGGTGAGGAGAGGGCTCAGCCTCSCCTCCTGGGCACCCCCAGGGGGGCTCAGCTCTCACCTGCCTCCCCTCTGCCCCCCAACACACAGAGAATTTCCGCTGCCTCTGCACCCACGAGAAAGGATTTGGCTTCAAGGGCAGCAGCTTCCACCGCATYATCCCCCAGTTCATGTGCCAGGCCGGGGACTTCACCAACCACAATGGCACCGGCGGCAAATCCATCTATGGGAGGAAGTTTGATGATGAGAACTTCATCCTCAAGCACACAGGGCCAGGTAAAGCCACCTCAGGCAAGGACTGCAGAGAAAATAGCTCAGCATCACATAGGGCTGTTTTAGCTGTGTTGATAGCAGCAGTCCTGAATTATAATTATAATTATAATTATAATTATAATATAATTATATATTATATAAATATATAAAAATATAATATAAATATAATATAAATATAATATAAATATAATATAAATATAATTATATATTAGATAATTATATATTATAATTATACATTATAATGATATATTATAATTATCATCATCTACATTGGCCAGATTTTTTTGCCACGGTCAGACCCTTGTGTCACAGACATATTTTATGAAAAATCCTTTTGCCAGGATCTTTTCTCCTGAGAAGCTGAGAAGTTTCAGCTTCTCCACGTTTTGCTCCTTTGGAATGTGATTTGGAGAATTGTTTAGCCAGCATTTGAAATTGTTTTTATTTGATGACCAATGACAGCCACCTGTGTTGAGGCTGTGAGCAGTCACAAGATTTTGCCATTCTATTCCTAAAATCTTGTGAGGTTTTATTATCATTCTATTCCTGAAATCTTGTGAGCAGTCAAAAGATTTTATTATCACTCCTTTTTATTCTTTGCTAGCCTTCTGATGAAATATTTTCTTCTATTATTTTAGTATAGTTTTAATATATMATTTTCTTTTAATATAATAGATATCATAATAAATCAGCCTTCTAAAATGGAGTCAAGATTCTCACTTCTTCCCTCATCCTGGGACCTCTGCAAACACCACCACAGATAGCAGCAGCTTTGAATTATAATTATAATAATTATCATCTACATTGGGCAGATTTTTGTGCCACATTCAGACCCTTGTGTCTCACCAAATGCATCGYTCCCTCTCCATCCACTTTATCTGCAGTGTTACATAAAGGAAAAACAATTTCAAAGCTGCTTTTCCTGCTTGATTTTAAACGAGGAGTGTCACAGCATGACTGTGAAAGGCAGGAGCAAGCAAATAGGTTTATCTCCATACAAACAGCTTTGCTGTTGCTGCAGCTAAAAATAGCTGAGCATCTTTCACACTTGCAAGAGTTTCTGAGCATAACTGATTTCCAGTAGTTTCTGTGGATTTTACCCAGCAGTATTCTGTGGGATGTGGGAACGGGGCTGGGCTGAAGGAGCAGCTCCTGACTCAGCCCTAACTCTGCATTTTCTGACCCCAGGGATGGTGTCCATGGCAAACTCGGGCCCAAACACCAACGGCTCCCAGTTCTTCATCACCTGTGACAAAACAGACTGGCTGGACGGGAAGCACGTGGTGTTCGGGGAGGTGACGGAGGGCATGGACGTGGTCAGGGAGATCGAGGTAGGTGAGGGTAGGGGGAGCTGGGGGCAGAGCCCACCCCCTTCCTGCCCCCAGGATTCCCCCCTGGAATTCCTGCTGCTGTTTTCTCCAAGGCTCAGGGCACCAAGGATGGGAAGCCAAAGCAGAAGGTGATCATCTCAGACTGCGGGGAGTGCGCCTGAGCTCGGTGCTTAGAGGGGCTGGATGGGGGAGCCTGGCCTGGAGGGACAGGGAACCAGCAGGGATGGGGCACCCCAGGGACCCCCCAGCACTGCCCATCCTGCAGCTGCCATAGGAATTCCCCTACCAAGGGGGTTGGAGTTATCCTTCCTGGGATAAATCCCTTCCCAGCCTGCGCTGCCCGAGCTGGGCTGGGCTGGTCCTGCTGCCGTGTTCTGGAAAAAATGTATGTTTATGGCAAAAATAAAACCTAGTTTTGAAAATACTGAGGGCCTGGCTGCTGAATTGCCTCTGTGGGAGGCTGGTCTTTGAGCAAAGACTTTTTTTTAATTTTTATTTTTTTGTATTTGCCCTCATCTTCATGAATCCCGTGCCTAAATCCTGGCTCCAGGGGAAGGTAACTGTGCCAGGGAGAGCAGAGCAGAGCTGAACCTCTCGTGTTTGTTGCACAGCAGCATCTCCTGGAGGTGTTTTTGGCTCTGTAGTGTCCTTTTCCAGCAGCAGAGGGAGGCAGGTCCCTGGCTGGTGTCTCTCCTGCTGGTCCAGCTCCATCCCCATCCCCGAGGGAGGGCGTTCACTGGAGAACACCAGGAAATGAGGGAGCCCTTTGGCTGATGAAGGAGAAAARCAACCCAGAGTGATGAGGCTCTAGGAAGGGATTTCCATCCTGCAGAGTGGGAAAAACCACATGGATTTACAGTTCCTGTGGTGGGCAGCCCTGGCTTTGCACTTAGATTGATGGATTGATGGATTTTGGGGTTTCCTGTGAAATTGTGGAAGGGGTGTTTGGTTCTGAGCTTGTGCAGGTATTGGCAGGAGGGATGAGGCTGCTGAGGTGGAGAGGARGAGCTGATGTTTGGATTTTGGGGGTGTTTGGAAGTGCTTGTGCCATTGGGGATTTCGGGTTTGCCCAGTCCAGCCCCTCACAAGTAATGTTGTTTTTCCATAAAAAAACAACTTTTCACTGCCTGGTTTCCTAGSGTGGTTGGGGGTTGTGCATTGTCCTAAAACTGAGACAAGGTGAGATGCAAGGATCTGATTCCTGACAGACAAAYCAGCCCAGCTTTCCCCTTCCTTGCTCCCTTCTTTTTGTTTAAATGTTTTAATTTTAAAGTCAGCCCTTGCAGGCACCTTCAGCAAGACCTGAGAGGGAGAATCCAGAGKCAGTKCAAGGCYTGGGTGTTCTCTCTGCAGGAGAAACCAAATCCCACAGAGCCAGGAGTGCATCCTGAGCTGGATTTTGTGTGGAATTAATATTATGGGCATGAACCCACTAATTCTTTATTAATTAATTAATTCATTCATTAAATACCCAGTCAAGCAAAACCTTTCCTTGGGAAGCTGGGCACTRACAGGGAGCAAATCTTCCTTATTTTGGTGGGGTTTTATTGGGATTTTTCCCTGACTGTGCCAGGTTCTTTCCTTTTTTATTGATGTAATGTTCCCCAGGTATCCRAGCTGAGAACCAGGACAGGCCTTTTCCTTTTAAAATCAGAGCAAATAAATAATTTAATTGYGCAAATAACCTGGGGAAGCTGCCTGGGACTGGTCACAGGCACAGCCTGACCTAAAACTCACATCAGGGCTCATTTTCAAGCAAATAGGTACAATTTTAGCCAATTCTGAGTCTTTTTTCATTGCAAAAGGCCCTCTGAACAGAGCCCTGTTGTGCTGTGACATTAAAAAACAAAGAGCAAGAGAAACTCCRTGTTTACTTTCCAAACTCTGCGTTTATTTTATAACAGTCCTGTAGCTCAATATGGATATTTTATTTTTTTTCCAACTGGCTGAGTTTGGTGAACTTTGGGTAAACAGGAGGGGGTTAGTCAGCCAGCTGCTTAATTGGCTGATGATATTTTCATTAAGGGAATTAAAAGCACTTGGGTAGAGGTGGGTTAGTGGAGAAATACACCGTGGAGAAACAGCTCAGTCCCAGAGCAACCTGGATGCTGCCTCCCCCCCAAAACTGCCTCCAGCACAGGGGAAACTCATCAGTCACAGACAAAACAGAATCAGCCAAAAATCCTCTCTTTCCTATATATATATATATATGTTTGTATATAACTGTGTCTCATCAAGCAGGATAAGAAAAAGGAAGTTTTATATTATTTACATCCACTTCTAGAAAGGGGTGGGAGGGGTTTATTTTTGGCTTTTATTATTAATTATTATTTCTATTATTATGAATGGATTTTGCTCTGATGCAGCCCACAAAGCTCCTCTTCCATGCAYGCAGCAGAAACCCAGGGTCACATTGCTCTGGTGGGAATGGGAGGGGACACTCAGGGGTGGGGATGGGACACTCAGGGATAGGAATGGGACATCCAGGGACAGGAATGGGATATCCAGGGGTGGAAATGAGACACTCAGGAGTGGGAATGGGACACTCAGGGATGGGAATGGGACATTCAGGAGTGGGAATGGGACACTCAGGAGTGGGGATGGGGCATCCAGGGGTGGAAATGGGACACAGAGGGATGGGATTGGGACACTCAGAGGTGGAGATGGGACATCCAGGGATGGGAATGGGACACTCAGGAATAGGGATGGGACATCCAGGAATGGTAAAGGAACATCCAGTTGTGGGAATGAGGCATCCAGGGGTGGGAATGGGATATCCAGGGGAGGGAATGGGACACTCAGGGGTGGGAATGGGACACTCAGGAGTGGGAATGGGACACTTGGACAGGAATGGGATATCCAGGGGTGGGAAAGGGACACTCAGGGGTGGGAATTGGACACTCAGGGGTGGGGATGGGACATCCAGGGATGGGAATGGGATATCCAGGGGTGGAAATGAGACACTCAGGGGGGGAAATGGGACACTGAGGGATGGGATTGGGACACTCAGAGGTGGGGATGGGACATCCAGGAATGGTAAAGGAACATCCAGTTGTGGGAATGAGGCATCCAGGGGTGGAAATGGGACACTCAGGAGTGGGAATGGAACACTCAGGGATGGGAATGGGACATTCAGGGGTGGAAATGGGACATCCAGGGACAGGAATGGGACATCCAGGGACAGGAATGGGACATCCAGGGACAGGAATGGGATATCTAGGGGTGGGAAAGGGACCTGTCCATCAGTGGCAGCCGCAGGATTTCACCACCATGTTCCGGTGCTTTTTGAGGATGACGTTGTTGTTGCTGTCGTAGTAGAGCACAGAGGTGGCACTGAGCTTGGTGGGGGCACAGCACGCCTTGGGCACGGCCTCAGGCTTCATCAGGTGGACCTGGGGGATGGATGGAGCCCGTCAGTGCCAGCAAACGTGGCTCCAGGCAGCAAACCAACCAAAAAACCCTGGGTGAATGGGGGGATTATTTCCATCTTTTTGCGAAAATATTTATTCTAAACTCCAGGCAGTCCCTGCTGTGGTTTATATTGGATCAGGGCTCATGGCACTGCGTGGGCCAGGCAGCCCCTTCATTAATTTGGGATTTCAGGGCCCTTTTTCTCACAAAAATAGACAAATGAYTAAAAAAAGGCAAACCCCATAAATCAGCACAGCATGGGTCAGGCCCTGCTGTGGGCGTGGGGCGCCGGGTGCTGTTCCAACAGAGATTCCCCACCCCAAACTTAAACCCTAAAGTCCACAACACCTCTGTGACCAGGACTCCACTCTGGGATGGCTTTTCCCTGCTGGGGACAGGCGTTATCCCGGTGTTTTCCTGCAGGGCAGGGGCTGGAGGAGGCTGGCAGGACACAGGAGCCCTGGTGGCTGCCCCGACATGTGCGATTCATTTACAGCAGGGGCAGCCGAGCTCTCCCAGCTCGGAAGTCCGGTGTTTTTGCTGTCCAACCCTGCTATTTGCAGCTCAGGCTGGGGCTGGCACGGCTCCACAGCCGCCTTTGCCCTGGCTTTTCCCAGAAGGGCCRGATCCAGGTGATTCACATCCTGCCCCAACAGCTCCGTTTTGGGAACAGCGCTGGGTTTGGGGGTGATGGGTGGGTGTAGGGGGGGGAAAAGAGCCCCTCCCTGGATGGTTCCCAGCCCCTGGAAGTTTTGTTAATGTCAAAATTAAACCCAGCCAGGCGACACCTTCAAAGGCTGGGTCGAGGGCTCGGCGCTCCCTGTAATTAACCGCGAGCACCGGAGCCGGGGTGGCTCTGCCATTGGGAAACCAAACACTCACAGGGCAGGAAATTCCAGAAATTAAAGCTCTGGCTGGGATGTGGGGTGGGTTTGGGAAAAAAAACAAACCCAAGGCATTAAAGCTTTTCTTGCTGGGAATATGCTGAGCCCAACGTTTGGGTGCTGGGGCTGTGGGTAAACCCTCAGGAACAGCTGGAGAGGAGGATGCAGGGATGGCACTGAGACTTTTTTAGGGGGCTCTGGTGTGCCCTGGGCTTGTCCCTGCTCCTCAGCTCRTTGCCAGGGCAGAGGGATCATTAATCTGCCAGAAAGCATCAGTTTTGCCCCAGCTGCTGTGAAACTGGAGCAGTCAGAAAATGAAGAGGTGAGGGAGCTCTGGGATGACAAAATCCCACTTCTGGTTGAGGATGAGGGACAGAGCTTTGTGCCCTCACTCTGGCTCTCTCCATGAATGCCTTGAAATTCCACACTGGAACCTCCTGTGAGCCTGTGGTGTGGGCCAGCCTGTGAGCAGCCATCCAGATGTGTGAGTGCCCACACAGATGGGCATGAACCCACCCAGATGTGCATGAACCCACCCAGATGTGCATGAACCCACCCAGATGGGCATGCACCCACCCAGATGTGCATGAACCCACCCAGATGGGCATGCACCCACCCAGATGGGCATGCACCCACCCAGATGGGCATGAACCCACCCAGATGGGCACGAACCCACCCAGATGGGCATGCACCCACCCAGATGGGCATGCACCCACCCAGATGTGTGAGTGCCCACACAGATGGGCAAGCACTCACCAGATGTGCATGCACCCACCCAGATGGGCATGCACCCACCCAGATGGGCATTCCCCCACTAATTCTTTATTTCCATCAGGAGCCCACCTGCACCTTCCCACCTGAGCACCCCAAACCCAGCCATGCTCATCCCAAAATCCCAGCTCTCCCTCAGGACCTGAGTGCTCCCCAGGGCCTTGGATGTCCCCCCAGGGCTGCCCTGGTGGGCTGCACTGACCAGGGACTGCAGGATGGCGTGGTTGGTGGCGTTCATGCAGGAGTCCAGTGGGAATGCACACTCCCCCTCGCAGTAGTAGGCTGAGTATCCCTGTGGAGCAATCACCCAGTCCTGCAAAAATAGAAAAAAATGGGATTACATCAAGGGTTTCACCCTTCTGTGCCCCCTCATCCGTTCCCCACCTGCATAAACAGCTCAGCAAGGGTTTATTTTGGTTTTTTGGATCAGGCATGAGTTTGTTCGGGGTCACYGGTGGGGTTTGGGGTTGTGGCAGTTCCTGTTTGCCTTCCCAGCTCCTGRGATGGTTCCATGGGCAGGAGAATCCAGCCTGGGAGGGAGCCCAGGGTGGGGGAATGGAATGATAGGGTTTTTTTGTTTTTTTTTTTTTGGTCATTTACTTCTCCCAGCAGACAAGTACCAGCCAGCCAAGGTCCTGGAAGCTGACGTAGAGCTCGTGGCGCCGGCAGACCTGCCGCCCATCCGTGGGGTGCACGTCATCTGTGGGAAAAGGGAACAGGGGTTTCAGCCCTGGAATTCCCCCTCAGAGGTGGGATTCAGCCCCTGGGATTGGGATTGGCCCAGGAGAGCCAAAGGAGAGGAGCCTTTGTTGCTGCACAAAGGGAAAAGCAGCTCCAGTCTGACCTATGAATTGGTGTTCCAATATTGGGATGGAGGAATTCAGCCTTGGAAGGGCTAAACCCCAGCTTTGCTCACTTTGAGGGTTTCCCAAACTCAGGCCTTCCTGCTCCCCTCCTGCCTGAGCTTTCTGGAGCTGTGACACCTTCCCAGGGCTCCAAAGCCAAGGGCAATGAGGCAAAAATTCCAATATTCAGTAATCCTGACACGCTCACARAACACCATTTCCTTGAGGGCATCCAACCCAAACCCTCTCTGCACCTCCCAAACTGCGAAAACCTCCAACCCTAAAACCTCAGAACTTTTTTGCTCTGTTTCYCTTGGGCCAAAAAAATTGGGGATTTCGAGGTGCTGACAAGCAGAGCCTCGTGCTTTCCATAGGGACATCCCTCCTCCTCCTGCAGGAAACACCTTACCAAAAATTCCTGGGAGCTTGTTTGGGTGGGGGAGGTCGTTGGATTTCTTGTGCTGCCGCCTCCTGGGGGGTTTGGCTGCTCGTGTGACACGGGAGGGGCTGGGGCTGGCCCGGAAAAATGTCACCATGAAGGGCTGCTTGGAGCGGGGTCCCCTTCGCCCCAGGAGCCCGGCYGAGCCCGGATCCACGCTGTGCCCTGCAGGGACAGGACCATCTTTGGGGTATGGCCTCAAACAGAGCTGGTTTGGTTAAAGCAGAGATGGAAAACACAGGAAATTTGCAGCAGGAGATGTGGTTTTGGCATGCCAAGGGGTTGGAGCCTCCCRYTCCAGCATGAAATGGTCACAGGGGSTATTCAGGGGTTAAAAGTGATTTTGTCCTTTGCCCCGAGGAATGGATAGGGCTGTGCTTCCTCCTCCCATGGAAGAGGAGCTGCTCTTTGTGTGCCTTCCCACCTGGAAAAGGCACTGCTGGAGCAGATTTATCCCATGGGGAAAAGAGGGTTAATCCTCTGCCACACACACAGAGGATCCCTCCAGGTAAGGAGTTCATTAACTATTAATGAGGTTAATTACAGTCCACGCCATCAGAACCTGCAAACCCAGACTGCTGGCACCCATCAGAGCTGGAAATTTAAAATTGCACTGAGATCAACCCCCCCCCACCACATCCACAGGACTCCAATTCCCGGGAATTTGTCCCCAAACTCTGCAGGGAGGTCGGGCAGGCTCACCATCATCTGTCTCCACATAGAGCCGCAGCCCCAGGGTGTATTTCTGCTCCACTGACCAGTGGTTGCTGGCAGCTGTGACATCAAACACCAGCCAGCCCTCTGTCCCAGCACGCAGGTCTTGCACATCCAGCAGGAACAGGTCAGATTCCCTGCAGGAACAGGGGGAAAGGAGCAGGTGAGGAGCAGCACCCAAAGGGCTGCAGCAGGAGGGATGATGAATGGGAATGACTCCTGGGAGCTGTGCCTGGGCACATCCCGGCTCTYGGGTGCTGGACACCACGGGGGTGTCCTGGGAAAAGCTCCCTCCCTGCCCAGGTGGAGATGCAGGGTGTGGCACTGCCCTGGGGCAGGTGTGGGAGCAGCCGGACACGGCGGTGCCGCTGCGGGTGGGTGGGGAGGGAAAGCCTGGAGCTGGTCCCCATCCCTGCCCCCATCTTCATCCCAGTTCCCATCCCCTTCATTTCCATCCCCATCACCCCATTCCCCTCTTCTTCAGCACCATTCCCATTGCCTTCATTTGCATTCCCATTCCCATCTTCATTCTTGTACTCACACTCATTCCCATCATCTTCATCCCCATCATCATTTCCATCCCCATCACCCCATTCCCTTCTTCTTGAGTTCCATTCCCGTCTTCTTCATTCCCTTACCCATTCACATTTTCATTCCACACCCTTCCCACCCCCATCACCTTCATCCTCACCCCATTCCCGTCATCTTTCATTCCTCCCTCTCCTTCATTTCCCACCTTCATCACCTTCATCCTCACACCCATTCCCTTCATCTTCATTCCGTATCCCCACTCCTTCATTCCCACCTTCATCCTCACCACACCATTTCCATCATTCTTCATTCCTATCCCTATTCCCTTCCCCATCTCCTTATTCCCACCTTCCATCTTCATCCTCAACCCCCATTCCCATCATCTTCATTCCCTTCCCATCTCCTTCATTCCCACCTTCATCACCTTCATCCTCACCCCCATTCCCATCATCTTCATTCCCTTCCCATCTCCTTCACTCCCACCTTCATCACCTTCATCTTCACACCCATTCCCGTCTTCTTCATTCCTATCCCCATCTCCTTCATTCCTACCTTCATCCTCACCCCCATTCCCATCATCTTCATTCCCTTCCCATCTCCTTCATTCCCACCTTCATCCTCACACCCATTCCCGTCATCTTCATTCCTATCTCTGTTCCCCTCCCATCTTCTTCATTCCCAAACCCTTTTCCACCCCATCACCTTCATCCTCATCCCCATTGCCATCATCTTCGTTCCCTTCCCATCTCCTTCACTCCCACACCCTTTCCCACCCCCGCCACCTTCATCATCACCCCCATTCCCATCATCTTCATTCCTATCCCCATTCCCTTCCCATCTCCTTCATTCCCACCCCCACCACCTTCATCCTCACCCCCATTCCCATCATCTTCATTCCTATCCCCATTCCCTTCCAATCTCCTTCATTCCCACCCCCACCACCTTCATCCTCACCCCCATCACCCCATCCCCATCACCGCACACCATTTTCTCCACACCGTCCCCACTCCCATCCCCACTCCCACCCTCCTCATCCTCATCCCCACCCCTTTTCCTGCCCCCCCTGCCTCTCCCAGCCCCTGACCTGTTGGAATGCTGGGCAGCCACCTCGTAGATGCTGACGTGGAGGCTGCTGTTGCCGTGCCTGGGGACGCCCCGGGATTTGTAGATGCGGAACTCGGCGGCCGTCACGGCCTCTCCCGCCGGCACCTGGGTCAGGTCGAACCTGAACTCCTTCCAGTAGGGCTTGGGGGACAAAAGATCCCTGTCCTGCTCCACTGAGGAGAAAAAAAGGGCTCAGGGACGGCCGAGACAAGCCTAGAACCTCCCCACTGAACCCCACCAAGTGGATTTTGGGGATAAAGCCGCTGGTTTTGAGCTGCTCGCCCTTGGTTGGAAGTTCCCATCTCCTGRGGGTTTGGATCTGGATCAGCCTCCCCTATTTCTGCAATTTATTTTGACATAAACCCACCAGCTTCCCCTCCCAGCCCTCTTCCTTTATGATTAATTAAAATTAAAATAAATTAATATGAAAAGCACAAACGCTGGCTATGRGAGGAGCACAGAGAATGTGCTGGGCTTTAGGGGCTGCTTCACCAAAAGGTGAAAAACACATTCAAAATTTGGAGATTTTGTGGCTCAGCAGAACCATCTGGAGCAAAAATWGGGGTTTTCCAAACTTTTCTTGCAGCAGACAAGCCCAGGGCTCATCAGGACCATCACTGGGTATCACAAGTAAAGATTTGTCCACAAGCAAAAATTTATCCACAAATAAAAATTGTTATCCTGTGTGTTTAAGGGGAGCTGGGGGGGAATTATCAAGTCACTGCTCAGTAAAAAAAAACCCTCCCTTTTTCCTGAAAACACCTTATTTCTCCAACACACTGGGACAGGAAAAATCTGATTTTATTTTGTTCGTCCATAAAGAATAAACCTTCCTTTCTCTATGGTAATGCAGCCCCCRCAGTTTTGCTAATGTGCAATTATTTGCTTCAAATTGTTCTTTAAAAATACCCCAATCTTCCTGGTCTGAGTATAATTAAAGTTTATTATTAAATATGATTCAAAGTGACTAAAGCTTCTCCTGCTTCAGGCACAAAAGCAACATAACCTGGTGCTTACTTTTAAATCTAAACCAAATAATTAACTAAATAAAAAATAAACATTTAAATGCATTTTTTAACCAATTCCAGGGGGGAAATATTCCAAATTTAATCCACCATAAACTTGCCATTCCCATATATATATTTTTATATAAAGTTTATGATTAAATATGATTCAATGTGACTAAAGCTTCCCCTGCTTCAGGCACAAAASCAATGTAACYYRGCGCTTACTTTTAAATCTTAAACAAATAATTAAATAAATTTWAAAATGAATTTTTTTAACCAGTTCCAGGGAGGAAATATTCCAAATTTAATCCACCATAAGCTTGCCATTCCCATATATATTTATATATATATATAAAGTTTATGATTGAATCATATTTAATGTGACTAAAGCTTCTCCTGCTTTGGGCGCAAACATAAACCTGGTGCTTACTTTTAAAATTAAAACTACATCAAAAATAAACATTTAAAATGCATTTTTTAAYCAATTCCAYGGGGGAAATATTCCAAATTTAATCCAYCATAAGCTTGCCATTCCAATATAWWWAWATATATATTATATATAAATATATAAAATATATTATATATAATACATATAAAATAATACACACTTATAGATAATATAAATTATAAATAGATAACATTATATATAAAKAAATAAATATATCATTAGATCTAAATATATATTTTTAATATAATTATATATTCATATATATATTTATATATAATACATAAATAATATATATTTTTATATATTGTTTAACATATTTTCATATAATATAAATTATAAATATATAAAATTATATTAAAATAAATTTATATAAATATGTAAATTATATATATATAAACTATATATATATATATATATATATATATAAATTATATATATATATATTGGAGGGAGCAATGCATTCCTCCAAACCCAACCTCGAGATTTTACTTACATACCCACAAGTTGGGTTTTTTTCCTTCTTATTTTTTCCTTTTTTTTTTCCCCTTTTTTTTTTTTTGTTTTGTTTTGTTTTTCAAATCCCACATTCCCTGCAGCTCCCGGCCTCACCACAAGCTGTGTTATAAAAAGAGCCCGGGGCCGGGCGGGCAGGGCGGATGCGGAGAGCGCTTCCTGCCCTGGCAGGGTGGGTGCCAGCTGGGCAGGAGGATGCTGCGGGCACCTGAGCCAACCCCTGCCCCCCTCGGGGGSCACACAGAGCCCCCCAGACCCTCTGCAGCCCCTCAGGCTCTTCCCCCTTTTCCATTTCTTCCACCATCCCATCCTGGGGTGGTTTYATTCTCTTGGATTTTTGGTGCTGCCAAAGCTGCCACGGCTCACAAAAATCCTTCAATTCCCCCCAAAATACGAGCAGAGGAGTCACCTCTGGCTTTTAGCACTGATAATCCCCCTGTGAGTGTCCCACATCAGTCCAGGGGACACTCAGATACAGAGTGGGGTCCCCTTGTGTGTTTTTGGTCACTTTGCTCCAAAATCTTTGGCTGTAGCTKCACCCTCACCCAGGGATGGGCAGAAGGATTTTTTTGTCAGAGCCACAGAGGTCACAGAGACCTCACATCAGATAAAAAAGCCAAAAAGGTGATTTTTGTCCCTAGAGAAGAGTGAAAGCCTCTGCTAATTTTTTTTTTTAATGAAAACTTCCTTTTGGTATGGAGGTGATGGAGGGGTCCAGGGGTGAAGGCAGAGGAGGGGATTTGGTGGGAGGGGAGCCCAGGGACACCTTGACAGCAGGAGAAATGCAAAAATTAGCTGAGCTGCAATTAGCTGAGCTCCTTGATGAACCAAAGAAGCTGGATCTGTTTGGGATGAAATCCTGGGAGGAATCCCTGAATTCTCTGCTGCTTCAGGGAGGAAAAAAGGGAACCCCTTTGGAGGGGGAGGACTGAGGGAGAAGCTCCCCCTTCTGTGCCACCAGCGGTGCACAAACAGCAGCTTGGAGCACCCCAAACAGGAGTTTGGAGCAGTTTGGAGTTTTTGGAGAKGGCTCAACATCCCCGTGCTCACTGCTAAAATCAAAATTGCTGTGCAATGAGAGCCCTGCAGTCCCCCCCGAGCACCCAGCAGAGCTGAGGGTGCTCAGATGCTGCTGGGGGTGTGCTGGAGGTGCCCCCCCGGTGGTTTGGGGAGCCCAGGGTGCCTGGGAACTTGCCCCTGCTCGGGCTTGACTCAGCCACACCACCAACCCTCAATTAKCTGTGGGTGGATGAKCYGGATTGCAGAGGAGAGGCACGAAAAAAGCCCAACCCAAGAGCTTTGCTCTCCTTTCCCCCTCCTTTGGCATCRTCCCCAGGAGCTGCTGCRCCTTCCCCCAAAGYTGRGTGYCCCYCTGTGCTCCCATCACCYCAAAAATCATAAAAAAATTATTATAAACCAATATAAACCCTCAATTATCTGTGGGWGGATGATCYGGATTGCAGAGGAGARGCACAAAAAARSCCMAMCCMAASRSYTT
>NDFG01000157.1:797079-936025 GCA_002167245.1 Sporophila hypoxantha
AWAMMMMAAAAAAAAAMMCAAAAAGAAATAATCCAAATAAGGCAGCTTCATAACACAACTTTTCTTTTACACTTTTAACAATATAGTTTCTCCCATTTAGAATAAATATACATCCAATGTAGGGTTAAAAACTGGACACAGGTTGGGTGCTTTGTTTGTTTTTTTGTTTGTTTGTTTGCTTTTCCCTTCCTCTCCCTCAGGAGGGGCGGCGGGTACAGTATTATCTCTTAGGGCCGGGAGTTTTTGGGGTGGCAGCGGGCGTTTTCTTGGACATGGTGGGGATTTTGGAGGGTTTGGCGGCGCCGCCGCGGCGGGAGCCCTGCCCGCCGGCCGCGCTGCTCTCCGAGGTGTCCGAGCAGGCCGACTGCGTCTCCAGCAGGTCGAAGTCGGAGGCGTCGCTGCCCCGGCGGCTGCTGGCCCTGCTGCCCGTGCGGCTCCCGGCGCGGCTCGTGGGACGGCTGGCTGCCTTCTTGGGGTCTGCAGGGAGAGCCCCCAAAGCTGTGAGAGGGGAGGTTTGTTCCTCCTGATGCCCTAAGTTTCGTTCCTCCAATTGCCCTAAGTTTTGCTCCTCCTCCTGCCTTTTGTTCCCCCAATGCTCTAAGTTTTGTTACTCCCAATGCCCTAAATTTTGCTCCTCCTGATGCCCCTTGTTCCTCCTGATGCCCTAGTTTTGTTCCCCCTGATGCCTTAAGTTTTGTTCCCCCTGATGCCTTAAATTTTGCTCCTCCTGATGCCCAAGTTTTGTTCCCCCTGATGCTCAAGTTTTTTTCCCCCTGATGCCTTAAGTTTTGTTCCCCCTGATGCCCCTTGTTCCTCCTGATGCTCAAGTTTAGTTGCCCCTGATGCCTTAAGTTTAGTTGCCCCTGATGCCTTAAGTTTAGTTGCCCCTGATGCCTTAAGTTTTGCTCTTCCCAATGCCCTTTGTTCCGCCCAATGCTCTAAGTTTTGTTACTCCAATGTCCTAAATTTGCTCTTCCTGATGCCTTAAGTTTTGCTCCCCTGATGCCCTAAGTTTTGTTCCTCCTCCTGCCTTTTTTTTCCCCCTGATGCCTAAGTTTTCTTCCCCTGATGCATTTTGTTCTCCTGATGCCCTAAGGTTTTTCCCCCTGATGCCTTAAGGTCTGTTCCTCCTGATGCCCAAGTTTTGTTCCTCCTGATGCCTTAAGTTTTGCTGCCCTGATGCCCTAAGTTTTGCTCTTCCCAATGCCCTTTGTTCTCCTGATGCCCTAAGTTTTGTTCTCACGATGCCTAAGCTTTGTTCCCCTCGATGCCTCAAGTTTCATTCCTCCTGATGCCCTTTGTTCCTCCTGATGCCCTTAGTTTTGTTCTTCCTGATGCCTTAAGTTTTCTTCCCCTGATGCCTTAAGTTTTCCTCTTCCCAATGCCCTTGTTCCTCCTGATGCCCTAAGTTTTAGCTTTTATTTTTTCCAGATTCTGTACTGCATTAGTGTATAACTCTGAACTTCATATAAAGTCTTAAACAGTCAGAACCAGCTCAGTCATGCAAAACAATCAATTTCCAGCCCCAGAACCAAGGACACCRCTGCAGCTTCAGGCCCAAAAAGTGCAAACAACAGGGAATKGAGGAGAGSAAACTGGGAGRGTGGAACTGCATMACCTKGAGCTGGAATTGGACAWTGAACCCCATATGGAAATGGACCAAAACTTATCAAAGTGTGARARCTYRTGACTCAGGGTCCATCYYGGGTGTAGCCACAGCCAGGCTCTYGTACTGCCCAAGGTATATCCTATAAAGGCATTTTAATAAATCCCTACTTTATTCCTTTATCTCTGTCCAGCCTCTGTTCCAGGGAGCCTCTCCAGGCATCACTCCCCCATCCCCAGACCAACAGCAAAACCCCAACCCCTCTGTGGTCGAACCAGCACCTCAGAGATGGGAGGTTCAACATCAGGTTTGACTCCTTCCCAAATTTCAGCAACTCCTTGGAATGCAGAGCTGTGCCAGCCTCTCCTCCCCCACYGCCCATCCCTCAAATATTCTGTATTTTCTCCAGTGTGCCGGGGGGGGGGTTTCCCATCTTTTCCCCTCACTCACCTGCCCGAGTGGTTTTGGCACCTGTTGAGACTGGCGAGGAGCTGTTACTGGTGTCCCCAGCCAGGGAGGTGCGGCTGGAGTGGAAGGTGGGGCGCTTCAGCTTGCTGCCCGCCGAGGGGGTCACCTTGGGAGGAAGCACACACAGGACATCCTTCAGCTGCCACCTGCACCCTGACAGCCCCAGGTCACAGCCCAGATCAGATCCTCAGCAAAAATCTGGGCATTTAAGGAACCCCCATCTCAATGGTCAGGGAAGGCACAAGCTGCTGTTTCAGTGGTTTATAAAATAAGGGAAAAGCCCAAATGTTGAAGGTTTGGAGGGGAATGGCAGCTTGTGAGCTGCAGGCTGAAAAAGAAAATTCTGAGCAAAGCTGTTAAGAGGCAGCATCAGCTGGGCTGGAAACCTCCACAAAGGGAGYGTGGAATATGGGAAAAATAGGGATTTTAGCATCCAAGCAGCTCAGGAGCATTTTGGAAGGTCAAGTCCAACTCGGGATCTTGAGTAGCACAACCCATTGTGGGCAGAGGTGCAGGGACACCCTGGTGCTGATGTCCACACCACTCCCAGTGCCCAGAGGCAGCCAAATTGGAAAAGTGATGGATAGGGACACAAAACAGCAGCTCAGCTCTTTTCACGGTGCCTTTTCCTGACCTTTAAGATGTTGGAAGTGCAGCTGGTGTGGGGTGAAGCAGCACAACMGGCAACTCTGCTCCCACTGCTGCTGCAGGAAGCCAAGGGGAAGGTGCCAGCAGGGCGAGGGCACCTGGATCCAGCTGGAAAAGGCAGCTCCAGTTCCAGTTCACCATCCAAAGCTCTGGGTTTGGGGCAGAGCTGCAGGAAAGYGCCTGCCTGTGGTGTCCCCAGCCCTGGGGTTTTAGGGGTGCTGCATCCCTGGAGAGATACACAATCCCAGAGGGCATTTCCCACAGCTGGAGGGGTTTTCCTCCATCTCCTGCAATTTTGTGATTTTTGKGAACCTCAGAAATGTTGGAATGTGATGAAACTGGAGCTGCAGGGAGAGAGGGGCAGCTGAGGGAATCAAAATCCATTAATACACGATTTTCGAGGTACCACTGTCATCATCAGAGATTTCGATTCTCATCCTTGATCCTATTTTAAAATAGGCAGCAAGCATCAATTTGGGGCAAYTGGGGAAGTGCTCCTGACCTCCTGGTGAATCAAATGAATCCATTTTGCACATGGAAGCACCGCTGAGCAAGACACAGGGAACCACYGGGATCCACCCAGTGCTTCTCATCACCCACTCACAAAGGCAGGAAAAGTCCACGAGGAGGCTGAAAACTTTAGGGAAAACCAAAGCCTCAGCCCAAATTCATCCTCCTGGGAGCATCAAGGCGGTGGCTGGACACACCAGACGTGCTTGAACACGGTGATAAACACAAGCTCTCCATAAAACTGAGGCAGTGTGCTTAYGGTGCATGCGCTGTAGCTGATTTTCAAGTCTCAACTCGGCTGCCGGATTTCAATTTTTTGGGAAGCCAAACGCGGCCCCTTTCCAATAAAGCTCGGAAAATTAATACATTTTTCAAAGCACGAGAGGATTAACACTGTTTGGAAGCAGGTGAGGGCGAATTGAAAGCGTTGTGCTTCACTTTGAAGCCGATATTTAAATTTTAATCCGAGTTGGAGACTCGTGAAAAACCAACAGTCGGAGCGTTAGCGGTGCTACAAGCGCTGCTCTACCAGGAGGAAAGCGTTAGGAGCAGGCAGGGCAGTGGGGTGGCTCCGTGCCAGGGGCACTCCAGCCTGCCAGCAGCTCCTGGGGGCTGGCAGACCATACTCTACCTCAGCGCTGGGGAGCTGGAAGTCGGAATAATCGATTCCCCTCAGGGGGGTGCCCGCTTTACTGTTTATCAACCAGGGTTTGTCATAACATCGGGAGAAGTGGTGTGGAGTCTGTGAAATGGAAAAGCCAAGGAAAGGGGGGGGGGAGAGGTGGGATGAGTGGTAAAAAAGAAAAAAAAAAAAAAAAAAGAGAAATGGGAGAGTATCTGGAAAATGGGGGGGAAACGGCACTAAAATGGAGCGAGAACTGAACGGGAATTACATAAATTAAAATAAAGGGGAAAAACCCAAAAGGTGATGAAATAATGACATGGTGGGGAAGGAGAGATGAGGGGTGATGGTTTCCTCCTGACACCACAGCCCTGCCTAGGGCACCAGGAGCCTTCAGCTGCACAGTGAGCACTGAGGACCCTCCTGTGGAGCCACAGGAGGGCTGGAAACCTGGAMATCTGTCCTGCAGCATCCCACCCCCATCCCACCTGGACACCAAGGAGCACCTTCCAGAGCCCTCCTCAAGCCCCCAAGCCCCAACCTTCCTCCTCCCTGCACCTGCAGCTCCTCATCTGGGCTTTGGAGTCCCTAAAGGGAAGGGAAAGCTTCCCCCCTGTCCCCACCTTGGCTCCACTGGCYGGGGTGGCTGGAGAGGAGGGCATGGAGGCGCAGCTGTGGTTGCTCTGGCTGGCACTGGAGCTGGATCTGGTCGGGGAGGCTGCTCTGGAGGAGGGTTTGGAYCGGCGGCCCCGCGAGCGGAACGGGGTCATCCCCTGCGAGGCTCCCTCGGGCAGGATGAACTTCTCCCGCAGCTCCAGGTTGGTCCTTCCTCGTGCTGCAAGGGGAGAGAGGAAGGAGAACTCAGCTTTGGAGGGATTCAACATCCTCATCAGGGCTCAGGAGGCTGCAGGGCTGGGAGCAGCTTCCTTGGGCATCTCCCCATGCCCAGCTCTGAGAGCAGCAAGGTTCTCCTGCTCTGCCTTAAAACCATGGATCAGCTCTTTGAGAAACTGGCTGATTAAAAGGTGCCCCAGGGCCAGGAGTTCACACGGGATGCTCAGTTCCTCTCTTGTGGAAAAGCATCCTGATGGCCTTAAACTCACCGTGTCACAACAGCAGCCAGTGTGATCTTTAACATGGCTTAAAAACAGCAAAAGCAGCTTTGAAGGGTTGAGWTTCTTGAGAATCTGAGAGAGATTCTGCTCTCTCACAGCTCTRGGCAGCTCTCCACACACTTTTTGGGGAGAGAGGAGAGAAAACCACCTTCCCAACTTTTCCAACCAGCCATTGAAAACCAACTTTTCAAAAAACTTTCATCCAAACGCCTCAAAGAGCTGGAGGGTCTCCTTTTGACAAGCAAGGGGCAACCAAGCAAGAAGAAGGTCTGTGGACTTCAGCTGACGTGTGCCAGGGTGCTTCATGCTCAGGGGTGTTCAAACAGAGAGCGAGGGCATGCACTGAGCCTTACGGGACACCGGAGGAATTCCGGGGCCAGAAAGCCAAGAAAGCAACGGCAGGAGGGAAGCACCACGCTGAGATAAGCAAGGGATAGAAACAACCTCGATGTCAGCGCTGCAAAACATCTGCTGCAAAGCGTGAAGGGCGGAGGAGGAGCAGGAAAAGCCTGAGGGCTCTCCCAGGAGCTCAGCTCGCTGTAAATCATGCTGCTTTCAGCAACAGCCGTCGGGCAGCCGGAGCACGGAATGCAGCAGCTTGAACAAGACACAGCCGAAGCAATTAACATCCCAGAGACCCCAGGGAAACATGGAGTACTCTCCAAAACAYGCTCCAGTCCTGGCCAGCCCCTGGCTAGTCCTGCTCTGCCCCCTGGGCATGGCTCTGGTCCAGCCCAGTGGCTCTGACCACTGCCAAACCTCAAGGTTCTGGGGAGARGCTGACTCCAGCTCCACTTGCTGAGGTCTTAAAACCAAGGGAAACACAACCCTTCCCTCTTTCCCTGGATAAACACTGCCAGGTGAGCTGCAGCATCRCCAAATCTGGTGATTCCAAATTCTTGGTTTGCTTTGGATCTGTTTTCTCCAGCTCCTGCCCAYCTGGACATTGACCCATCATGCTGGTCACCCAGCCACAGCATCCAAACTCCCCTCTCTGTGGGTGGGAAGACTCAGATTGCATCAAGCCTTACCTCTGCACGGGTCATTCTTCACTAGAAACTCGTCCAGGGCCATCCATCCTCCTCCCACACGGACCATGACCGTGCTCCTCAGGATCCGGACCAGCCGCAGCTGCTGGGAATCGCCGAACTGTGGGGCAAGGAAAGGGTCAGGGAAAGGGGAACAACCAKGGGAACACGGCTCCTTCCCTCCCCAGGCTGCACCAAAGGCTCTCAGCCMCCTAYTCCACAGTTTAAAGGCTTCTCCAGACAGGTTCATCTGGAATAAGTGAGAGGCAATGCCAGTTAATGGGGAGTTTTCCTGCTTGGTTTGAAGACGATGCAACCAACCCAAATGCTTTAATTTTAAAGCTGCTAAAGGAGATTTCAGAATTTGGGGTTGGATGGGTTTTCTCAACCAGAATTCTAATTTTTTTCTCTTTTTTCTTGTGAAGGAAATAGAGGCTTGGCAATGCCCTGACCCTGCTGGTGCAGCCCACGTGGGAAGGAGCCGGCTGATTCAGCAGGACAAGCTGAGCCAGACACCTCTGATCACCACCAAGTCTGAAATCCAGGCATTCCCCTGAGCCTCAGACTTGACCCCACCAGCCACAAAGCCCCTGCTGCAGCAATTGCCCAGTGAGGATGTTTGGATGAGTGCAGAGTGATGGGAATCCAGGCAGGAGTCCCCAGCAATGCTGATTAGTGATTGCGATGTTCATTAGTGGTTTGAAATGCCTGTGATATCAAAGTGCACCCCAGATCAAAAGCATGTGTTTGTAAAGCTCCCCTAAATCTCCTGGACACTCAAGCCCAGGCTCCTGGGTGTCTGTCAGACCTGGGAGGGACATGGAGAGCCTGGCTGGGATGTGGCAGCTCTGCATCCAGGTGTGCAGAGCACCTGCYGGGATGAGAAGACAGGAGAACCAGGTTTTGCAGGCAAGACCCTCTCCAGAATGAYTAAAAARAGGGRAAAAAAACCCCAAACAGGAWCATTTTCTGTGGGTGGAGACGCAAAAAATAGGAGATTCAATGAAAACAGAGAATGCAAAGTGTCTGGGATGGGTCAGGGCAGGAGGTGACATCTGTGACCCACAGGAATATGGGACCTGGACCACTGGTGGATCTCCCTACTCGAGGGTCCTACCAAGGTGTTCTTGTCTCATTTAAAGAGCTGCCACTGTGCTCTCAGGCAGGGAAGGGATTAGGGAAACTTTTCCCCTCTCTCCAGGCTCTCCAAGAGGTGTCCTTCAAGAGCCARCCMCAGGGATGAATCAATYCTCATTAYTTTTCAGTTTTTGTTGCAGACATTKCTATARTCACTGCCTAAATGAAAGCCAGAGCTCTCAGGAGTCATCCACTTCCAACATCCAAGTTTGTTTCATTTTGGGCATCTTTTGGGGCATCTTTTTGGGTGGGCACCATCACTGCATGTGAAAAAGAAGCTGTTTTTAATCTGGGCAGGGGCAGTGGGGACATCAGAGGGACACAGGGTGCTCCAGCCCTGTTCAAAAGGAGGCTGGGCTCATTTCAGGTCACAACACTCTCAGGRTACATGCAGGTTCTGGGAGGGGAGCCTTGCCCCAGTGAGGAGTTACCCAGTGGGAGTAGCAGGGATGAGGGTTTAGTTGTCCTACAGGATTACTCAGCRCTCTCATTCCATGGTGATTGCAGTCCAAACCCACCCCGAGCCTGGTGCAGGTTGTACCCCCTGGGCTGGCTGTGCCCCTCAGGAGAACACATCCAGTGACCATAATTCACCACCATGAACATCCCCAATAAATCCAGGGGAGGATCTCAGAGAGAAAAATCTCTGCACTTTGACCAAATCCTGATTTTTCCATCAGATTTTTGCTTTTTTCTGCCCAATTTTTTTTTTTTTTTGGGGGGTGGCACTCCTCTGTACCAGGCTCTGCTGAGCCAGATCACATCCTCCCACAGCACCACAGGACAGAGCAGCATCACAACACACAGAGGTTAAAAAAATTCCAGAGGTGAGAGACAGCACCACGAGGTAAACTGTACCTGATTGCCGAGGAAGAACTATGGAGGGAGAGGGCAGGGGGAGAGGGGAGGAAAGTCCAGAGGAAGAGGAGGGGAAAGAAAAACAAGAAAAACATTTATGGGATTAACAGTGCAATAATCATGAAATCTGTTAACTGCAGGAGTGAGAAATCTGGGGGGGTTTTGGGCTATCTGGGGGGAAGGAGAAGCTCTGGGAGCTTGGGGCCGGTGCTGCTGGAGGGGGATCAGCTCCTCCCAGCTGGAACATYAACCCCAAACCCAGCTGGGGCAGGAAAGTGGGAATTCTGCCGCCACTTCACCGCGGTGAAGGGTTTGAAACACAACCAGCAGCTGGTTACAAAGAGATTCTGTCAGGAAATTCTTCTCCCTTCTTCGGGAGCGAGCTAAGAAAAACACAGGCACAAGGTACACTCATCCAGGAGGGAAACTTCAAGGGCGGCTCCAGCCCAGTGAATGCAGCATTTCAYGGGGCCCCTGGGCTGCCTGCCCCAGAACAGGGACACTTTTATGTTCTCCCAGTTCAGGGAACGCCCTGGGGCCAAGGATGGAGCTGGGAAAACACATCCCAGCCACCTCTGCCAGTGCCAGGGGATGAGGTCTCCGCCTCACCCCAAGTCCCCCACCCTGTGCCAAGCTGGGCACCCCCTGGGTGATGCCCCCTCCCTCGGTGGGAAGGGGAGGAGGATTTGGGGGGGTTTCCATCCCCTCTGCCTTACCCGGTATTTGTTCTCGCCGATCTGCTCCACTTGGAATCTCTTGGCACACTTGCACTGGGCCACTTGCCTGGTGACCTGCCACCACCAACACGAGAGGTGAGCAACCAGGATTTTGGGAGTCTCCCCCCGTACAAATCACTGCTCTGATAAAACAGCCCCAAGCAGCCTTTCCTTCTAAAACACCTCAGTTCCAACCAATTAACTTGGCTCAGCACCGCCAAAATCTTCTTTTAATCGAATKTTTCTCTTCCCCACTGCCAACCCGCAGCCTGAACCTCTCCCAACCCTGCTGAGCACCCCCTTTTTTTGGTGCTTCACCTCATCCTCRATCTTGTCAGCATCAGTGGTGGGTCTGTAGGCGTCCTTGTTGGGATGGAGGGCAGCCACAAACTCGTAGTAGTCGATGTAGCCGTCACCATCGCGGTCAAAGATATCGGCCACCGCCGTCATCTCCAGCTTGGTGGTGGGGAATTCTGGAAGGAAACAAGGAAAGGATGAGCTCCTCAATCMGAGACAGGCATGCAGGAGCAGCAAGGCTGGTTCCCAGGGACTCACTGGAAGCCAGGATGCCGTCGATGAATTCCTGCCGCGTGATCTTCCCGTCCTGGTCCTTGTCGATGCGCCGGAAGAAATCCATCACCCGGGACTTCTTGTGGTTCATCCAGCGCATGTACTTCTTCCTCCAGATGTCAAAATCGAAGTTTGCAAACTCCTTCAACTGGAAGGAAAACCCAGGGAGAGTCAGTGGTGGAAATCCCAAAGGAGCAGCACTCACAGACCCACCCCATAACGCCCCCGGGCGAGCTCCCGGCGCCACCACTCCCTGCCCACCCCTCCTGGGAAGGTTCATCTGGATTTTTCCAGACAATTCCCAGTGAGGGCTTTGCCCAAAGTGAATTCCCAGCACAGGACACACAGCGGAGCCAACAGCCAGCAGGTGGATTGTGCATCCCAGGAGCTGGGGATGCAGCGCTGCCCACGCTGCTGTGGGGACACACAGGCAGGGAGGATCAGCTACAGGCACACAGACACACACACAGCCCGTCTGCTCGGCCTTCTGGGGAGGCTTCCTCACCCCAGGGACTTGCCAGGGAGGAATTCCCACTGCCAGCATCAATCTGGGCACAGATCTCCCCTCTCCCTTTCCCTCTGAGCAGCCAAGAAGGGATTTCTTGCTCATCTTCCAACTTTACAAGTCCCAGMCTAACACCCTCCAATTTAAACTCCCCACCCCATAAGGACCCCACCAGCTCAAGCAGCTCACACCAAGGTAAGACAACAATTTGAGGGTTTTTTGTTTTTTTCTTTTGTCTCTCTCTAAACATTCTTGGGGTGAGAAGCAACAAAGAAAAAACATGGATACGAAGGAACTGAACTGACCTACAGCAAAAGCAACAGAAAACAAAAAAACCACTCACTTCTGGGCATAGCTGCTTTGTTAAGCATAAATAAAAACAAAAATGGCATTAGATGGTTGGATAAAATAGAGACAGTAATTGTTAAACTAATTACTAGGAGGAAAGCAGRGCCTGGCTGTCATTAACTCTACAGATACCAAATACAGRGGCATAAAGCTGGTTAATGTGCAGTTAATTACTTAATCACCAAAGGGTTTTTTAGCCTTAATATTTTAGGAATATTTGATTTCTGAAAAGGCAGYAGGAACTGTCTGTAAGAGCTGGGGCAGCACGGATTTAAAATGCTTCTTGCACCTCTCTGGGGATGAACTCCCAGCTCCCACCCWGCCCAGAGCAGCCAGGGGCTGTTACCTCCTCCAGCCTGTCCAGGGCATCGTTGAGCTTCCTCTGCCTCTCCAGGGCCAGCAGCCAGACCTGCTGCCAGCGTGCTGAGAGCTGGTTTATCCTGGGATTCTTCGTTTCTGACTGGGAGATAATGGGCATGCTGGGGGGAGCAGCCTGCCCCAAGCATTTCCCTGGAAAAAAAGGGAGAGGAGCTGTTGGAGGTGCTGTTCATGGAGTCTGAAGAGCAGCAGTGAAATGTGTTTTGGGTTTTTGGGAGGGAAAACCTCCCACAGCCTTGCTGGCTGCTGTCCTCAGGTAGGAGGACAGGGTGACAGACAGCTCTACACCCACACCCCCCAGCACTCAGGAACTCACACTGGACTCTGGCTTCAAGAAACCACATTGAAAGACCCCAAAACTTCATCCCAGAGAGAGAAAGAGAGAGGGGAGCAGTGCTGGCCCAAGCAGCCCCAGGAACAGCACCCCCAGCCTGGGTGTTTTGGGAAATGTCACCTGGATTCTCCCCTCCTGACGAGGCTCAGCGCCTTCCTGGTGGCTGTTAGCGCAGGATGCCTCGTTAATTGATAATCAAAGCTAATTATCTTCCTAGGAATTTCATTTCCTGCCATCCTAGGACCCGGAGCAGACTCACTGTTGCTGCGGGATTTGTCGATGAAGGGCCCGTGGGGAGGCTCMGTCGCTTTTCTTTTGTAGGTTTTTGTCACCCGGTCCACGTCCGGCTGCTTCCGTGTCATCTCCTCCATAAAGGACTGTCAAAACACAAAAAGGATAAAAAAAACCCCTTTGTAATTTCAGCCTTTTTTTGCTTTCCAGCCCTCACTGGGACATGCCAGGCCTGTAGAGGGAGGTGAGCATCAAGCACCAGCGATTGGGGATTGTGGCTGAGCTGCTGCTCAGGGCTGGCTTGGGTTTGCCAGGGCTGGAGATCATCCCTGGGCTGGTTTTGTTCCAGTTGGGAATAGGGAATTCCAGGAGAAGGCAGTGCCTCCTCCACCCAGGGAGCCAGGAGAAGCCTCCCTGCCCTGCCCCTGTCCCAGGCTCAGCTCAGGGCTCACCTGGTGCTCGGAGATGAGCGCTTTGACCTGATCAATATTCTGGGGGATGGGGTCCTGATCCCGCTGGATCAGGGTGGTCTCAGCCCACTGGATCCAAGCCAGGAGCTCCTCCAGAAGCTCTGCATTGGCCACCAGCTCGGAAAGCGCCGACTCCAGCCTCTGCTGGTGCTGCTTTGCCCACGTGAGAACCTGTTGGAAACACGGGGTGACCACTCAGTGTGGGAAACCTGGAGCAGGACCCAGCTCTCCCTGGAACCACCACCAGCCTGGAACTAGCCCTGCAGGACTCACCTCCTCGAACCTGGCTCGGATGATGGTGATCCAGTGCTTGATGGTGGTGATGCAGTCGGGGTGGCAGGCGCCCAGGATGASCTCGCCCATCCCCACCGCCGCGTTCACGTCCACCCTCTTCTCCTCCACCTTCTTCATGAACTCCTGCAAGCCCCAAAGGAATTATTTACAGATATTCCCCCCTCCAAACTTGCCCTGGGTGGTGTTTAGGAGCTGCCCCTTACCTTGTGGGCATCGATGAGGGCCTGCAGGGCCTCAGCATCATCGGGCAGTGCTCCCCGAAAGCGCAGGGACTGCTCTGCCTCCGAGAGCCACTCCAGCAGCATGTGCACGGCTGTCCTGAACTCCTCAGCCTGCAGCAACAACAGCACAGGCTTTGGTCAGCCCTCCTCCTCCCCAAACAGGCTGCTGCATTCACTCCTGGCAGCTGGAGGGCTGAAAAGGGCTTTTAAAATACTCAAAAAGGGGGGAAAGCCCTGTTTGGGGCTGGGTTTGGGCTGCCGGGCACTCTGGCACCTCCCTCCCCTCAGCATCAGCTGCTCTGAAGAAGGAAATGTTTTTAAAAACAGCACAAGTGCTGTATCCTGAGCACTTTGGCACCTGGGTAGTTTATTCTGTAAATTGCCTACTTGAAGTAAAAGCTGCTTAAGAGCCTTTGACCTTTTTGGTTGTTTTTTTAAATTTTTTTTAGCTCCAATCGAGTCTCTCTGGACACCGGCAAACACCGGCCTGGCCTGTCTGATCACTGCTGTGCACATCAGCGAGATCTTTCCATCCTCCCTTTTTCAAACCAGCCTTTATCTGCTCCTTTTTTAGAAAAAACAACCAGTAACAGCCTGATACCACCCCATAGCTTCACAGGAACCACTGCAGGGTTTCACAGGAACCACTGTGTCCTACCTGGTGAAGGCAAAACCTCTTCCCCTGGAGCCTGGCCAAGCACCCCAAGAGAGTTTCCAGCCATGGTTTTTCTCCTCACCTGCTTGAGGGCCTGCTCCAGGCGGGTTTGTTTGGACACAGAGAGCTTGCACACCGTGTCCCAGCGGTTGCTCAGCTCCTGCAGCTGCACCTTCACCCAGGTGGTGTCGTCCCGGCTGTTGTCGATGAGCTCCCGGCCCGAGCGCTTCAGCACCTGCACCGTCCCCGTGCGCTTCCCCAGCTCCTTCTGGAACACCTGCGTGGACACAGCAGAAGCTGAGCAAGGTCAGGCAGCTCCACTGTTATCACCTTTCCAGTAATGTGAAAGTTCTCCCCGTTTTTTTGCTGGTTTTTCCCCTTTTTATCCACTGCAGGAAAGCAGGACAAGCAGCAAAGCATCAACTCTGTGTCTGCTCTCTGGCTTTTGGTGAGGATGAATCAATCCTCATTACTTTTYAGTTTTTGTTGAAGACATTTCTATAATCACTGCCTAAATGAAAGCCAGAGCTCTCAGGAGTCATCCACTTCCAACATCCAAGTTTGTTTCATTTTGGGCATCTTTTGGGGCATCTTTTTGCCCCACTCAGGACTCGGAGAAGAGCTGTGGAAAGCTGCTCTCACCTTGTGAGCATCCATCAGGTTCATGACCAGATCCAGGTCCCCGTGGACAGGCTGGTCCTCAGCTAACTGGGGTTCCACCTTGTAGAGCCAATCCACCAGAGCCTGCAGAGCATCCATGAACTGCCCAGAGAACAGAAGGGCCTCCTCCAGCTTGTGCTGCCTGGAAAACAAACACCCCAGTGAACATCCATGAGCAAACCCACCTCCTTTTGTCACACCCCAGTGACCCCACACCCTCCCTGTGGCACTGCTGGTGCAGCCTTGGGGCTGGGCTCACCTTTCCACGGATTTCCCACACACTGTGTCCCACTTATCCCGGACTTCTCCCAGCAAATTGTCCAGCTTTTGAGTGTCATCTGGAAGCAAGGCTTTTTCTTTGAGGGCTCTGCCTGTCCTGATGGTGGTGTCATACACAGGCTGCTTCCCACCCAGGGTCTTCTGGAACTCCTGGGAGATGGAGAGAAAACAAAACTGCTTCAGAAAGCCTGGAAATCCTGTGAGGATTCCCAGATTTCCATGGCAATGGGAGGCATGGACAGGCTTTTCTCCTGTCCTGCCAGAGGAGATATTGTCCTGCTCACCCTCCCAACAGAGCCCCTTCCACCCCATCCAGCACCAGCCTGGCTTTGGCAGAGCCTCACCTTGTGTTTGGAGAGCTGCAGCTTGATTTTGTCAGGATCATTGGAGATCTCCAGCTCTGAGTCCAGGTGATTCTCTGCATCCTCCAGCCAATCAATCAGCTTCTTCCAGGCTTCGTGGAACTGCAAGGCAACGCAAGCAAGCCTGAAACTTCCCACTGGCAGTGTCCCCAGTGCCTTTGTGGTCCTGCTGGCCCTTCCCTGGGGTTTGCCACTCCCTCCCCACGCCCCTCACCTGCTTGGCTCTCTTCCTGGCATCATCAAGAGCCCGTCCCCGCTCCACCGAGCGCTGCACCACCTTCTCCCAGCGGGACTGGACGCTGACCAGCAGGTTCTTGATCAGCACCACGTCCTGCTTCTGGCTGAGGAACTTCAGCTGGTTCCCAGTCTGGTCCAGCTCGATGATGCGATCCCGGTGCGCGTTCACCTCGTTGGCGAACACCTGCCAACAGCAAAGGGTGTCCCACGTGTCAGAGGGGATGGATGTGACCWCCAGGAGCCACAGGAGAGGTGAGGAGCCACCCTGGCTCCCTCCACGCCAGGGATGGAGCCCTTGGGGTACCTTGTGCTCGTCGATCTGGGCCAGCACYGCGGCCAGGATGAGGCTGGGGGGTGGTGCAATGTTCAGGCTCTGCTCAGCCAGGGTCAGCCAGTTGATGAAATCCTGGAGGGAGTTCTGGAAGTCCGTGGCCAGGGCCAATGCCTCCTCCAGCTTCGCCTGTGGCAGCGGGGAAGGGAGAGAAAGAGAGGAAAAAACACAACACGGAGGGGTGAGAGCTCTGATCTGCAGACAGAGGCAGCCTTTGTGTCCCTGCAGCAGGAACCTCATCACCCCAGCCCAGAAACGCCAGTGCTGTGCCAAGGGGAGGGGGCTGCACTGAAAGGCAAGGCTTTCTCTCCAAACAAGAATGGTCCCTGAAAGAGGAGCCCTTCCTCAGCACACGAGCAGCTGCGTCACCCTCAGCTTCCTGGGGAAGGGATCTCCGTGGGGACAGGGCTGGCTGCACAGGGGATGAGGTTCTGATGGCAGCAGCTGCAGATTTATTCTGGGCCCAGGCCACCACGGCCCTTGTTTTATCTCATCCCCAGCCAAAAGCTGAGGATGGAGTCAGCTCGGAGGAGGGTTTGGCTGGACCAACAAAGCCTGCCTTTGAGAGCTGCAGGAGGCTTCTTCCCACCTCCCTGAATTAACCCATTTCACCCTCATTTTCTGTGTGATTTAACCAATTCTGATGACTACCAAAAAACCCCTACACCAACAGCCTGACACTCAGCACCACCTGAGAAACAGAATCAACCTTTACAACCAAGGGAGATGGATAAAAAATCCCAAATCCCAACTTTGTGTGGTAAAACAGGGAGCAGCTACTGCCAGACCGTCACAGACATCTTTAATGAAAAATCCTTTCCTTTGGATTTTTCCTCCTGAGAAGCTGAGAGGCCTCAGGAACAAAATGTAAACATATCGAGTTATCTCTGCTGCTATGGAATGGCAACAGGGTGCTCTGTGATTGGTCTCATGTGGATGTTTCTAATTAATGGCCAATCACAGCCCAGCTGGCTCGGACAGAGAGCTGAGCCACAAGCCTTTGTTATCATTCTTTCCTATTCTATTCTTAGTCAGCTCTCTGAYGAAATCCTTTCTTCTATTCTTTTAGTATAGTTTTAATRTAATATMTATSATAAAATAATAAATCAAGCCTTCTGAAACATGGAGTGAGATCCTCGTCTCTTCCCTCATCCTCAGACCCCTGTGAACACRGTCACAGTCAGACCAYGGGGCAAGGCTGGGTGCATTTTTCCCCTCAATTTTACCTTTCTCTCCTCCATCTTGGTGCTGACCAGGCACCATTTCTGCTCCAGCAGGGCCACGCTCTGCTCTGTCTTCGAGCTGGAGCCGGAATCATCGCGGTTGAGCAGCATCAGCCTCCCCTTGGCCAGCAGCTGGCTGTAGACATCCTCCTTGGCTTTGAGCTGGCTGTACAGCTCCTGCAAAGAGCCACCAGCCAAGGGTTAGGCAGGGAAAAGCTCAGAGAGGGAACACGTCGTGCTGCAAGGCTGCAGGTGATGGAAACATGAGGCCAGGAAGTGACAGCAGAGCGACACTTTGAGCCGAGGGAAGGTGGTTAAAGCATCCTGATGGTTGTTCCAGGCATCAAATGCAAAATGATCTCTAAGAGGAGACCAGAGCAGCCTGTTCTCCCCATCACACACAGAAAGGAGAAGTTTTGATGCTGATATTTGACAGGAACTTGCTGAATTAAAAGCATTTTAAAGGAAAAAAAAAAAAAAAAAAAGATCTCTCCTGAGAAATTACCATGTGGGCATTGAGCTGTTCCCGGGCAGTTTCTGGCAGACCTCCTGTGGGTTTTGAGGCCGACAATTGGCTCTCCATCCTCGTTAGCCACAGGAGGAAGTCTTCAATCTCACCATGGAAACCCTGAGCCTGTTGGGGAACAGAGAATCAGCCCCGGATCAGATGACATCAGCCACCATTGATCAAGTGCCAGGGGTAACGCTGGGTTTGCTTTGAAAGCAGATAAAGAGGCAGAGCTGGATGTGCCAGCGTGTTCAGGAGGGTGAGACTGGTGTGTCCACAACCCACAGGTGTGCCTGGTCCCCAGTGCACTTCTGGGCAGGCACTGAACCACAGCAGGTACAGAAAAACTTCCATAAAAAAATCCCAGTGCTGCCCCAACCCTTTCCGCCCTTTTATTTCTCCCTAAAACAAAGGGGAAAGTGGCACCCACAGCACAGGGGGGTATTCCCACTGCCTCTTGCTGACCTGCTGGAGGGTGGACTGCAGCTGCTGCTCCCTCTCCTCTGTTTTCTGCAGCACTGACTCCCAGCAGGAGTTCAGCTTCTCCAGGCGGTTCCGCAGGCTGCTGGCATCGTCCCCTGCACTCGACTCCAGCAGCTCATTCCCTGCTTTGTTCACTGTCTCCACGGTTGCTTGGTGGGCCAGGACGTCGTTCTTCAGCACCTGCACGAGGTGGGCAAAGGTTGGACACCTCTCCTAAACACCCTGCCTGCTCCCAGGGATCAAAACAGCTCAAATCCTTCACGAGAAAAGGAGTGCTGCCATGGATATGGGCTAAAAATGTATATGGGGTGGGAAAACACTCACGTGGTGCTTTGCAAGTTCCACCTCGATGACTTTTGGGTCCCCATTGATGGGTTTTTGGGCATCCAGCAGCTCCTCAGTGTGGGTCAGCCAGGCCATCAGCTCTGCCAGGGCGTGCTGGAACTGGCCCAGGGCCAGCAGGGCGGCTTCCAGCTTGTGCTGGGCAAGGACAGGGATGGAAAAGGGGAGTTTTAAAGGGCTGGGGAGCACCAGAGCCAGTTTCATCCTGTGACAGCCCCAGGTGCTCACTCTACCTGTCTGTGAGCAATTTTCTCGCCCAAGTTCTCCCAGAGATGTTTGAGCTCTGTCAGTGGCTCCTTGATGATGTCTCTGTCTGTCTCATCCGTAGCCTTTTTTAGCATCAGTTCACCTTGGTGATTAAGCTTTTCCATCTCAATCTGCTGCTGGTAAACCTCCATTTTAAACTCCTGCCAAGACAAGCAGGACGAAAACCAGAGGCAGAGTGAATCACTGGAGCTCTGTGAGGCAAAGCAGCAGCACAGGAACCTCTCCCTCCCCTCCCAGGTACCTTCATCTCGTTCATCTGCTCCTTGACCGTGCTCAGGTCGGTGCCCACAGGGGACATGTTGCACAGTTTGATCACAGCRTTGTCCAGCCAGTCAAACATGGCCTGGAAAAAGCAAGGACAACGTGAGGGAATGGCAAAGTGTCCCCCTGCAGCTGATCAGGGGATGAAGATGGTCCCTCCACCACMCCACAGCCATGAAACTCCTCTGTCAGGGCAGCTCTGTCCAGCTCCCTCTTCCTTCCCTCATCCTGAATCAAGCTTTGGCAAGAGCAATGCAGTCAAAAATCTGCTCGTCCTGAGAGCTGCTGGCTGAGCTCAGGCTCCCTCAGAGCCTGCAGACACTCACCCAGGAGATGGTTCCTGCTTCAAGGAAGYGCAAATCCCAGCACAGCTCCGGGGAGAGGGCTCACAGTGCTGCTCCCAAGGCCCACCCACTCCACAGCAGCAGCCCTGGCTCTTACTTGGAGTGTGTCTTGGTACTGCACAGCTGACTGCATGGCTTCCTCCAGCTTCTCCAGCCTCTCCTTCCAYGTCTTGTTTAGGTTTTCCCACGCGTTGTTCATCTGTGCAACACAGAACTCGTTAGGCTCCACAACCAGAGCTCCCACTTGCTCCCACCTGATTTTATCTGGAGGGGAAGCTCTCCCTACCTCATCAATGCTCTTTTTCACTTCTGGCTTCTCAGTCTCACCACAGGCAAAGATGAGATCAGTCCCCAGGAGGCGGATGAACTCCAGCTCCTCRTGCAACCCGTCTGTCTCCTCCTTGATAGTCTGCAGAGGCACAGCCACAGAAGGAAAACCTTTGTGATCAAACCCTCTTCCAAAAGTGCTCCATGAGCAGGAGGGTCCTTCCTGCTCCAGTGCCCTGCACCTTGGCCAAGACCCAACTCCAAACCCTGCGAGCAGGTGACACAGAGTGCTGCTGCTGAGATGGTCACACGGAACAATTCTGGAAATAATAAATTCTGAAAGTGATGCAATTTCAGAAGGCTTCTATTGTCTCTCTTTGTTTCAAGATTCCCAGATCTTGACTGTAACAGCATGCTGTCTTTTATACCTTCCCACAGAGYTTATGCTTTACTCATTGGTCACAATAGATCARCACAGGGTTCATTGGTACCAAGCAGTCTCCACCACTGTTTTCAGCTAACATCCAACTGCAGGCTTCTTTCATTTATCTTTTTCTTCTCAGTTTCCATGTCAACAACCTTGGTAGAATTCCTTTCAGGGGTAAAYGTGAACTTTATCAGCTTCTTGTTCWGCTAACTCTTGCTGGCTCACAGAGCAGCTGTCAGCCCCTTCCACAACAGAGAGCAGGTGGCCACTTTTGTCACCACCACCACCCTGCTCTGCTCCCACCTCTGGGACTAAAATAACAACATCTGTATTTAGCTGTGAGCCTGAACTGTCCTGGCTGAAGATGTTGTTTACAGGAGCGTTTTGTCAACACAGCAGTGAAGGTTTTGAGGTTCAAAAGGTGCAAACCAGAGTTAGAATGGTTATGAAAAGGGAGCAGCAAGGCTAAACTTAGCAAGGCATAAAGAAACAGCCCTGCTCCTCAAGGCTTGAGTCAACTCAAATGCACCTGAAGTGGATTTTGCCACATGTAGCAACCAGCAACAGACAAATCCAAGCACTTACCTCTGCTCGGACCAAAATCTAAATATAAACTTCCCAAGCCAGCCAGCCTCTGGCTTGGGTTGGGAGCAGAGCCCTGCAAGCTTCCACATCACTCCAAGCAAGTGGGCAYGGAGCTCTGACCACACAGAGCTCCGTGTGCTTCCCAAAACAGCAGCAGATAATGTGATTTAAGGTGAAGGATATGTGAAATCCACTTTTGTTTTTTTTCCTTGCAGCTCYAAACTGCAATGGAAATAATTCCTCATAGTCTGACTGACTGCCTACAAAACTGATTTACCTCTGGCCACAGTCATGATCTAAGATCTTCCCAATTTAGCAGATAAGCTGAGGGCAGACTAARGAACAGCCCCATGAGCCTCACCTCTGCTGCTTCCACCTGCTGCTTGATGATGGAGGGGTCAATGCCTGGGCTCTCCAGGTCGTGGACAATGTCCTGGGTGTCCTTGATGGTTGTCAGGAGCGCTGCCATGTCATACCAGAACTTCTCTGCAAGCTCCAGGACATCAAGGAACTTCATCTCACGTTCCTCGGTCCGAGCTTTGATGTCTTCCCAGAAGAAAACCATCTGATCCAACTTGTCCTGGATSACTGTGGAAGGAAATTGAAGTGTTCAGTGAAGAAGGAAACCTTCTGAAAATGCAAGRGCATTTTGAAAACACTCAGAAACAGCCAACAGAATATCCAGAGGGGAATAAAGATGGCCAGGGCTATCAGAGCATTAACTCTGAGGGACGTGAGAAACTCCAGCTTGCAGAAAAGCCTTTATKTATGTGCAAGCTCGGGGCAAATTTGCCCACACACTCTCCCTCCAACAAACCTCTGTTCTGGCCWCCTCTAGCATGAAGTCCCTGCTCACTCAGTGCATGAGCTGCCTGTTGATCTGCCAAGGAAGGTGCCAATTAGTGCCAATTGTGCTGACAGGCTTTCTATGCTGGGGGATGTCCCTCCCCTCCATTAGATGCTGAAGGAACATCAACAAATCCTGTCCCAGGGGCCACCAACAAGAGGCCAGCTGGACTGAGAAGCCACAAATGCTTCTTTTCTCTTCTGATTGATGCCAGCCTGTCTGCTCCAGATGGAAGCAGATCCATCCATCCATCCATCCATCCATCCATCCATCCATCCATCCATCCATCCATCCATCCATCCCACTCATCCTTGGTTCTAAAGCCAGGAAAACCTCCCAAATCTATACAAAGGACTCAACCTTGGTCCTAAGTCTAGGAGAACCTCCCAAATCCATCCAGAAGACTCATCCTTCCTCCTAAAGCCAGGAGAACCTCCAGAACACACCCCTGGGACATCAAAGCCTCGCCAGCAGTGATGGAGCCATGGTTTGGGGAGAAATTGGACGCTTAAATCCACCCAGAGCTACCTTTGGCTGCCAGGTCCTTGTCTGCACCCTGGGAGCGGGCGATGAGCTCTTCCCCACGGCGTTTGAGGGCCTCAAAGGAGGGCTGCAGCTTCTCCAGCTCCACCGTGGAGTTTTTGTTCTCGCTGATGCACTCGCGGATCTTGTCGACCTCGGCGGGGATCAGGGGCGGCAGCCGCAGGCGGGAGGAGAGGCTCTCCAGGGTCTCCAGCATGGGCTCGATCTTGTCGTGGAACTGGAGAGGAGCAAAGSCGTTAGGGCAGGAGGGAGGGGACAAAGTGACACCGCAGAGCCACCAGCACGAGCCACGGCCCCCCGAGCGCCGCGCCGCCTCGGAGAGGGGACGGACAAACGCCTGCGACAGCAGCAACGGCGCCTCTGCRGCAGCAATGCCACCCCTGCAGCAGCAATGCCATCCCTGCAGCAGCAATGCCACCCCTGCAGCCTCCTGCTCACACCTGCCCTGCTCCAGCAGAGCCCACAGAGCGACACGCACAGAGCACCTGTGACCCAAACACGGCAGCGCCCTAAAAAATTCGCGCTTTTTGCTGCTCTCTAGTTTGGTGGCTGGGCATAAAACCTCAGTGGTGGTTGAGGGAATAGCCAGGCAAAAAACGGTGCTGGAAAAGCGCCCGTGTTTGGTGCTGATGGGAATCTCCAGTGGAAACCCATCCCAGTTTTTTAGGATCAGCAGGAGCTGCATGCGGGTGGGGACGAGCTGCGGCCTCAAAAGCAGAACCAGAMAGCCAGGAGKGAGGGAGGRAGGGGGTCTAGCAGRGTTTATTGTTGKTTTTTTTTAAGAGAGAAGTCAACTTTGGCCTTAAAGATCCCAAACTGTCTCTGCTGGTGGGAAGGACAGCTCAGCACTGGGGCTGCTCTTGTCCCTCTCCCAGTTCCTACTGGGAACACACCAGTGCAGGTGCTCACCAAATCCCAGCAGAGAGGGGCTGGGGCTCTTGGTGCAAAGTTGATCAGGACAGGCTGGCTCAGCCAACAAGCAGGAGCAAGCCAGCACATCCAGCTGGAGCAGTGTGAACCCTTCCAGAAGCAAAACCTCTGCCCTGCAGGAAGCATTCCCAGCAGAAGCTGAGACCAGGCAGCAACGAAACCAAAGCCATCCCAAAAAATGTGATTCCAGCCCCATCCCCAGCATTAAATTTGAAGCAAGTTCTGCTGAGCTGTGCATGGACAAGAAATGAAAGTCTGGGTGTCAAATAGAATCAGGCCAGGGAGGGTAAATGAACATCTGTGGAGGGGGGACTCGCTTACCTCCGAAATCTGCAATGGTGGGGCGCAGTCAACACAAGAATGAAATGGGACCATGTGGGGAGGACGGGCACAGGCAGCAACACACACAGACAACACATTCCACAATGGGAGTGAGAGATGAGAGGGGAGGGGAATGTGGGGGGGGGGAAAAACTCGGAGTTAATACAAGTGCAAACCAAGAGAAGTGACTACACAATACAGGAATTAAGAAAATAAACACCCAGGACGTGACAAAAACCAACTGCGCTACGGTAACACGGGGTGAAATGAAACATAGCTGGGGGGTCAGCAACCCTCAGCAGCAGGAGCACTTCACCCCCTGTCTGGACTTGAGCACCTCCAGTCTCTGCCCTTCCTTTCCTATTTCTCCTCCTGCACTCACCCACCTCCTCAGGAGATGCCCAGACCCCAGAGACATCCGTTACCTCTCCCATACAAAGCATCCCATGGCTGCTCATTGCACTCACAGCTTATCACAACTGAAAATTATCTCTTCAAGCTCTTTCAAGAGGCCCTTCCAACCTTGGGTGGATGCCAGAGCAGCCCCTTTGAACCAGCATCATTATTGAGGTCGTAAAAATTTACGACCCCATTTACTGTGYGGAGCCTCAAACGCCTTCTCCTCCTCTGCTCCCACAGCCACAGGAAACTACCCTGGAGRTGCCTGACCACGTTATGCCTTTAAAAAGGCTTTTACAGGGGGGAATAAAACCACATTCCAGAGCACGTGGCTCTCCCAGGGGGCTGTGAGAGGAAGATTCACCTCCCTGGCACCCTGGCATACCTGGGTGGACTGTGAGAACGCCTCGTCCAGCGCCAGGGCCCGCAGGCAAACCTCCTCCTTGATTTTGGCATACAAGGCTTCAGCCCTGGAGTATTTTTCCTGCACCATCTCCCCTTCCTCGGGGTTGAGGTCCTTGAGCTGGGGCCCAATTTTCAGCAGCTTGTCGATGTGAGGTTTGTGTTCAGCGATGGACTCTCTCAGTTGCTAGGGAATAGAGGGAGGGGGGGGGGAAAAAAACCACATTTGTTTAGAAATCTGCTGCGAGCCACTGCCTATTTATTCCAAACAGCACTCCAAGAGCAGGGATGRTATCTGGGAGGAACTCACACCCTGGATTTCATGCCCCAGCATCTGCCAAGCACATGGCACTCGGCTCTTCCCAACATGGCTATGGCACAGTGCCTGGCACGGGTCCTTCCCCAGCCTCTGACCCTCCCCACAGCTCCACAGGGGACCCCACTGGGAATTTTTTGCTTTGCAGTCTCTACCCTAAAAGCACAACATGTTTTTTTTCCTGCCACGAGCTGGAAGGAGATCCAAAAGCAGCCAGGTTTCCTTGGAAGCAAGCTGAATTTTGGTAAGGAGCGCTCCAACATAAGAAGGGATTTTCATGTGGCATTCTTGCATAACACAAGCCAACCCCCCAAAAAGAACACAAAAGGGGGAAAAATGGAGGAAAATTCAGAAGAAAAAGGTGCTCTTGCCCTGTGTTGATGGACAGGAGGTGCAAACTCTGCATCCTCTTACCCTCATGTCATCCTGCTGCTGCTTGAGCTGCTCGTGGTCGATGGCTGGGGGTGGCAGCTGGGAGATGAGGGCTTGGGTCTCCTCAATCCATGGGTTCAGCTCCTCGTAGGTCTCCCAGAACTGGTTCACCAGGACCTGGGCACGCTCCAAGCGGGCRTAACGCTCCGAGTTGAGCTGGCTCACAGCCTCATACTGCTGCACCAGGGACTCAGTTTTCTCCTAAAAAAACCAGGGAGGACAGTGATGGGGAGGGATGCAAAAGGGCCCAGGAAAAGGGCCAGCTCTTTTCCTGCTGAGAGCTGGAAGAGAAGGAGGTGCCTTTGGTGGCCTTCCACGTTGTAATTCCAGTTAAAGCAGCCTCGGGAATCTGCCCCTCCCCATCCCCAAACCTTGCAATAAAAACAGGCAATAAAGGAGAGTCATAAATGTAAAGAGATTTCTGCTAACGCTGGTGGGAATTACTGAAGATGGAGTGATTTTAAACTCCTTCAGCCCGTGCAAGGGCTGAGGACTGGCCTCTCTGCCCTCTCTGTTGCAGTCRRTAGCAGAGGGGGCTCACCTGGAGAACAGCTTTCTGCTCCTCTCCACAGGTGCCAAAGATCTCGTGGCGCTGGCTGAAGAGCTCGTCCATGGAGTCTTTGTGCCGGATGATGTCGATGGAAAACGCCTGAAAAGAGAAAGGGGAGAGCTCAGAGCTGAGCCCAGCCTCCCCCCAGCCCATCCACAGCACCCTCCTGCCAAAGAGACCCTGCAAAACTCAGTGCAAGCATCCCGTGGCAAACTGAAAGTCTGGCTGGGAATGCAGATTCCTGCCTGTTTTCCTCATCAACACCAATCTCTCTTTCAAAGACCCAAAACCAGCTCTTAAAATTAGGTATAATCCACACCCAAGGTCCTCAGTGGAGGAAAAGCTCCATCATCCATTTGTTAGTGAATGTTATCCCACAAAATGATGCTCTCCAGAGCTGCATCCACCAATAACTTTGCCATTCCCAARGTCCACGAGATTAACAGTGGGAAGCTGAGCTCAATTTAACTTAATGCTCGATGGTTCAATCCCCCCTCTCTTATAACACTGTCTTATTTTCCTTTTTTTTTCTTTAATTTTAAATCCAATAAGCCTGTGTGCTGCTTTGATTGCCCAGGCAGAGGGAAGAAAAGGGTTTATTTAAAGTGCACGTTCTTTCAGGCATGAGCTCATCTCAAAGATACATAGAAAAAAAAAAAACAAAACCCAACCCCTCCAGCACCTCTTTGTTCCATGTCTGGCTGCTGGGAGGGAACTGTGGAGTCCCTCACTGCAGGGAACAATGAGCAAAAAGCAAATGGAAACCACCCTCATTAATCAATATATACATTTCTCTAGAAACCCTCCCTGCTGCCAGCTCCGGTGAGACCCAGGCAGAGCTTGCTCTGGTGGCCACAAGGAAAGGCTGCCATGGGAGCAGTTCTCCCAAGGGAGACCAAAGCAAAGCACCCACCAAGCCCCAAATGGCTCCTGTGAACAGACAGGAAGCTTTTTCCTTGGGAAGCCAAACACTTGGATGATTTACAGCAATTTTTTCCTTTGTTTTTTTTTGTTTTCCTTTCACATCTCAAGGACAAGTGCTGCATCTCTCCTGCTGCTCTGAGCTCACTACACACCCCAGGGTAAAGCTGCTGCCCCAAAATGCATCCCATGACCCAAACTGGACCATCCCTCCTTGCTGCCCACCCCCAGAAGCCATCAGGGAGTGCACACAGACCTTCTGCACCTGCAGCTGAGCCGTTGTCTGGTCCTGCTCCAGGCGGATGGGACCCAGAGCCATCAGCTTCCTCTTGGTCTCAGCCACCCAGGCCAGCTCTGCATCAGCTGCCTGCTCGTACTGGCACAGGGGAGAGGAGGGGCAGTGGTCAGTGCTGGGCAGCAGGGATGGAGCACAGGGGGAGCTGGGGGCAGTGGGAATGACAGAGGGACCCAGCAGGGACAAACTCCTCACCCCAGTGTGGGGAGAAGGGGTGGGGCTCAGGTTTTGGGGCTCCTGCAGTTGGTTTTAGGGAAGCTGGAGCAGCCACCTCTCCCCACACCCTCCCTGCCTGCAGGGAAAGGGACATCCCTAAAAACAGGAGCATTTCCTTTGCTCCTCCATGGAGAACTGGCTCCATGGAGTGAGGTCAGGTATACCCAGCACTCCAGTTCATGCAGGACAAGCTTTTTGGGGAGGACTGTTGGCCTGGAACAAATCCCTGTGCTCTCCCAGTGGGGGATGATGYTTTCCCAGCTCTGACAGTCACCCATCACCAGTTTCACACCATCCACATCACCCCTGCAGGCAGAAGCTCACAGGCAGGGTAACACAGTGCTGCTCCAGAGTTATCCCACCCAAAACCAACACACCAGGACGGGTCAGCCATCCCTAAAACACACACCAGGACGGGTCAGCCATCCCAAAACCACACACAGGACGGGTCAGGCCATCCCAAAAAACACACACCAGGACAGGTCAGCCATCCCAAAAACACACACCAGGAAGGGTCAGCCATCCCAAAAACACACACCAGGAAGGTCAGCCATCCAAAAACACAACACAGGACAGGTCAGCCATCCCAAAAAACACACCCAGGATGGGTCAGCCATCCCAAAAACACACCGACGGGTCACATCCCAAAACACACACCAGGACAGGTCAGCCATCCCAAAACCACACACCAGGACGGGTCAGCCATCCCAAAAACACACACCAGGACGGGTCAGCCATCCAAAAACACACAACCAGGACGGGTCAGCCATCCCAAAAACACACACCAGGACGGGTCAGCCATCCCAAAACCACCGACGGGTCAGCCATCCCAAAACACACACCAGGAAGGGTCAGCCATCCCAAACACACACCAGGACGGTCAGACACCATCCCTGCTGCGACAGCTTGCTGGGGTTCATTCCTTGGCATTCCTGATGGGATTTGCCCTCTGCCTGTGCTTGCAATCCCTGCCACTGGTGATGAGCAGTGCCTGGCTGCTGGCTCCTGCTCTCCCCAAGCAAACCCTGCAGGGCCTCTTCACTCACCTGCTGAGACCTCTGAATAGCAGCATCGATCTCCTCCACCCTGTGCCTGATGGTGTCACTGACCAGCTTGTAGCGCTCGTTGGTGTCCGACACCAGCTTGTCCAGCCCCTCCCGGGCTCTCCAGGGAACCAGCTCCAGCAGAGCCCTGCTCACCTCGTTCACCGTGTCCAGGACGAGCCTGTGCTCCATCACCTCCTTCTTCAGCTCCTGTGGAAGCCACCCATGGATTTGTGTCCTTCCCAGCTCCTCCCCAAAGCAGAGAACAAACCATCCCAACCCAGSGCGCTGCTCTCCCACCTTTTGTCGCTGCTGGAACTGGGGGATCTGCTCTCCAGCAGGGGACTGTGCCCCGTTGGAGGCCAGCTCCTCCTCCACCTTGCTCATCCACCCAGTGAGCTCCTCGTGGGTGGACTGGAATTTGGTGGCCAGCTGCCGGGCCTGCTCCAGCGTGCGCAGGGCCTTGGAGCTGGCGGCGGTGATGTCGGAGTAGCGCGTCTTGATTCCATCCAGCTTCTCCTGGATCAGCAGCACCTCCTCCCCTGCAGCAGGGGCAAAATGATGCTGGGCTCTGGGGGCTTCAGGAGCCACCCCAGGAGGCTTCAGGAGCCACTTTCTCCRTCCCTCCCCCTTTTAATTTCAGCCTCACTTTTCTTTGTATTGATGCGACTTTAGCCTGCTTTTACTAAGAGGTGACATCTTCCACCAGCATAACATCCATGTCACCCCTGGGATGGGATGGGATGGGATGGGATGGGATGGGATGGGATGGGATGGGATGGGATGGGAGTGTGCTGCAAAGCCTGGTTTTGTCACAAGCCACCCCAAACCAAAGCCACCCCAACTCAGTTCTCATCAACGCGTCACAACTCCAAGAAAAAAGGGTCAGTTCACCCCTCGCTGCTGTTTCCAAGAGGACACAGAGCTGCCTGCCAAATCCTTTGTAATCACTCTTCCTGCTCCACAGCTCCCACAAGGACACAGGGCTGTACATCTGCTCTGAGCAGACCACATCTGAAGGAAACGCAGYGCCCCGACCTCTCTTCCCACTCATAAACATAAACTCACACCCACGTGGCAACAGCCACAACTGCTCAGTCTGGGAAAGCAGTATTAGGAGAGGGCTGGGGGTATTTTTAACCTCTTTTCCATGTGATTTAGCAGCTGGCTGCAGTGAGAAAAGCCTCCYTCAGCACTGAGCATCCCCACAGCAGCAGTGGGAATCACCCGCTCCCCAAGCWGGGAGTTTGGGATTTTGGGACCAAGCAAATCCTAAGCTGGAGTGTTTGTGGCTTAGCATCCAAGCCTGGATGCAAACYAGCTACTTTGGGAGTTTCCAAAAGGAAATGAAGACCTGAGGGAGAAAAGCCTCCACCCAACAGAGCATGGACTTCCCAAGGAAAGGCATGTGGAGGATGGATTCCCAAACCCCCCACATTTCCCAGATCTCCTCTGTGTTACCTGTKGTTTGCTTCAGGAGAGCTTGTCCATTTCTAATGGCTTGGTCCACGTTCTTCTTCCTGTTCACAATTTCCTCATTCAGAGCCTGAAGGAAAAGGTAAATTTGGGTTACTCTGCTGCAGGCAGGTCCCTGTGTCCTGCCAGCCTGAGATGCTGCAGGGAACATGAACTTCCCTACTGAGCACAGGCAGGCTGGACAACCCATCTCAAAACTGTCCAGACATCCTGCTGTGGGAATTATTGGGATTTTTGGGACTCAAAGGCCAAATCCCAAAGCAAACCTAACCCAACCCATTGGATCTGTGTCACCAAAGGACTCGCCCTTGTATTAGACAGAACCTCACTCTTGAAAAGAGCCTGCACAGCCCCAGGGAGCGGAGGCAGAGGCTTCCTCAGTGGCCAGCCCAGCTCCAAAACCCACCAGACTTTTCCAGCTCTCAGTTTTGGAAACAGCATCCAGCTTTCTGAAGGCACCAGGGTGGCCAAGCTGGCTCAGACACTGTTCACAAATCAAACGAACCATTTGAAGTTTCCCCACCTTGAGAAACCCATTTTTTGGGGGGGCCCACAATTGTTGTTTATAACACATGAAATCACTTTACACTCCTCTCCAAACCTCAGACAGACCCAGCAGCAGAACGAGCTTCGCAAAATTAAAATCAGGCCCCAGAAACATAAACAAAACCAGCTAAAATGCAACAAAACAAACAACACAAACATGGAAGAAGACAAAAAAAAAACCAACAAAATAAAGGGGAAATACCAGCTGGTCGGCATGCTGCTTCTGCAGGACGTCCCGTTTGAAATCCTTTATGGACACTGAGCCCAGCTTGTCCTCCACCTCAGCCAGCCAGTTGAGCACTTCCACCTCCTCCTCCCCAAAAATCCTGGCGTTGGCCAGAGCCTGGTCCAGCAGTGCTGCCTTGCGGCCGCACCGCTCGCGGACCTCGCCGTAGCGGCTCTGCAGAGCCTCTAATTTCTCTGCCAGCAGCCTCTGCTCAGCAGCACAGCTCAGGGAGGACAGAGACTGCCCGACCCCCAGCGCCCGAGACACGTCGGTGGAGTGGCTCTCTATCTCCTCCTCGAGAGCCTGAATGGTGGAGGGTAGAATGGACAACAGAAAGGGGGGGAAAAAAAAATGAGCGGAGAATGAGGAAAATGAAACAAACGCAACTTAAAAGGGGGAACGCAACAATGAACGTAACTGAAAAATGGAGGAGACGTAAAAGCCACCCCTGAATGGGTAAACTGAGGAGAAATTAAAAAGAAACACATGAATGGGAATGGTTTTTTCTATCCAAATCTGCTGGGAGGTGCAAGGACACYGGTTTAATGTTTACCCACGCTGGTGGGTCAGGGCTTGCAGCCTTCTCTGGATAACTCCTCCAGTCCTTGTTTGTGCCAAAAACCTCTCTGGTTGTGGTGGAAACARCACCACTGGAGCGGGACCTGACTCCAACCACCTCCATCCTGCTCCTGCACAGSTCCTACCTTGTGGCGGCTGATCTGCTGCTGGATTTTGGCAGTCTGGGTGCCAATGGGCTCAGAGTTGGCCAATTTCTTCTCTGTCACCGACAGCCAGTCAGACACAGGCTCTGTGGTTTCGTGGAACTGCTTTGCCAGCACCAAGATATCCTCCAGCTGCTTCTGCCTATAAAAAGTAATCATAAAATTAGAAGGAAATAATTGTTCAAGGCCAGGTTGGAGCGACCTGGTCTGGGGGAAGGTGTCCCTGCTCGCAGTAGGGGGTTGGAACAAAATGGTTTTTCAGGTCCCCTCCAACCAAAACYAGTCTGTGATTCTTTGAGTCAGTGAAAACACTAAGGAGCAGCTCYCAGTTGGAGCCAGGCATGGGAAGCAGCTTCAGGTATTTGGAGGAAGCAGCKCTGCTCAGAGCAAGGTGAGACACCATTGTCAGGCAAGCTACAATGGCAAAGATAAAAATCAATGTGGAGGAACTGCAAAATAAGCTTTTCCTGCAGCTGTGCCCTTAGTTTATTGCCCTGTGAAGGCAGCAGAAGGGCTTCCCCATTGTGCAGCTTTTCATGAAACAGTTTGAGATGGAAAGGACCTTGAAGATCATTCAGTTCCATTTGTTCCATCCCTATCACTGTCTTGGAGATCCCTCAGCTTGTGGCCAGGCTCTTGGTCTTTCAGAGCTTCTGGTAAAAGACAATCCTGGATGGACAGTCCTAGATGAACAGTCCAGCTTGTTGGCAATGATTCAAAACATGGAGAAAGGTCCAATCTGGCCTCARAAGTGACTTCATAACCTCAAACATCAGCTTAGGTAGAAATAAGTAACTCATAAACAAGATTCTGGCAGCATAAAGGTGTCAACAGGATGTTGCTAAAACGTTAAAGCTTACAGGAATAAAAATAACATCCCTCCCCTGCAGGGAAATTATTTAATCTCAGCTCTTCCCTGCCATTGTAAACCACTGCTATCAGCACCAGCTCCCAGCCAGCCTTTGATYCCTCGTGTTTTCCAGCTGTTTCCAGGATGTATCTGCACCGAAATCTCCGCCAGCTTCCCGAGCGCTGTCCCCATGCTCCAGGGCACGGTGACCCGTGGGATGAGCTGCTCCCAGTGCCCCTCACCTGGCAGCTGCCCTGCCCAGCAGCCCTGCCCAGCGCCGTGCCAGGCTCTCCAGCTGCCCCACGATCTTGTCCCGGTCCGCGGGCTCGGCCGACTGCGCGATGCGGTCGCCCTCCGCCTGGATCATCTCCACYGTGGCTTTGCGATCGTCCAGGAGGCGCTGGAGCAGCTTGGGGGAGGCAAAAGTTACCAGATTGGGGCAGCAGAACCAAATCCAGCCCTTGGAGGGGTCACATCTCTAATTGTGGCTCAGAACTGCTGCCAGCACTGGGCTGAGACCGGGCCCAGCCCAGGGGCACGGCTCCGCCTTCAAAACCAGCTCAAAAAATTACAGAGTTGTATTATATTGTTATATTACATTATAATAATCACATGCTTTGATTTGGGCAGCCCTGAAGTGGTCAGGCAGCTGGACAGGGTGATCATTGTAGGTCCCATCCAACTGAATTTTCATTCATCTATTCCATTTCTATTCTATTCCATTCCATTCTATTCTATCTATTCTATTCTATTCTATTCTATCTATTCTATTCTATTCTATTCTATTCTATTCTATTCTATTCTATTCTATTCTATTCTATTCTATTCTATTCTATTTCCATTCTATTCTATTCATTCATTTCCATTCCATTCCATTCCATTCCCTTTTCACTTTCCCCTTTTATTTCCCCTTCCCTCCCTTACACTACTCAAGATCCAAACCACTTCTGGGCCAGAAGAGTTTTCCGAGTCTTTCCCACCAACCCTCTCCAACTTATCAAGTTTTTAACTTCCACTTGAAGCCCATTTCCTCTTCCAACCTCCACACGTCAGACCAAGCCTGGGTAAGAATTCATTTCTAAAATATTTCCCCATGACCACACTTGACCTCCCCTCCTCCCCCTCCRAGGGCAGGCGCCGACCCCGGGCTGTTATCTCAGCAAACACTGGCACACCTTGGGGCTGCTCTCACACTTTGTAACGTTCCCTTTGTCCAAACACCCCAACCAGGCCCTGCACCACCACCAGCTYGCTCCTGACACAGCAGAATTATCAGCACAAAGCAAAACTCAGGGCTGGAAAAACACRGCCAACCAGCAAAACCAACTTCAAGAGGCAGCGGGACATCGAAGGGACGCGGTGGTTTAGGTGATGGAGATCACTGAGTGTGGGCAAACTGTTCTTTACACTGGGATGTGAGGAACTGAGATCCACCAGGAGAGAAGTATGGACATCCCAGTTGGACCCCCAAAACATTGTGTGGTTGTCCTGAGCTCCCCTCCCAGTGCTCACTCACCTTCTGCTCTTGGATCTGGGCTTTCACCACCTTGTACTCGGCAGAGGGAGGTTTCTGGTTGGAGATGAGCTCCTCRGTGTCTGCCAGCCAGCTCAGCAGTGGCTCCAGGGCATCCTGGAACTTCCCGCAGTGCAACAGGGCCTCCTGCAGCTGGGCCACTCGCTGGGCCACCTGCACCCCAAAAACAACCCCACTGCAGTGTCAAGGACTGACACTGAGGCATCAGAGCCTCAGCTCCCTGCCTGTGATCCCCTTCTTCCCCCAGACCCCAGAAAAACCAGGGACAGCCCCTCCCCATGCTCCCACCTTCTTGTTGAGGGTGTTCCAGCGGGTGTTGATTTCTTCCATGTCATGCTCCAGCCCTTGGACATCACAGTTTTTCCCGGCRCTTTGGATGAGTCCCTGACCAACTCCATTGACTTGCTGCAGCTTTAGCTGGAGGGGATCCACTTGCTCCTTCTGGAATTGCTGTGGGGAGGAAAAGGTGGGAGAGAAAAGGTGAATTTATAAGCTGTGAGCTGCTCTTCCAGACACTCAATCTTTCCATGGATACAACAGGCTTTCCTCTCTAGGGAAGATGCAGTAGCCACTTGCACTGATTTTATTGGAATTGTGCAAGTTTGTCTAAACTCCTCCCTTGYCTTGACCTAGTGACACAGATGTCACAGGAATCTGCTGGTTTGGAGCACAACTCAGGGTCTATCCACACCCACCTCTGGTTTTAAATGGGTAAATCCCATTTTTCCAAGCACTGGAGTGAGGTAAAAAGAGAAAACTGAGGAAGAAATGAGAGCATCGGCTCCGACTCGCCATCAGATTGGGAAATAATGCTCCTGGGGAAAAACCCCAAGCAATTCTCACAGTGAAGCTATTGAGAACAGAGACCTGACATCATGTGAGTTTTGTTAACCACGAAATTACAGGCAGCGAGGAGCTCGCTGCATTTCGAAAGACAAAGGCAATAGGCAATTAATGTGCGAGTCGTTTACCACGGATTTGGCACGGTCCTGCCTGGGAATCCTGTGGGGAAAAGCTTTCTAAACCAAAAAAGATTTGATAGGGAAGGGGGAGGAGAGCGAATGAAGCTCCCCATTGTCAGGAGAGGCAGCAGGGAGAATCCTGTTCCTCCAGAGGAGATAAATGCTCTTTATCAGAGCTGGGGATCTGCTGGAACCACGCGCTGCCCGTGCAGTCCTTCCCCACCAGTCCCAAGGGACAAGCCTGCCCTGTCCCCCACAGCAAACACCCCAAAAATAGGGAGCAGATTCCTGGCTGGCTCTGCTCCCCTGGAACAGGAGCCCATGCAGAGCACGGGTCACCCCGCAGCCGGCGCTGGGCAGCAGCAGAGCCCTTGGCCCTGTCACGACGTTTTCCCGTTGGGAAGCAGAGGGGATGGCAAGCAGCCACCTGCTCCCTGTGCCCAAGAATGCAGGGGCACTGCCTGCACTGAAAAATTCCCACTTGGATGCAAGATCTCTCCCGGCAGAGCAGCAGCTCGTGGAGGACACGGCTCTCTGCGCCCGGCAACTGCTTTGCTCCGGAGGAGCACGAAGCAAAACCCCCTAAAAACACCAAAATCCCCCAAAACACACAGGCACAGCTCCCAGCCTGAGCAAGAGGCACTGCTTTGACTTTCCCTGCCTCGTTTCCAAAGGAAAAAAAAGCTGCTTTTTCCCAGCAGAGCTCAGGAACCGGAGGGCAGGGAGGTCCCTCCAGGACATGAGCGAAGGGTGAGCTGGCAGACACTGTCCAGAGCTGTTTGCTCATGGAGAATTCTGCCACGGTTATAAGAAATAAATGGGGACTTGGAATCACCAATTCCTGGGCTGTTCTCCTGTTACTGTTTATATATGGAGCTGCTGGGTACAAGAGCCAAACCCACAAAAGGATCAGGCTGATAAGCCTGGCATGCCAGGCTGGTCCGAGCTCTCCATGTACTGCAAAACAAACTCCAAAGGAGCCAGGCAGGGAGGGAGCCCTGTGGAAAAGCCTGGATGATCCAACCAGGGGTACCTGCAGCACAGGTATCAGCCAGCCTGAGAGCCCACAACTCCCTGAGGAGCCTGACAAAAATAATCCCAGCAACAGCCTGAGGGTGAGCGTGTCCAACACACTTGTTTTCCTTTGCTCATAAAAGATTCCAGTGATTTAGCTCATTAACCTCACTGTGACTCAGCTTGGAAACAAATATTTAATAACTCCCCTTTGCTGTGGAGCAAGGTGTCCTGCCTTGGACAGACATTTTGGGAGAGCAGAAGGACATCTGCTCCAGCACACCTCCTCCTCCTCACTCCCAGAAAGGCTTCCCAAAGCATCCCMTTGCTTTCTGCTTCCCTCACCTCCCTTAACCCCTCTGCTGCTGGATTGTGGAATTCCAGGAAGCATCTCCAGCAATGCTTGGAGCAAGGGGAAGGTTTGTGGGGTTAACAATCAGAGGTGCTGAACCTAAAATAAGGATCCCCCTCACTGAATGTCAAAAAACAGAAACAACTATGGCAAGCACCCAGTGGTTTTTCCCTCACCCAGGTCCCCCTCTGGGTGTCCCAGCCCRTGCTCACGTGGACCCCCATGTGAAACCACCTCTCCAAGCCCCTCCACGTGCGTATCTCAAAGGGGTGGTACAGCCCAAAGGATGAGTAATTGCCACCAAATCGGGATTTTTGGTGCTGACTAACTTCTGATGTCTCCTTAGTGATATTTCTCCTGTTCCAGATGGCAGGAAATCAGCACTGGGCTGTGGGAACTCCAGCACTGAGGTCTCTCCAGGCAAGAGCCACAAGAAACACAAATCCCCAAMCACCAGAGAGAATCTGAGCCCCTTCCCAAGCACCTTCTGAGCCTCAGCACCTCAATGCTCACAGAAAAAAACTACAGACAGAGATGACTGCACGGGGCAGGAATTGCTTGCACTTAATTCATTTTGCAGGTTTCTCTTYCCTGATATATTTTCTGCTTCAAAGATGGGAACTCCCTGCCAGGAGCCAGCGAGAAGATTTTTTTTCTAAAGTCCGTGATTTCCATCTGAGTGACCACAATGTACTTTAATAAGCCAAAAAAGTGCAAGTCAACATTTCAGGTCATCGAGCAGCGAGAATCTTTTGCCTCCCTTACTTACACAATCACACAATTCCCCCCCCACACCCCACACCCCCCCCCCAAAAAAAAAACTTTTTTGCCTGCCAAATTCAAGCCGATCTCAGGAGGGAGAAGGCTGTTTGGAAGCCCAGATCGTGCGTTACTGAGTGGGCTCCCACCTCCCACCCATCCCTGGAGTGCAAAATAAAGCGAATTCTGTGCCTGGAGCCCCGGCTGCGGGAGCCTGAGCAACAAATACCTCGTTATCTGGAACGAATCCATCTGGGAGAGCTGGGGGCCCTTCTGCCATGGCAGCAGCACCGAGGGGTCCCTCTGTGCCCGGTGTCCCCTGTCCCTGGCTGGGACAGAGGGAAGGGGCACCCCCATAGCTGCGGGGACGGAGGGGGCCCCTCAACACAGCCCTGGGGAGGGTTTGTGCCCTGGCTGCTGTGGAAAAGGGTGTCCCCAGCACCCTTCTGGGACCTTCTGGGAGGGCTGAGAAGGCACCAGGGGGACCCTCCCAAGCTGCCACCCCTGCTGCAGGTAAGCTCCCAACGGGGTCATCCTCCAAAGCCACCACTTCAGCGGGCAGGTGCTCCAGGATGGGCGGCACAACCGTGATGGCAAAGTCATCTGTGTCCCCCAAGGACACCACCAATGGCACGGGGTCACCACTGAGGTCCCTGGCACCCGAGGAGAGTGGCTCAGCTGCTGGTGGTGGCACAGTGGCAACAGGCACGTCAGCAAAGGGTGGTGGGGCTTCCAGAAGCTCCTCCACCATCAAGGGCATGGCAGTGGTGGTGGCTCCTGGAGGTTCCTCAGCATCCATGGTAGGATCCCCGGTGGCTGGTGGCACGCCCTGAGCCTGGGGCTCCAGGACAGCCACATCTCCTGCTGAAAGTGGGTGGGTTGGAGMAGAAAGCTCCCCAAAATCCCATGGGATGGCAGGCCCTGCAATGGACAATGTGCCAGGAAGCTCTTCAGGGGCAGCTGGGCTGGCAGGACATGGGACCTCCCAGCTGGGGGCAAACAACAAGTCCACATCTCCTGGCTGCAGGATGGCTGCTGGTGTCCCCCCATGTGTGACCATGCCCTCTGTGTGGGCAGCCCCTTCCAGAGACAGGGCACGGCCCAGGGAAACCACTTCCCATGGGAGGTCCTCAGCAGGCACTGGGAATGTTGTCGGAGCCTTGGAGCCTGGCTCTGATGCAGAGCCAGCGTGGAAAGGMAGCAGAGAACCACAGCAAACATCCCCGCTCCCTGCTGGACGAGTCCAGCCCTCAGCTCCACTCCCTGATCCCAAATCTGTGGCTTCATCCTCAGAAACCAGTTCTGGGACATCCCAGCTGGCGACATCAGTCCTTCCAGGCAGAAGGTGATGGGTCCTGAAGGGATCCATGCCCTCAATGCCAGCCTGGCTGTGCCCTGGGGGGGACCCCAGCTCCTCCATGGCTGGGGCTGGGGGCTGGCAGGGGGACACTGGGCCAGGACAGCTCCCCTCGGGAAACAAGTCTTGGTTATCTTCACCCCACCCCTCTGGGGCACTGGGGTACCCATCTCCCCCCAGTCCAGCAGCTGGATGTGCCCCTGGGTGGGATGTCACCCCAAACTGCGGGTCCACGAGTGGGTCAGGATCAGCCTCCCCCAGCACTGGGGAGCACTCCAGGAGGGACCCCAGCCCTGCCATGGCCACGGGGCTGGGGGAGGCCCCTCCGTCCGAGTCCGTCGGGGTGACAGCCAGGGTGTCCCTTTCTGAGAAGGGCTCTGTCAAGGGCTCCAGCGTGCTCAGCACCTGGGAGCTGCAGGTGACATCAAAGTCCTCCAGATCTGACACAACAGCAGAGTCTGAGGCGCTGATATCCAAGGGGGCCCTGTGCTGACCCCCTTCAACCACCAACCCAGCCAGTTTGGCCGAATCTGGGTCCAGCCCCTCTGAGTCCATTGGGGACATYTGAATCTCCAGGCAGCTGGGGACAGCTCCATCACCCCCGTCCTCATTCAGGCACTGCTCTTCCAGCTCCAGGAACATCTGCACCGAGTCCGTGTCGGACAGCTCGGGGCCCGTGGGGCTGGCTGAGCGCTCCAAAACTGGAGCAAAGTCCTCAACCCCACACTGCACAGCCACGTCCTCCGTGCAGCACGTGGTGCCACCAACTCCAGGGGACGTGCAGGGCCGGGAGGTCCCCGGGCTGGGGGCAGAGCCRTCCTCCGGAGCAGTGGATTGTTCCCTTTCTTCAGAAATATCTGCCAAGCAACAGCTCCTCTTCTCCTCTGCCACCAGAACAGCCTTTCCTCTCTCTGACAGCGTCGCCTCCTCCCACTCCTCCATCATCACCCAGCGCTCGTCCTCCTCAAATCTCAGCTCAGACTCCGTTTTCTCCCTGAGATTGGAGGTGATGAGAATATCCAGTCCCGTATCCAGCAGCTCTTCACTTAGGCACGGAGAGAGGTTGACGTTCTCCACCGTAGAGTCCGACTCGGAGGCCTCCAGGGTCTCCTGGTGCCCATCGTTGAAGTTCCCCCTGATGAAATTCTTCCTGGCTCGTGGCCAGGTGGCACTGGGGAGCCGGCGGGCCCTGGCCAGGTCCCTGGCACGGCTGTCACCGGCGCTCAGCAGGGCCTGGCGCTCCTCCCCATAGCCATCCACGCTGAACTGCTTGGCCCCCAGAGCCTCTGCCGTGCCAGATGCCTTGGAGACGTGCTCCAAGGTGAGAGACTCCGACATGGGCTCGCCGTGCTCGGGCTGGCCCGGCTGCTCGGCCAGCATGGCGCTGGAATCCCGCTTATCCCGCAGGGAAGGGTTGGAAGCGCCCGCCTCCGACACCTCGCTGAGAGAAGCCCCCATCCTTTCAGCGAACTCAGTGAAGTTGGGAGGCATGAAGGACTTCCACGAGCGCCGGTTGACGTTCTCCTTCTTCTCGGGGTTCGGCCGCCGCTTTGGCGGAGCCGGCGCCGGCTTGGAGACGTCGCTGCTGAGCTTCAGCTGGTCGAAGATGACTCGCTCATCCAGCTTCTTGGGTTCTGGTGGCCTGGACTCGAAGACGTTGGCAGCTCCCAGAGTCCCGTTGCTGGATATGGTGCTGCCATCCCCTTTGCCCAGGGTGCTCTTGGAGAGCTGGTTGAGCTTCGATCCCTGATCGATCTGCTCGTTAATTCTCATGGTGTCGTATATCGATCTCTGGGGCACGTAGCAATCCTCTATATAACCATCCTCATCCTCGCCCTTCCCCAGGCAAGTGCGGTTCTGCCTTAAACAGTCTGGCCGGCTCAGTGGTTTGCCCATACTCTCGTCCTTAGGGATGACGGAACCACCCCRGCAACCTTTCGCCCGCCACGGCAGGAAGCATCACACGGCCAGCAGGTCCCAAACCCGCCGCCGGGGCAGCCTCTGATCCCAAAGTGACGCTACGGGGATGGGAAGGGGGACCGGCTCAGCAGCCCGAGCGGCAGTCCCGAGCAGTGAAACGACCCATCTCATCCCCCCGGCCCCCCTAAAAAACCCCATCCATCAGCGGCTCATCCAAAATCCAACAGCTCCGGTAAAAATATTCCAAGCGGTTTGCGACAGAAACGGCGGAAGAGTTTGAAGCTCTTAAATTATCCCGTCCGTCCTTCTTTACTAACAAAGGCACTGCTTGTCCCGGCCGCTCCCGGCTGGCAGGGGCGAGCGGCTCCGCGCGTTTTCTGCCCAGCTCCGAGCGCCGTGCGAGTCCAGCTGGTCCGAATTAGCCTCTCCCCCCGACTCTCGTGTTTTCATTTGAACCGAGCTTGTCAGCGGATATTCGTACAACTTTAAACACAGGAAGTTCTTCATTCAGGGCAAACTCGGAGGTTTCCTGTCTCAAAAACATGATGGCATTGTCGCTGCCGTCACCTCGCCCGGTGCCACSGGCAGTGGCGGAACCCCCAAAATCCAGCGGGTGGGTGCGCGGCGGCGGCGGCACGGCCGCGGACTCCGGAGGTGGAGGAAGGCTGCTGGGTCTTCGCTTTTTTTTTTTTTTTTTTTTTTGCTTTCTCCCCAGGGGAAAAAAAAAAATTGGCTATAAAACGCATCCAAAAATGGCAAAGGGACGGAGCGGGATGGAATCCCCTGAGTTGCCTCCGGGAGCCGACGGGGGGGACGGGGAGCAGCCGCGGCTGGAGGCGGCTGTTGCCGCTGCTGCTGCTTCTGCTTCTTCTTCTTCCTCCTCCTGCTGCTGCTGCTGCCGGCCCTGCTCGCACTAACTTTCCCGGCGGCCGGTGTCGGGCTGCGGCGGCTCCGCGCCACCGGGCGGCCCGGCCATGGCGGGGCGGGGGGCGGCGGGGCGGGCGCGGGGCCGGTACCGGCGGCGATGCGGGGCGGACCGGGGCGGGCACACGCGCACACGCACACACCCCGGGGCCGCCCTCCCGTTCCCCTTCCCCGCCGCTCTCTCCCCTTTTGTGCGCGGCTCAGCGGCCGGGCCGGGGGCGGGGGGCTCCGCGCCGCCCCCGCGGGCAGCCCCCGGCCGGCGCGGCGGGATGCATGGCCGCTGCCTTCCTCCTCCTCCTCCTCCTCCTGTTCCTGCTCGTCCTCCCGCTGCCGGCCGCCGCCTCCCGCTCTCCTTCCCGCCGGCGGAACAAAAGGCCGAGCCGCGCAGGCCGCCGCACGCCCCGGCCCCGCCGCCGCCGCCAGCACCGGCTCCCGCGGAGCTCCAGCCCCGGCGGAGGGCGGGGAAGCGGGGGCGGGCGGGGGGCGGCGCCGCGGGGCGGGGCGGCAGCGCCGGGGCGCCCCCTCCCGAGCGCCGCGGTGCCTCCCGCACCCCCGCACCGAACCCCCCCGGCGGCCACGGGATGGGGGAACCGGAGCGCGGCCCGGCCCCGGGGAGCGGGGGGGATGCTCGGAGGAGGCAGCGCGGGGGTGGTCCCCGCCCGCCCCGCCGGGGACGGCCCCTCCTCCGGGGGGAGGCGGCAGCCCCCGACAAAGAGCAGCAACGCCCTGGCTCGGCGGCGGCTCCGGCTCCGGCTCCCGCCGCCACCGGCCCCGCTCCCCCTCCGGCCCTTTGTCCGCTGCTCCCCGAGCCGGAGCTGGCAGGGGAGATGGCGACCCCGCCGCACACACGTCGGGCGTCCCTGCTCCTCACGCCCGCCCTCGCACAAAGAACCGAGTTTCGAATTCAGCGGAGAAACGCASCCGGAACACCCCCAAAGTAGCAATTTTGCCTCCCCCCATCGCTCTGCCAAAAAGCCACCCGCGACTTGCCACCGTTCCCCTCAAGCACTGCAGGCTCTTTTYGTAAAAATCATGATTTTTATAGCCCCAGCTCTTGGGTAGCATCCTGCTCCTCCCATCCTGAGTCCTGTCACCCTCTTTTCCTCCCCCAAAACCCTTGGGTTTAAGAGATGGGGAACATTGGAAGTGGGGAGGGAGGCAGCCCGGGTGCGTGAATCACCGCTGCGAAGTGATGCTGAGGGAAGTCACAGACTTGGGAGAGAAAACAGGAGGGTTGGGAACAGCCTCCACGCATCTCCAGGCAACAACCCGCCCCACCAGCCACCCGGCCTGCTACTTTGGGATGAATTATGGCATCGGGATAAAAATACAAGGTGTTTAATACAGAAAAACGTGCAGCTTTGCGCTCCAAAAGCACCAACACTGCGAGAATCAGATCTTGGTCTGTGCCTTGCCRTGCCACAGCTTCACCAAAAGCCTTCCCACCTGGCCATGGAGAGCCACAACCAAGGAAGATGAAATCCCGAATATTTTTTGATGCAGTGCCATCCTGAAAAACGCCGAGGCTTTGCCAAAAGTCACGGTGTGGAGTGGTGGGAGCCCAGCTCCCACATCCCCGAGCTCTCAGCCCCTCATCCCCACGTCCCGACACCAACTGCCCATGCAGCAGCTCCAGCACGGCGTTCCCAAAGCTTTGTTTTGCTTTGGAGAGATGGGAACGGATGTTTTGTGGAACGGGAGGGGTCGGGGGAAATCGCCCATTAAATGGCCCGAGGTGCTCCTCAGAYGGAGATTTTTGCACAGTGGGAAACCTTTGGAACCCCTTTTTTTCCACCATCAAATAGAACCAAGGAAAAAAGCGGGAGGCAGGGAGGGAGTGGGGATCTGAGGGGGGATTCCAAACATCCCCCAGGCAGCCCCTGTGCCCATCCAGGCCATGTCCCCTCCACATCCCGGACAGACAGCCGGACATTCATCCCCGCAGCCTCCTCCGTCCATCCCCAGCTGCCAACACTGCCAGAGCGTCCCAACGCCTGGATTTCTCCCCTCGGCTGGGGACACCGCAGCTCCTGGTCGCTGCTATTAATCCAGAGCAGCTGAAACAACAAGAGGACAACGGAGCCGTGCCAGCATCGCCGCCCCGGCTGCTCCTCAAGCACCTTGGCCGGGAGCTGCCGGAGCTGCTCCGTTACCGCTCCGGGGCCCCTCCGCCAGGAATCCCAGGCATCCGGGCTGGGGCGAGGAGGCTTTTTTGTTCCACTGCGAAGAAGGAACGATCTCTCTCCCTCCTCTCTCTCTCGACGTGGAGCTGCCCCGTTTCACAGCCAGAAATTCTTTTCCCATTTCCTCACCGAACCACGTGCCAGGAGCGAGCCGAGTCTTCCTCAGACACTTTATCCCCCCCACAACCAATAATTTCTGAAAGCATTAGGGAATTATTGGGCAGGGATGAAAGCCAATTGGAAAGCCAAAGATCCCGGCCACAGCTCCTGCAGGTTCCTCAAATCACGGCTTTGAGGCTCCAAGTGCCACCCCATTGATGGGGACAGGAGCCAAACAGGGCTGGGAATTGCAAGGTCAGGGCTTTGCTTGAGCTTTGTGTCGGTGCAAGGGATGGATGTGGAAGGACATGAAGGTCCTGCCTGATTTTTGTCCTTTCTGGTGTTTCCAAGTGACCACCAAGACCCCTGATTTGGCTTTTGCTCAGTCCCCAAACCATTCCTGTCACCCAACCCAGGCCACGTCCTGCAGATAAAACACCCTCACCTAAAACCCACCCAGAGGCTTTCCAAGACCTTCCCCAAGCAGGAACATCCCCATTTGTSTCCTGAACCTGCTGGTTTCAAGCTTTCCTCATATGGCCACCAGCCCCAGCGTGTGGGGATGCGTGCTGTCCCTGATGTCACCCTGTTTATGGCTGTGCTGCACCCTGCCACCTCTGCCACCWCTGTTTACATGGCGCAGCACTCTTTGCAAACCAATGTATTTTTAGCTTTCTTTTAAAGCATCTCAGCCCAGGGACCTGTTTTATGTGAGGAGSAAGAGAGATCAGAGGCAGCTCAAGATCTCTGATGGACAGGTCATTTATGAGACCAGCGTGAAACCAAGGGTCTTCTTCACCCTCAAAGCTTCTTTAAAGTCCACCTTGGTGCCCTTCTGCCCTGGGAGTGCAGGCTGGATGGAGGAGAGCTCCTAGCTTGGCACTATGAGCTGTGTCCCTTATGACCATGCCATAAAATAAAATAGTTTGTGTTGGAAGGACAGGAAAACTCATCTTGTCCCAGTCCCTGCTCTGGGCAGGGACACTTTCCACTAGACCAGCCTGCTCCAGGCTGGCTTTGAGGGCTGGGGCAGCCACAGCTTCTCTGAGCAACCCGTTCCCTGTGTCTGGCATCGTGTGGGTCACTGTGTCCCCAGATGTGACACCAGCAGTGCCACCCCTGGGCTGGGACACTGTGCCACGTCCAGGCAAGGCAGAGTGGATAACCCCCAGTGCCTCCAGCCCAGCAGAAGGACCGAGGGCGCATTCCACCCTCCCTCAGACACTGCAATAAAAGCACAAAGCCAAATCGAGCACACACAAAATCTCCCTTAGAAACGGCGCTTTAGGTTGAGCTGGGATATTTTAGCAGAGGATTCATGTTTTTTAAAGCTTTTTCTGYGTTTGTCAGAAGGTCAGAGGGACTTCTTTCTCTCCCTCTTGCTCTCCTCCTAATTCATTCCTTTTCCCAAACSTTTGTGATTGCCATTCCAGCTCCTGACCCAGGCAGGAGCACCGGGGCKATTCCCACCCCGCTGTGCTGCTCGGGGTGCTCCCTGATCCCTTTGGCTCACAGCTGACTTCAAACCAACCTCACATCAGGGCTCTGCCACCACTCAATCCCTCTTCAAAGGCTACAGCTGCTCGGGATGCAGGGAGCCAGCACATCTTTAAATCAACCATTTGGAACCTGTTCATTCAGGACTCTCCTCCACAGGGCTGTGGGAGGAAACCTCAGCAGCCTCTGTGGGGGTCTGCACCTCCACAGGGAAACTTTAGGGAAGAGGTTAAAATCTAAACTCCCAGAGAAACCTCCTGCACTTTGGATGCACAGCTGCAGTGAGTGCTATGCAAAAAAAAAAAAAAAAAATTGAAAAATTAAATTTATTTTGCTCTTCCAAGAGTGCAGGAGCTGCGCTGCAGCGCTCTCCCTGCAAGGCAGCTAATATAGATGTTGGTATAAATAATTCTCCAGAACGAAGCCTGGAGCCCACGTGCTACAGCAGAGCTCAGGCACAGCCCCACAGCACTCAGCGTTCCCATGRAACCCCCAGAACGCCCCAAAACTCCCTGGCAGCCACCTGAGATGGGACTGYGAGACAAGGGTGGAGCCAGGGCCCTCATGGGCAGGAGGTGGAAGCTGCTGAAATGCCCATTTTTGTCTCAGCTGCTGCATTTCCCTGCAAATTGAAGCACCCTGGGCATCCCACTCCCACCCCACAAAATGCAGAAGCTGCTCCCCAGAGCAAAGAGGAGCAACAGGGATGGGGTGAGTAACAAACTGCTCTGAGGCTCTTCAGGAAGTGAGGTAAGTGTGTTATCATCCTGAGAATCCTCTGGATGGGGGACATCTAAACCGCTCCTTCAGCAGGAGAATTGGCAATTGTTCTTGAAAGGCTGCAGTGACTAATGCAAGCCTGAGTCCTTCCCTGCTCAGTGGCCACATCCCCTCCCTTCCCAGGCCTGGCTTGGGTGCTGTGGGTGATGGCAATGTCCCCACAGATCCCCCCTCCAGGACCTGGCTCCTCTCCCTCCTCTGCTCAGCCCTTGCAGACAAAAACCTTCCCATCTCCTCCTCCCTCGGATCCTCAGCTCTCCTGGTCTTATGCAAAGCTGGTATTTTTAGGATCTCCTGGAAACACTGTGAAGTGTCATCACCACCAGCTAACGAGAGCTCTGGGGAGAGGACATTCCTCTGGCCATSCCCCTCGGCTCAGACCTGCCAGGGCCACCAGAGCATCTGCAAGTGGGTGGCTTTTGGAGCCCTGACCCAAGGCAGCTCCTGAAAGGCACCATTTGATCACAGCCCTGATTGTTTCACGGGCAAGAAAAGAAAAGGAAAGGAGGAGGGAAAAAAAAAAAGCAAAAAAAAAAAAGCCACGATTTGGTCGATCTCAGCAACTCTTGGCTTAATTCACTCTTGTTCTCAGGATCAGGGAAGCCTCTGCTGACACGTCAAGGTCAAAGCCCACCCGTGGTTTGCTGATGAACCAGCACACAGCAGCTTTCCCTCCWGGAAGGAGGAGCTCCAGGGCTACCTTTGCTCTTCCCTCACTGCTAAAATTTATTCCCAAGGAGAGAAGAGGCTGCCAAGGCCACTGGTGCTCCTGTGAAAGCACAAGATGGCCAGGTTAGAAATGGGGGCCAGGTTAGAAATGAGCCCCACCAGGGCTCTGCAGCTTGGGCCACTCTCCCTTGGTGACAGCCCTGTCACCCAGCACAGCCCGTCCTTATCACCCCCATTTATCACCCCCTTCCCCAACGAGGGGAGATGGTGCCTTTAAGGCAGCTTAACAGCTGTCAGAGAGGAGGCATTTCTGCCTGTGCTGCTGATGCTGAAAATACAAGCCAGAGATACTTTAAGTAGGTCTGGAAAGCGTTCAACGAGGAGACACCGTCACGCAGCCTGTCCCCACTCCCAGCCCAGTCCCACCCAGCTGCTCCCAGCCCCACGACTGGCGGGAGCCACACGCATTCCTCCGGGGGCACACAAGGGTTAAAAATACCCTGGGGGCACAGCAAGTGGCAGAGTGTCCCTTCCCTGCCACATCCCATTCTCAGAAACCCACCTCCCCTCGCCCACCTGCCTGGCTGTTTGATGGGGTGGGGAGGGCCCAAAAAAGCTCCTGGCCAGCCCATCCCTCCATCACCAAGGTTGTTTTCCCCTCCCTGTGGTTCTCCCTGTGGGAAATCTCTGTTTTCCAATAAAACTAGGGTGGCTTTATCCATGCTCCATCTAAGAAGCCATTACCCAAATCTAGTGGCAACATGGTCTGGAAGCTCCTAGGTTGGGTGCTGGGCCTGTGTGACCGTTTGTCCTGGCTGAGGACCACTCTTGTCCTGCCTGAGGACCACTCTTGTCCTGCCTAAGGACCACTCTTGTCCTGCCTGAGGACCACTCTTGTCCTGCCTGAGGACCACTCTTGTCCTGCTGACTCCAGAAATTAGGGTTTTGAGTGTCAGCACCTTGTGCCATCAGCACATGGAGTCACTCCTGCTCTCCAGTCCAGCCCTGCAATCCCAAAATGGGATGCTGCTTTTCCTCTCTGCTCRCCTTAGGAGGGCTGGAATGAGGTGATCTTTAAGGTCCCTTCCAACCCAAAGCATCTCTGATCTCCAAGAACAGCTCTGCAGTGGCAGTCAGAGGGAGAACCACAAAATCACTGAGGCTGGAAAAGACCCTCAAGACCACCCAACAAAGGAAGGTCACAAAATGCCACTGAGGAGCACAAGCATCAAACCTAAATGGGCTAAAACTTCTGGGGGGGAGAAACCCAAACTCTGATCCTCCTGCAAAATATCCTCAATGAAACACTGCAGGATGATGGATGCAGGATGCTGGGCAGTCCCCATCCCATCCCATCCCATCCCATCCCATCCCATCCCATCCCATCCCATCCCATCCCATCGTGTTCTACCTCTTCCATTCCCATTTCATCTTGTCCCATATTGTCCTCCCCATCCCCTCCTGTCCCCTATCCCATCCCATTCCCATTTCATATTGTCCCATAACACCCTGCCCCATTCCATCCTGTCCTGTCCCATCCCACAGCTTTCCCATCCCATCCCATTGATCTCATCCTATCCCATTCCCACTCCATCGTGTTCCACCCCATCCAATTCTCTTCCATTCCCATTTCATCTTGTCCCATATCATCCTGTCCCTATCCCATCCCATTCCCACTTCATCTTATCCCATAACACCCTGCCCCATCCCATCCCATCCCATCCCATCCCATCCCATCCCATCCCATCCCATCCCATCCCATCCCATCCCACGGATCCCATTCCCATCCCATCCCTCCCTGGCTCTGACATCAGTGGCTCATGAGGTCACATCAGTGGCAGCCCCCTCTCCAAAACCTCTCCAAAACCTCAGGCAGTGACACCTGGGACACTTCTGACAGCACCACTGAGTCAGCTCCCAGGTGGGAAGCTTGGGGCAATTACGAGTCATAAATGAAGAGCTGAGAGAAGCTGACACCCCCAGGCAGGAAGGGGGGCAGGAGGAGGGCACAGGAGCTGTGTGGGCTCCCCAGCCCTGGCCAGCTGCTGCCTTCTCTCAGACAGCACCACTGGAAGGGCCAGATGAGTAATTCTGGTCTGGGCCTCACTCAGTGCATCACCACTCCTGGGATTTCTTTCCTGATTTTTTTTTTTTTATTGAAGCAGACAAAGAGGGTGCTGGAGGCACAATGGCTGTGTGGGCCCTGGCTGACCTGACCTACTCTGAAATAAAGCACTGAGGCTTCACYTTCTGCTGTCTAGGGATTCTCCCTCCCCCTCTTCATCATCCAGCATGAAACCTTTATTGGTGTGACACAGCACTGCCAGAGTTCACCGCATTGAGCAACTCCAGTTTCCAAAAACCTCCCCAAAACACAGGAGAAGAGGCAGGATTCCAAAATCTCATCTTTCTCCTCTGCTGCCTTGGCTAAGCCTGAAGGTTGGATGTAGGAGACCCCTCCTGCTCCTCCTGAGCAACTCCAGTTTCCAAAAACCTTCCCCAGAAATGCCAGGATTCCCAAAATCCCAACTCCTCCTTCCTCTGCCTCGGCTAAGCCATCACCCACTGAAGGCTGGATGCTGGAGACCCCCTCCTGCTCCTCCCTCCTCTCCGGGGTGGGGTTTAATTAACCCTGGGAGGCAGATCTGGGATAAACAGCCCGGCTGTGCCAGCTGCAGCAGGTCCTGGCTCGCCACATTCCTGTGCCCTGCCCCAGCGCCACCCAGCTCAGCTGTGGTGACAGCAGGAGCCACCAGCCAAGCACAGACACCTCACCAGGTGTCCCCCCCTCTCTCAGCCAACTGCACCTGCAGCCACCCCAAAGTGATGGCGACCTTTGGTTGGGTCAAGTTTGATGTTATTTTTTCCCTTTGGGTTKCGTTTTGGGGGAAGCGTTCCGGATTCTTGCAGGAATCCCTTGTGGCTGTTGGGYACAGCTGGGAAGGAATGCAGGGTTGGATCCTGCTCTCATCTTCCTCACGGGGACAAAGTGTCCCCTGGCATGATASAGCTGAGATTCTTCCTGGAGGAAATGCCCACAGAAGCTGCCTGATCCCTGGAAGAGTTCAAGGACAGGGCTTGGAGCAAGCTGGGAGGGTGGAAGGTGTCCCTGCCCCTTCTCASCCAAACCATTCCATGATTCCATGACTGGGGAGGCACCAGGATCCTTCACTCCTGAAGCACTGTGAGGCAGAGAGCCCAAAAATCCCTTCCAGCTGACCCAGGGCTGAGCTTCAATGCTGTGAATTTCGTAGGTGAAATGTGACAACGTGAAGGGTTTGTCCAAAAACAACACCGTGAATCAAAGAGGGTCCCAGCTCAGAGCTGCCAACGCCAAGCACAAGCCACGCTTTGAAACCCAAGTTCAAAATCCACTGTGTAAAAGATAAACAAAAGCCAGGCTTAAGCTTGCTTAGCCAGGACCCCAGCACAGATGTCTCCCCCCAAAACACCCAAGAATTTGATTCCATCAGCTCTGTGGCCCAGGCTGATGGGTTCTCCTTGGCCAGACAGGACAAGCCCATGCCTGGGGCTTTCTGGCACCTCTGCTCCCAGCCAGCAAACCTCACCTCTGCTTCTTCAGCGTGTAAAGGAGGATGAGCCACTTGCACTGAGCAGCACAAGCTTCATCCCATTAGTTTCACCATTTTTGGGGTGAAGACTTCTCACTCAGGGTCTTCCAGCTGATCAGGGGAGGCTGATGATGGAGACAAAGCAATGCAGAAAACCCCTCTGCCTCCACGTGAGTGACCCCCCTGTCTCATCTGTACCTGGGGAATCATTTCCCGGGGGAATTCTGCTGTTTGCCAAACTGAATCCACAGAGCTGTTATGTTTAGAAACATCTCGACTGTAGCTCATTTGATTCCAGTCATTAAAATTTAATATTAGCGTAAGCTTTGAGAAACCTGAGCTGACAGCAGAGACAGTGGAGGGGGAAGAAGTGCCCCAGCCTGGAAACTCCTACGAGCAGCTCTTGCTGCTGCCTGGCACTTGTCCCTCGTGCTGAAGAGCCCAGCTTGGCTGTGTGAAGCCCAGCACAAAGCTTCTCCTGACTTTCAGCACCTTTTTACACAAACCAGAGGCTCCTCAGAGAGGCAGCAATGGAACCAGAGCCACTTGGGTTAAATCCTGCTGGAGATCAGGAGTTAAAGACGAGGTTCCTTTGCTCTGACAGCTCACCATGAGCTAAACCCACGTTATTTCTTCTGTGGCACAGCTGGATCCAAAGCGATCCATGGGGATGTCCATATAAGCACAGGCTCCAAACCACAGAAATGCCTTTCAGCTGCACTTGATCTCACCAGAAAACTCAGGGCTCARTCTGATGACCCCTTAAAGTCTCCTCCAGATGGGCTTTCTTAACAACCCTGCTTCAACCAACCACTCCCTGCCTGGTTTTCCCACACTCCCAGARCTCCAGCTCCACCCTGGATCCTTGTCCTGGCTCCTGATGGCCATGGGAGCTGGTGAGGATCTGTCCCCAAAATCACATTTTGCTGAAGCAAAAAAAAACCCTCCTGCAAACAAAAGCTTCCCCCTGAGCATGATCTGACAGCTGCTTCCCAGCCTCCTGCCTCGGAGGAACCCAGCCAGGAGGAAAACTTACAGCAGGAGAGGGCTCATCCATCCCAAAGCCAGGATTAGTCCCTCTGTGACCTGGGAAAGGGGCTGGAGGGGATAGAGAGGAAATGCACAAATGGCAGTTTTCCAAAAGTTAAGGAGGTTGTGGCCTTTTGGGGAAAGAAAAGGGAAAAGAAAAATACATGGGAAGCTTCAAATGTGAGCTGCTTCCACAGTCATCCRTTCCCAGCCTCCACCAGAGCCTTCAATGTTTCTTCTTTATTAAAATCTGGACACAATGAGTCCAGAAGTGCCCACCTTTGTCAGGGCTYTATTGGCAACTTGCCTGGAGCCCCCGGGGCCATGCCTAATTTGCATCTCATTTACACAGATGTTCATTAAAATTAATGCCTTAAGACATAATATCTGCCTGCATTTCAGCCTTCTGGACAGACAGAGCGCGACCGCTCCCGGAGAGCCCCTGTCACCCCATCCCTCACCCCATCCCTCACCCCATCCTCCCCCCAGAGCACTGCCAGCATGAGCAGCTCCTCTGCTCCACCAGGACACCCAGGGCACGCCCCTGCTTTGCAATCCAAGGAGGGCAAGAGTTGTGATATTGTCTTAGAGGGAGAATTTGTTGGGAAATAAAAGCACGAGGAGCCCCCCGAGCTCCCCACAGAGCACGAGCCAGGCTTCTGCACAGCTCTCCCTCCAGTCCCTGCTGATGCCCTTCCACGTGCAGACCAGGATCTGGGATGCAATCCCCCTTAGGTAGGAGCAGGAGGTGAAGCTTTGCCAAGATCAGCTCTGCAACCTTTAGGATTTGTGCAGAAATCCCTGGGGATGAGCCGTGCACGGGAGGAAAGGAGGAATGAAGGAATGAAGGAATGCTGCTGTAACCACGATTGCTCCATCCTCCACTCCATCCTCCACTCCTGCTTCTCCCCCATTTTCATTCCCAGCCATTACACAGCAAAACCTTCCCACCACTGCTGCCACTTTCACTTTCCCACCCACAAAGGCCTCAAATGCTCCACGTGGAGCAGCGAATGACTCTTGGTAAGGACACCTCAGACCCCCAMACCCCCTTGGCTCAGGTCACCCATGCCTTAAAGGGTCATCCTCAAGGTCACTGAGCTGTGGGCCACGTGCAAACCCCACGGTGGGTTAAGCTGCTCCTGCCCAGTCTGGGTTTTGTCATCGTTCCTAATGAGAGCTGCTCAGCTGGGAATAATCCTGTGTTCTGCAGGAAAGGTTCACTGATTTTAAGGACTAAAACCTCCTTTTTGGATGTATTTGTTCCAAGTGACTCTGTGGTGTTTAATGRTGAATTTAAATCCTTCCCATTGATATCAGCTCAAAGCAAACTGCCCAACACAAGCAACGCCATCAGGTGAGGTTGAATTTGTCCCATAAATACACTTCAGGTCTTTTTTTTTTGGATAGGCAAACCCCAAACCAGAAACACCTTGTCCTGGTGAAGGTTCCACAGAGCTGCTCAAGTGGTGGAACGGGATCAATTAGCCATGAGATGAAAAGTAAATGGGTGTAAAACTGCCTCTCCCTCCCACCCCRCCATTAACACCAGGAAACAAGCAGCCAGATGTAAATCAGCCMAATCATCAACTCCTGAGCACATCAGGAATAMAAGTTTCACAGCAAGARAATTTCTAARCCGTGTTAATATAATTAATGGAGTGYAACAGCATGACCCAACATCATAATACTGTATAGAAATATATCAAACACACTCCAACTCTTCCCTCTCTCRGTGCTTCATGCAAGCCTTGATGGCCTCCATCAGCTCCTTGCTGGAAATGTGAACAGCCACATAAAACTTCACCTTGGTTTTATTTCCTTGTCTCACAGTTTATCTGTGGCTCTTTTTGTACCCAAGGATCCCAAAATGGCTGTAATGTGTGACCCAGGTGGAATGAACAACAAACAGGAACAGAGGGCCAGGCAGAGCCAGACCTGCAGGATGATCTGATGTGGGCTAGACTCTCAAATGATGCAAATTCACAGCTCAAGTGGACTCAAACCCCTCCCTTCCTCCCCCAAAATCTAAATGCCACCCACCTCTACCAGCCCACGAGCTGCTGGCACGCCAACATCACACATCACCAGGAGAACAGGGATTTTCCTGCCAATCCCAGGATCCTTCCACACCTTTTCACCACAGACTATCAAGTCCACCAGCAGGATTTCACACCCTCCAGAGCAAGGACGTTTCAGTGCAAACCCACTCACAAATCACAGCAACAAAAACCACGGGGACGCCACGGCTTGAAGCCCACCAGAAAAAAACCCACAACGCCAAAAACCACTTWAAAAAAAAAACMAAMCACAAAAACCAAACCATCACGGAATCAAGCTTACCTTGAAGTCTGCCAGCTGCTGGTTGATGGTTTCCACCTCTGTCCCCACCACCCACTGCAGGGCCTCGTTCTCCTCGGCCGCCGTGGTCATGTGGCTCAGCTCCTTCAGGCGGCTGTAGAAGTCCTCCACGCGGGACAGCGTGGTCTCCACCTGCTCCTGCCGGTTCCTGCCCCTCTCTGTCAGCTTGCTGCACTGCTTGCTCAGCGTCTCCAGCTCCCTCTTCAGCCCCAGCAGGTCGGGGCTGCCCTCGTCCTCCAGCATTTTCTTGCACTCGCTCTCGGAGGATTCGATGTCGCATTTCAGCCGGTGGAGCTTGCCCAGGAAGGCACGGACATCCTCAGCCTGRGACTGGAGGCTGTCAGAGTCTCTCCCGATGGGGCCCATGCTGTCCAGCTCATCATCCAGATCTGCCAGCTGGGAGAACATCTCCCTGACCCTGCTGTTGAACTGGCCRATCCCTTCCAGCTTGTTTTCCATGAGAGCGCAGCAATCGTTGACTTTCTGCTTCACGGCCTTGAAGTCCTGCTGAGCCACCTCAGCTTGGCTGAGGAGCTGGGAGCAGTCAGATCCATCTGGAGCATCTTCTACCAGGCCTTGGGTGAGGTTTTTCAGATAATCCACTTGTGGCTCCAGGGCCTGCAGCACCTCCTGCTGTGCCCTGAGYTTCTCCAAATTCTTGTTGCTGCAGGCTTGTGGCCCCAGGGCATCGTAGATCTCCAGCTGGTGCTTCGCCCCTTCCAGCTTCTTCTCGATGTTCTTGAAGCTCTCCTGGAACTCCTTGAGCCTCTGGGACATTTCTTCAATGGAGCCAGTCTTGGTTTGCAGCTCTTCTGTGATGGCATCCATCTTGTGGTTGATGGCAGCCTTCTCATCCCGGATGTCATCCTCGTCCGTCTGGGAAGCGTCAGTCAGGATGTCAGCAGCACTGTTGAGCATCTCCAGCAGGGACCGGCGCTTCTCCACGTCACTCAGCATGGCCTTGGACCTCAGAAGAGTGGCCTCCAGCTGCACTGGATCCAGGGTTACCTCCAGCTCTGCCATCCTCGCCTTGCAGTCCTCCACCCAGGGCAGGAGGTCGTCGGCGTGCCGCTGGTACTTCTGAGCTTTCTGCAAGCAGTCCTTGAGCTTGGAGTGCCTGTCAGCAGCCTGCTTGCTGAGCTCCTCCCAATGTGTTTTCAGGCTCACCAGCTGGTTCTGAAGAGTGGTCTTCTCCTCCCCAGGCTGGACAGACAGCAGCAAAGATTCTCCCTCGGCCACAATCATCTCGTAGGAGCCGCTGTGTTGGTTGAGGCTCTTCTGGAACTCTTCTTGCTCCTGGATTTGGCTCTGCAGCCTCTCCAGCTTAGCAGAGATGGGTTGGCTCTGGGCTTGCTGGCACCTTTTGTCATCCAGCCAGGTCCTGAGTTCATCAAACATGTGCTGGAACTGCTGGGAGCTGGCGAGCGCAGTCTGCAGCCGGTTCATCCGGTCGGCTGCAACGGCAACGAGATTAGAAGGCGACAATTAAGCTCAAATCAAATAAGCAAAGTGCAATTATTTAAAATCATCTCAGATGCACCAACTGTGTTTTGATTAACAGGAAGGAGCTTTCCATTGCATCACCAGCCTTTTTTTTCCTAACTGATTCATAAATTTCTTGAGTAGTAAGAGGCAGCGGTAATGCAGAAGGCTCAGCTCTCCTGACCAGTCTCTAAATGTAAAATCTGAGAAACCAGAAGATGCATCCCAAGATCAGAGGGTGGCCACTGGGGTTTCTTCATGCCCCAATCTGAATTTAGGAACCTGGTTTTTGTTCCAAGCATGTGCCACCCTGCTTGGTGAAGTCACATCAGTGGGGCTAAACACCTCTGCTCCCTCTCCAAGCTCAGGTATTGCTGGAGTTGGAACTCTCCCATGCTTGGTACCACAGAAAACACCCAAGAAAAACCCTGAAAAGTGATAAATGGAGCTTCTTCTATAATTTTCATAAACCCAGTGGTGGGAGAGCCCTTTGGCAAAGAGCAGGGGTGGAGTTKGACATCCTAACATCTCAAGCAACTCCTCCTCTATCTCACCTGCCAGATCTTCCAGCCCTTTGAGGGGAAGTGCCACYGTCTCCAGACGTTTCCTCAACTCATCCTTGAGGTACTGCTCCCCAATCAGGACRGAGAGGTCATCACAGAGGGTCTGAGCCTCTGAGATCTCCTCTTCCAGCTGCTCCAGGTCCGAGCGGATCTCGCTGGTCTCCTCCAGCTGCTGTTTGACAGCATCAGGCTGGGTGCTGATGGCAGACTGGCTGCTCAGGCGCTGCCCAACAGCCTTCACTTTCTCTGAGAGGCCCTGGAGAAGCTCCTGGTACTGGGTGCTCTTTACTATGGCTTGGTCAATCTGGCTGGAGCGGGAGTTGAGGCGCTCGGTGAGCTCRGACCATTTCTGGTTGACCCCTTGGAGCTCATCCTGCACCTGGCTGGTGGATGGGGAAACATCTCCAGGGCCAGTCAAGATGCTCTGAGCTGCCTGGTTGAGCTGCTCGTGCTGCTGTCGGCGAGCTTCGAATTCCTTCAGCATAAACTGCAACAGAAATAACATAAAAATGTTTGCATAAAACTGACAGCTCCGAGTACACACAGTCAAAACAAACCAGACCTCCAGGGGCTTTATSCAGCCCATGGAATCAGCAGGAACAGGCCCTGGGGTGGGACAGCAGTTGGGCTGGGTAGCCCAGGATTTACTGTGACCTTGGGAGTTAAAAAGCTGGGAGGGGTCTGCGACTCCAGGACTTTGCTYTCTCTCTTATTTGTCTTATAATGTAGCACAAACCACTTAGATGAGATGAAAATCTAATTATCTCCACTGGGGCTTTTTTTGCTCCATGATGYGGCTGCTTACAGCCATGTTAGGATTTGGGAGCAGGAGGAATGGAAGGGCCAGGCTGGCAGGCAGAGGGGCAGCATTAGCAAGTCCTGCAGAGCRTCAGCACAGGCCTTGTTTAAAGCAATTTCACTCTCCAAGAGGGGCCAAGTGATTCACTGCTGAGTCAATCCAGTGCAGGAAGGGAGCTGAGCACTGCACCCTTTTCAAGTTACTCACAGCAGTTTGGGCTCAGGCAGGGTTTGGAGGACTTGAAAGAGGAGCATGAGGTCTCTGGGCATTCAGAGTGCTCACAAGACCAGCACAACCTTTGGGCTCAGCAGGGTTTGGAGGACTTGGAAGAGGAGTATGAGGTCTCTGGCACTCAGAGTGCTCACAAGACCAGCACAACCTTCACCTCCCTCCTGGGCCAGAGCGTTCTCCTCCATACCTGCAGCCACCACCAAGGCCACAAACCCCTCTCACCTGCACCTGCTGCTTCTGAGCATTCAGCATGTTGGGGTCGATGGAGAGGGGGCCCAGCACGCTCATCATCAGCTCCTTCTCCATCAGCCAGGGCCTCAGCTGGGCCTCAGTGGCCTGGAACGTGGCCAGCTGGGTTGCTGACTCCTCCAGCTTCTGCTGCCGTGCAGCCGTGGCCTGGCTGGCCCTCTCCCACCTGCAATCTGAAGCAGCACCTCTGTTGGCCATGGTCAAGCTCCTGGCCAGCCCAGCCCTCCATCACCAAGGCTGTTTTCCCCTCCCCTGTGGTTTTCCCCTCGGGAAATCTCTGTTTTCCAATAAAACAAGAGCGGCTCTATCCGCTCTCCATCTAAGAAGCCATCACCCAAATCTAGTGGCTACATGGCCTGGAAGCTCCTAGGAGAAAACCTTGCAAGCAGGATTTCTGTGCTCTAGTCACTGCTGCCATGACCATGGGTGAGCCATCTCACATCCCTGATCAATGAGGATGCTCTCATGTGTACCTGTCCYCACAGAGCACACTCAGAACTCCTGSATGGAGTCAACACATTCCTGCTACTTCAAAGGAGGGAATCTCTGGGCTTCTTTTTGAACACACAGCCTTGTTTAGTCAACACTTAATTACCTAGGGTAGCCTCACTAATGACTAGAATTTTATATCAAGCAGTGAAGCTTTTAATCAAAACAATCAACCTGTGCTGCTAACACATTCCCCCCCCTTTATCTTTTTTTTTTTTTTAAGAAGCAATTTAAGGAGGCAATCCTTTAAAATCCACATCCATCACAGAGATTCCATTAATCACGACAGTGCTCATCTCAGGAACACCTTCCACACCAGACAGCTCAGAGAGATAGGTTTGCTGTTTACTGAATTTTAATTAGAAGTGACTCTGCTCTAGCGTGACTTTGGGGTTGCCCCTCACTCCTGAACCACCTCTAACGTGATGTTTGGAGACAGAAGCCTCATTAATGCTTCAGGCACTTACTCAGGTCTTCCTGCATCTTCTTCCAGTTCGCTGCTTCTGGGGAATCTGGATATTTCTCCAGCAAGCCAGAAAGTGCTTCCTTTACCTTCTGGATCTTCCCAGAATTCTGTTCCAATTCAGCCAGAAATGCCTGGAAAAGAATKATTTGAACTTCCTCAGGTACAGGGCAGAAGAAYCAATGAAGCAGCACCTACAAGCTGGAGCTGGATGATTTCTGTTCTTTGCTCTTCASYTAAATMAATTTTTTAGCACTTTTTATTGTGACCTAACTTGGCTGCAAGGGCAGGGAAAGGCTGGGAATTGCTTTCCAGGAGAAGTTGGAGTGACTCAGCAGCAAGGGCTCCAAATAATCTCTTTTTCCCTCAGCCTGACATCAACAGGTCTAAAAGCAAAGGGGAACTTTGAGCTGCTGCTCCATGAATCTGCCTGGAATTCACAGAATTCACAGAATGACCAGGTTGGAAAAAACCTTCAAGATCATTGAGTCCAACCCAGTCCTAACACCTCAACTAAACCCTGGCACCCAGGGCCACATCCAGGCTTTTTTAAACACATCCAGGGATGCTGACTCTACCACCTCCCTGGGCAGAACACTCCAGAACTTTATCACCATTTCTGTAAAAAAACTTTTTCCTGATATCCAACCTAAATTTCCCTTGGTGCAGCTTAAAACTATGTCTGGGAATGCCCTTCTTTAACTCAGGGGAAACCCTTGCGGCTAATTCTGTGCAATAAAGCCCAGTCTCTGGGATCCTTTGGGAGATGCACAGCAGAGGGGTGGAACTGGATGATCTTTAAGGTCCATTTTGTGATCCTGTGACCCCAGGAAGTCGGGAAGGGCAATCACCTTGTTGTGCTCAGCCTGGGCTCTCATCGTCTCCGTCTTGGTGGGCGAGGAGGAGGCGTCCAGCTCGGACAGCATCCTTTCCTTGGACTCCAGCCACTTGAGCATGGAGCTGGCCTCCTCCTGCACCTCCTGCATGCTGTCCAGCATGGCTGAGAGCTGCTGCAGGCGCTCCTGCAGGGCTGCACCCAGCGCCTGGTACCGCCGGCTCACGTCCGACACGTCGCACTGGATCTCCGTCAGATCTGCGCCCAAAAAACCAGCCCGGGGTCAGCACCACTGCCCCMACCCTCCACCTCAGACTATCAGGTTCTAACCCAGCCCCAGGCAGCCACAGAGAGCTGAGATGAGGAGTRAAGAGGCCACGCTCTGCCTGCAGAGCGACGTCGCAGCATCCTCACCTCTCCTGCCACAGGGGATTTTCCACTTGTCCCCCCTATGCCCTTTGACAGTTTACAAACAAAGCTCTCTGTTGGTGAGCTTGATGCAAACTGAGCCCCCTTTTCRTAAAGCCACTGCTAATACAAGGTTAAATAATTTGGCAGCAAGATATGAAGCCATTTTTATGCACCTATTATCTCGCTGAACCGGAGAACTAACAGCAGATAACGGGCAATAATTAAAATTGCTCTTCAAACTGGAGGGTTGGATGCTGTTATAATCCCACAGAACCAATAAATTTAATTGCAGGCCTTAAAATGATCTCCCATTTATCAGCTCCTAACACCACCTGACGAGGTGTCRGGGTGCTGTCACTCCCCAGGGCTGCTCCTCTCCGTCCTTCAGCCCGACCTCCACCCTCCACTGCAGCAGCTGAGAATTCCCAACCCCTTGCCAAGCTCATTTCCCTTCTGCTGGGATGCTGGCAGTGCCACACTGAGGTTTGCATTCCCGGGGAATGGAAATGCAAGGATGAAAAAGGGACAGGGGGATGGCTCGGTGGTGCTGAGCTCACCTTTGCAGGTGTGGTATCCGTTCACGCTGCCTCCTGAGCCTCCTGSAGTGGGCAGAGTGGCACCTGGGCAGAGGGGACAGGGACAAGAGGGACAGGAGGGACAAGACAGAAGTGTTAGGGATGCAGACAGCGAGTGAKGAATGGCTGCTGCATGACAGGGAGCACCAAGCACTGACGTGGTGCCTCCACTGCCCACCTGCCCAGCACRGGGCATTAATTTGGTTTGAGTCCCTTTATCTCTCCTCCTCCTGCTCCCCTCACTTTCCTGGAGCTGTTCCTGCCTTTCTGGAGCTTCTGGAGCTGGGCAGCTCTCCCAGCATCCCAACATCACCCAGAGAGCAGGGATAATGTGGCTCCTGCATGGGCTGGGGGACCACAGGCATCCTGCCATGCCTGGGAAGCTGCTACCCTGAGCATGATTTTGTGACTTACACCCAATAAAACTGCTGAATGCCTTCCCTGAAGGGATTCATTCCCACATATCCTCCTTTTTTATGGGATGAAACTATTCAAAGCAGCCCTGTGTTCACGCTGTCTTTGCCCAGAGATGCAGGWTGCACCAGTGTCCCTTCTTTGGACACCAGATGTCACAACCAAAGGCAGATTCACATTTTCAGGCAGGTCTCTCTTTTCTAAGCACATATTTTAAAGCTTTCATGGACATAAGGGGCTGCACCTTTGGTCACCCTCAAGCCTCTCCTCACTTCTCCTGATGGTTTCCCTGAGAACTGCTCATGAACTTAATCCTAACAAACAAATCCAGACCATAAATTCCCATAAATTCCCATCAGTGATGAGAGTCCAGGGACTTGTTCTCACAAGCTGGAAGACATCTTTGAGCTGGTTTCCAAATGAACCAGACATAATCTCATTGCTTCACAGACTTGAAGCCAAAAGGGAGCCCAGTAAATCACATCTGACTATCACAGCCCCAAATGTCATCCAGATATGAAACCCAAATGCTGGAGGTTGATTAAAACACTCCAGCCCTCAGGAGGCTGAAGAACATCACCAGGAGAGAGCAGGAGCCACTTCCATGAGCTCCCCAGCTCTACCAGAGAGTGATGTGTGTCCCCAAAGCAAACACAGGGCAATTCAGAGCTCGTTAGGCTACAGTTAATGAAGCCAAGTTAGGATGATGCATAGAAGCAATGAGTGACAGTGACTCAASCACTGGGCAGAGCCTCACGGCACTCAGATCACCACAGGCCCTCKGAATTTGGTTAAAAGGAGGAAATAACCCCATTTTTTTGCTGAAGGCAGGCTCAGAGAAGAYGCAGTGCTGACAGCAGAGTTGTCCTCAGGAGTGCTGGCCACAACTCACCTGCCTTGGGAGGGGTGYTGGGGGCTGTGATCTCCACGATCAGGTTCTCCAGGAGGGTCCCTCTGCGGCCAAYCTCCTCCACCTGGGGGCCCTTCCCCTTCCATTCCTCCAGGAGAYCCTGCTCAAAAGCCAAGTTTGGTGTTGGAGGCCACACTTGTCTGGCCACAGCCCTTCCTTCCTCGCCTGTCCCCTCTGTGGTGACACCAGGACACAGCAGCCAGGGAACCAGCACTGGGGGAAGTGGCTGTGACACATCTATTTTTGCCAGGGGGGATCAAACACCAAAAAAAAGCTTTTCCCAATTAATTAACCCTTCCTTCCTCGCCTGTCCCCTCTGTGGTGACACCAGGACACAGCAGCCAGGGAACCAGCACTGSGGGAAGTGGCTGTGACACATCTATTTTTACCACGGGGGGAATCAAACAGCAAAAAAAAGCTTTTCCCAACTAATGGGTCTGCTGAAGGAAACCTTCTCCCTCCCACCATTCTGGGGACATCCCTCCTCCCCCATCCCTGCAGAGCCCAGTCCTGGGTGCTGTGGGCTGTGAGGGCTGTGGGTGACTCAGCAGAGCTGAGTCAAAGCCCAGCACATCCTGATTTATCACATCCCTCTGCYGGAGCACAGCGGGGGCTCGGGTGACAGGAGGCCACCTGCCACATCCACCACGGGAAACACTCAGAAAAATCAGTGTGCTCGGGTCTCCCACTCCTAAATCCCGCCCAGAGCAGGCACAGGGAGTGACAGGAAACCAGGCAGTGCCCAAGGAATGTCTCACACTGCTCCCTGCTCTGCACTGGATGCACGCTGAGACCATCAGCAAGCCTCTGCTTCCTGGGATTTGTTTCACATCCCAGCATTTCAAGGCTTTCCCAGTCTGATTCCAGCTCCCACCTGGATCTGCTGCCTGTGCTGCTGCAGCTCCTGGGTGCCCAGGGAGGTCTCAGCAGGTGGAATTYTGCCTTCAGCCTCCCTCAGCCACTTCCTGACGGCGCCAACCAGATTCCGAAACTCATCCAGCTGCTCCTGGCAGGAGGATGCATCCTTTTCTCTGGGAGTGAAAAGGTTTTGGAGAGTCAGAGCTCGTGCTCTGCCTTGTAATTACCCCCTCCTGAATGTGGCACGGTTGTGTCCCTAGGAGCCCTTTTTTAATTATTATTATTATTATCAGATGTTGCCAGGGAACAGCACAAAACGGGGTGCATCCAGTGCCAGCCCCTTGCTGCTGCTGACCCCCTCAAATCCTGCCTGGTGGCACTTTTGGGCACTCCAGTGGTGGCCAACAGCCACAGGAGCACCACTGCCAGCCTGCCCAGGCTCTTTGTCCTGGGAAAAGTGACACTTTTGGGAAGACAGGGCTCATTCATGCCGTGTCCCCCCAGGCCCCTGCATCCCTGGGGAGCCCAGGCTGTGCTGCCCCTGCTCCCTGGCCACAGCTCCATCCATCCAGCCCATCCTGGGGGAACGAGGCAGTCACAGGCCCCCTCTGGCTCATCCTTGCTGGCCACAGCTGTGAGCAGCCTGCACAGCCCTGAATTACTGGGGATTATTGGGAGTTTCATCTGCTTTTCCCCAGCACCTTCCCTGCATCCCRCAGGGATTTTGGAGATACAGAGAGGTGTGGCTCCCAGGGGTGCTGCTGCTGCTCTGACCCTGCTCAAGCTCCCTTTTATCCCCATTTCAGGGCACTCCAGGCTGCTCCCCATCCTCCCAGCAGCCAGCAGGATGCTCTGGGCTGGGGCTGGGAAACGCAGAGCTCCTGCTCCTGCTGCAGCACCAGGAATTTTTCACAACGCCCCCAGCCAAGGCTTTTTTTAAAGCGTCAGCTGGAGCAGAGCTGCCTCAGGATCCTGGCGTGGGAGGAGGGTGGCAGGAAGAGCTGGCTCATGCCCCCCCTTCCCTGGAAAGGAGATCTCCACAGGGAGGGCCTTGCTCGGACCATGAAGCCACCCCCAGGCTCCCCTCCCTGGGACTCACCTGTCTTTTGCCACCTTTTGTAGCTGCAGGAAATCTTTCTTCAGGCTCTGCAGCTTCTCCTGCTGCTGGAAGGAGCTGGGGGTGAAGCCACAGGAGCTCAGCTCCTCAGCCAGGTGCTCCAGGGTGGCCAGGTCCTCCTGGTGCTGCCTCATCTCCGAGTTCAGCTCCTGCCAAGAGCAAAGTGGTGATGCTGGCCACGTTCCCCAGCAGCAGAGGGGATGAACTGGGCAGTCCCACACCCTGCTGAGCTCTGTGGGCAGTGCCACGTGTGGCACCAGTGCCAAATGTTGGGCACAGCTCACTGCCACCTGCTCCTCCAGCTCAGCAAATACTTGGAGCAGCTGCAGGGGCAAATCCCACTTTCCCCAGTGCTGGTGACTGGCAYGGGGGGCCCTAGACCAAGCCAAATCAACCCCTGCCACAGCACAGGTGTCTGGTTTCGTGTCATCTTCCAGCATTTCTGAGTGGATGAAGCACYCCCTGTGCCAGGACACTTGTGGGAAGCCAGAGGGAGGAATCCTGCACAGCTCCACAGCACCCCTGGAAGTGTCCAAGGCAACCCTGAGCAACCTGGTCTAGAGGGAAGTGTTCCTGTCCCTGAGAGGGGGCTTGGAATGAGATGATCTTTAAGGTCTTTTTCAGCCCAAACCATTCCAGGATTAAAACACTCCAGCCCTCAGGAGGCTGAAGAACATCACCAGGAGAGAGCAGGAGCCACTTCCATGAGCTCCCAAGCTCTACCAGACAGTGATGGCTCTAAAAAAAGAGAGAGATTAGCCTGTGGCAAGATTGATTTTTAAATTGCTTTTTCTTTCTTGCTGATTCCTGTGCATTTTCCCACGGGCTGCTCAGCATTTATGTGCATCCTATCACTTCTCATTGCTCCTTTGCAGTGCTCAAGCTGGGCTCCCACCTGAACACTCTTGCTGGATCACTACCAGCAGTTCCAGAGGTGCAGAGTCTCTCAGGACGTGGCTGCAGGAGAGTGAAGCTGCCCTGGGAAGCTGCTCTCAGAAACGTTTCCTCAGATCTGGCCGTGCTGCAGGAGGCAGCTCGCCAGCACCAAGTACACTTGGGGGATTTCCTGAAGAGTGCTGGACCTGGAGGGAATTTGGCTGCCTCTGAGCAGTCAGCAGCAGGGAGACTTGACCCATTGGTGGTTTTTTTTGCTGGTTGAGGGCAAAGATGCACCTGCAGATGCAGCAGTTCTGTGCTTCAGGTCAGGTGGTCAAACTTCTGGGAGAGTGCTTAGGGCTGCAGTCACCCCAGAGACATAGAGAGGGACATTCCTCCCCCTGAGGTGCAGAGCACTGGGACAAGCCAAACCCTCTGATCCAGCTCTGTGTGGGGTAGATTTTTCCATAATTTCTTAAACAATTCAGTGATGAATTGCAGAGGATCCCTCAGAGGGTGTAAAAAGAGCCCTGAGCTCCACGAGTGTGCAATTCCTGCCTGGGACCCATCTCTGATTTTTGGCTCTTCTTGTGTGAAACAGCAACTGCAGGGGGACCTGGCTGAGCACTCAGGTGCCAGTGGAGAAGCTCCAGACGGCAGCTCGGACCTTGCTGGACATCCAAGGGGAGCCAGCCCCAGACCACAGCCACATCCAGGAAACAAACGGTACAGAGCAAAGCAGCTGCCAGTGCTGGCAGGGAGGCTGGGAGAGTGGAACAAGCCAAAATAAATCACTTTTTTGGGGAATTGGGGTAATCACATGGCAGTTGCATCCTCAGGGTTGCACTGGGAGGGATGTGGCCACTTGTGTTGCATCCCCCGTCTCACTGCTGAGTTTGGGGACAGGTTTGTCACACTGAGAGTTTTGGGGAACCAAAGGTGACCCTGGCTGCTCTGTGAGCTCTTGGGCTCTCGTGCCACTGGGTGTCCTGTGTGCTAACCCTGAGATGCCATCGTGATGCCGCTTCCAGAGCCTCTCCAGCAGATGTCCGAGCGCTCAGACCTGCTGCAGAAATCCATTGCCCAGTCCCAGAGCGTCCAGGAGAGCCTGGAGAGCCTGCCTCAGTCCGTGGCTGAGATGAGAAGAGCCTGGAGAAGGATCAGCCAAGCTGTGCTCACTCTGCCTCCATCCAGGACTCGCTTGCCACAGTGTGGTAAGGCTGGCCGCGCTCCCTCACCCCAAACACCCCAGAGCAGCACCTGCACCTATGCAGGGGGTAACTGCTGAGTGCTGAAAGCACCAAAAAAAACTTAAAAAGGAATATGAGCAGAACTATTATTTTATTTTATTTTATTTTTATTTTATTTTATTTTATTTTATTTTATTTTTTATTTTGATTTTACTTTTATTTTATTTTTAATTTTATTTTTTATTTTATTTTTATTTATTTTATTTTTTAATTTGAATTTTTTATTTTATTTTAATTTCTAATTATTTTTTTTATTTTTTTAAATTTTAATTTTGTTTGTTTATTTTTACTTTGTTATGTTTATTTTACTTTAATTTTTATTTGAATTTTTATTTTACTTTTATTTTATTTTTTAAATTTTAATTTTTATTTTATATTTCATTTTATTTATTTTTATTTGAATTTTTATCTCTACTTTTATTTTATTTTATTTTATTTATATTTATTTATATTTTTATTTTTTAATATTTTATTTTATTTTATTAATTTTATTTTATTTTATATTTATTTTATTTTATTTATATAGAATCACTGAAATGTTTTGGGTGGGAAGGAACCTTAAGCACCATCTAATTCCAACACCCCTGCCATGGCAGGTTCACCCTTCACTGGACCAGCTTGTTCAGCCCTGTACAATCTGGCCTTGGACTTTTCTAAGGATGGGGCAGCTCCAGCATCTCTGGGCAAACTGTGCAAGGTCACAGACTTGTTGAAAATCTCCTTTTTTCCTTTGCTAACAAGATTTCAGACACAGAGAAAGAGCAAGAGCATGTTGGGCATGTCAGAAAAGGAAAGCAAAACTGGGATACAAAACTATTTTTTCCCAACTCTGCTTGTGTCAAAGCACCTGCTGCTGCTCCCGAGGGCAGCCCAGTTAGTTCTGCTGAAGAACCTTCCTTAAAAATCCCTCCCTCTCCTGCTGTGCTCCCCACAGAGCTGAAGCAGGACATTGCCAGGCAGAGGAGCTGCCTGGAGGCCACCAGGGAGATGGTGACACGCTTCACCGAGGCCGCCGACAGCCCGGGCCTCCACCCTGCAGGACAAGCTGGCCCAGGTGACAGAGCACTTTGGGAGGCTGTGCAGCGGCAGCAGCAGCGGGAGGACACCCTCAAGGGCCTCCTGCCCAAGGTGGAGCAGTACGAGCAGCTTGTGGAGAAGCTGCAGCAGTTCACGGAGAGCAGGACCCGGGCTCTTGGCGTCCGGGAATCAGCCGGACCACGACATCGCTCACTTCTCCCGCACATCCAGGTGAGGCCCTGGGGAGAATTCCACCTGCACCAGGGGTCTGAGGAAGGTCCAGGCTGGCAGGATCCAGCCTTTCCCAGCTTGTGGGAAAAGGGAGGTGGCGTTTCCCAGGAGCCGCTAGTTTCAGATGGGGTCTTCTAGGATCAGTCCAAAGTAGCAGGATTTTATCAATTAAAGACTCCATGGGGTTAATACAGCAAAATATCCCTGTGAGGGCAGTGCAGGAGTGACAGAGACCCTGGAGGTTTCAGAGCCAGAGACCTGGAGGTTTAGAGCCAGAGACCCTGGAGGTTTCAGAGCCAGAGACCCTGGAGGTTTCAGAGCCAGAGACCTCTGGAGGTTTCAGAGCCAGAGACTTGGAGGTTTCAGAGCCAGAGACCTTGGAGGTTTCAGAGCCAGAGACCCTGGAGGTTTTAGAAGCCAGAGACCCTGGAGGTTTTAGAGCCAGAGACCCTGAGGTTTAGAGCCAGAGACCTGGAGGTTTTAGAGCCAGAGACCCTGGAGGTTTTAAGAGCCATCACTGTCTGGTAGAGCTTGGAGTCATGGAAGTGGCTCCTGCTCTCTCCTGGTGATGTTCTTCAGCCTCCTGAGGGCTGGCATGTTTTTAATCCTGGAATGGTTTGGGCGTGAAAAAGACCTTAAAGATTCTCTCATTCCTAGCCCCCTCTCAGGGACAGGACACTTCCCTCTAGGACAGCCAGGTTGCTCAAGGGGTTTGCCTCTGGTGGCAAGAGCAAACTTGTTGGCCAGGATGCGCCATCAAAGGGATAGCAGGGTTGTGGAGCACTCGGCGTCTGATGTGAGAGCCTGGGGTGGAGGCAGGGTTCACTTTGCCGGTCTAGGTGGCCGGGGTGGTGGGAGAAGAAGGCGTAGCAGGGAGTGTGGTAGATACGGCCCAACGCACGGAGCGTTGCAGGAAAAGGGATATGGTCTGTCCAGGAATACATCTGGAGAGGAGAATGGACCATTGACGCAAACTTGGGAATGGTACCAGAGGAAAAACAGGACCACCCAGCGATAGCTCTTAGCTGTGGATGCAGGTGACATGGGGGTTTGGAGGATATAGTGGGCTTCTCTCGGGTCTAGACGGACAGGCCCTACGAGGGCCCCAGTGCAGTCACCAGCACTCGGGGAAGTGATGGGATTGCCCTGACATGCTGCTCCAAGTATTTTTGCGAGCTGGAGGAGGCAAGTGTCGGCAAGTGAGCATAGTGCCCAAACATTTGGCACTCGGTTGCCACACGTGGCACTGCCCACGAGTCAGCAGGGTGTGGAACCTAACTGCAGAAAATATATGCTCCAGTTTAATGTATTCACAAATTGACTGAGTGTATGATAAAATAAATTTTATTCTTTTTCCAGCAAAAAAGCCAGGGACAACAAAAAAGCCGCCTGACAACTTGCATTAGGACAGAGACAGAAGACACAGAACCTCTTTTTAATGTTTCATTGTAGCACATTCTCGTCTCCAAGCTAAGCCAGAATCACAGACTTTTCAACCTACCTAGTCCACCAAACCCTGCTAGTTAAATACAGCAGGAGGGACAGATATAATAGCCAGAGCTAATCAACAAAGCCAGTTTTGCAGGTTTTAAGGCTGGATTTATCTCTGCAGGAGTTCTTTGATCAATAGCTTGCTATGTTGTTCTTTGATTCGCATGTACATGGCCAAACTCTTCACTGGGTGAGAGTACTATTGAATGGTCAAGAAAATTGTACCAAGAACAAAATCATTAAATCTCCGAGGCCTGTGTCATGCTCTAAAAAACCACGTCAAAAATTATCCCAATATACTAAGCCAAACTGAATTTACACTGGCATAAGAACCAGGTTTTCGTTACCTGCTGTTTCTCTACGTTTACATATATGTTTTATTATTAGTATCTCCATTTTTCTATTGATCACGTTGATAGTGAAGAATGAGTTGGCACAAAAAGCCCACATATGTAAAATAAGCACTACAGATCTGATGATGTGTGGATTAAAAAAAAGAAAACCCAGAACCACGACACACACACAAAATAAAAAAAAAAAAAGAAAAAAAAAAAAGAAAAGGAAAAGGAGGGTGATGGTGAAAAAAGGGCAAGCATAATTATTCCGACCATAGCCCTGGCCACGAAACCCACCCCACCTGTAGTGCTAAAGGACCAAGTGGCTCCTCACATTTAATCATAAGCTGTTTAATGTTGGAGGATGGTAGAGTGGGAGAGATGTGACCATCTTAGATAACACAGGTGTTCACTCTAGGAACCTTTTATTTTATTCTTAACATGAAATATTTTATTGAGACCAGATACTAATTCCGAATCTTCAAATGCTGGTTGGCACCCTCTCCCTTTTGCTAAATGGGCACGTTAAGTATCAACAGCAGTGTTTAGCCGAATCTATGCCGGTCTCTGGCTCTGAAACCTCCAGGGTCTCTGGCTCTGAAACCTCCAGGGTCTCTGGCTCTGAAACCTCCAGGGTCTCTGTCACTCCTGCACTGCCCTCACAGGGATATTTTGCTGTATTAACCCCATGGAGTCTTTAATTGATAAAATCCTGCTACGTTTGGACTGGATCCTAAAAGACCCCATCTGAAAACTAGCCTGGCTCCTGGGAAACGCCACCTCCCTTTTCCCACAGCTGGGAAAGGCTGGATCCTGCCAGCCTGGACCTTCCTCAGACCCCTGGTGCAGGTRGAATTCCTCCCCAGGGCCTCACCTGGATGTGCTGGGAGAAGTGAGCAATGTCGTGGTCCGGCTGATTCCCGGACGCCAAGAGCCGCATCCTGCTCTCCGTGAAGAGAGCAGGACCAGCCTGCACCCTGCCAGCCTGGACCCTGCCAGCCTGGACCTTCCTCAGACCCCTGGTGCAGGTTGAACTCCTCCCCCAGGGCCTCACCTGGATGTGCTGGGAGAAGTGAGCGATGTCGTGGTCCGGCTGATTCCCGGACGCCAAGAGCCGSGTCCTGCTCTCCGTGAACTGCTGCAGCTTCTCCCACAGCTGCTCGTACTGCTCCACCTTGGGCAGGAGGCCCTTGAGGGTGTCCTCCCGCTGCTGCTGCCGCTGGCACAGCCTCCCRAAGTGCTCTGTCACCTGGGCCAGCTTGTCCTGCAGGGTGGAGGCCGCGGGGCTGTCGGCGGCCTCGGTGAAGCGTGTCACCATCTCCCTGGTGGCCTCCAGGCAGCTCCTCTGCCTGGCAATGTCCTGCTTCAGCTTCTGTGGGGAGCACAGCAGGAGAGGGAGGGATTTTTAAGGAAGGTTCTTCAGCAGAACTAACTGGGCTGCCCTCGGGAGCAGCAGCAGGTGCTTTGACACAAGCAGAGTTGGGAAAAAATAGTTYTGTATCCCAGTTTTGCTTTCCTTTCTGACATGCCCAACATGCTCTGCTTTTCTCTGTGTCTGAAATCTTGTTAGCAAAGAAAAAAGGAGATTTTCAACAAGTCTGTGACCTTGCACAGTTTGCCCAGAGATGCTGGAGCTGCCCTCATTCCTTGGAAAAGTCCAAGGCCAGATTGTACAGGGCCCTGAACAAGCTGGTCCAGTGGAGGGTGAACCTGCCCATGGCAGGTGCTGGAATTAGATGGTGCTTAAGGTTTCCTTCCCACCCAAAATTCAGTGATTCTATTAAATAAAATAAATAAATATAAATAAATAAAAAAAAATAAAATAAAATATTAAAAAATAAAAATATAAAATAAATATAAATAAAATAAAATAAAATAAAAGTAAGATAAAACATATCAAAAAATTAAAGTAAAATAAAATAAATATAAAAATAAAATAAAATAAAAAAAAAATAAAAAAAAATTACAATAAAATTAAATAAAAAATTCAAATAAAATAAAAAAATAAAACAAAACAAAATAAAATTTAAAAAAATAAAATAAAAATAAAATAAAAATTAAAATAAAAAAGTAAAATTCAAATAAAAATAAAATAAAAAAATAAAATAAAAAATATTAAAATAAAATAAAATTAAAAAAAAAAATAAAATTAAAATAAAATAAAAATAAAATAAAATAAAATAAAATATAGTTCTGCTCATATTCTTTTTAAGGTTTTTTGGTGCTTTCAGCACTCAGACTTAACCCTGCATGGTGCAGGTGCTGCTCTGGGGTATTTGGGGTGAGGGAGCTGGGCCCAGCCTTACCACACTSGTGGCAAGCGAGTCCTGGATGGAGGCAGAGGTGAGCACAGCTGGCTGATCCTTCTCCAGGCTCTTCTCAATCTCAGCCACGGACTGGAGGAGGCTCTCCAGGCTCTCCTGGACGCTCTGGGACTGGGCAATGGATTTCTGCAGCAGGTCTGAGCGCTCGGACATCTGCTGGGAGAGGCTCTGGAAGCGGCTCACGATGGCATCTGCAGGGTTCAGCACAGAGGACACCCAGTGGCACAGAGCTCCAAGAGCTCACAGAGCAGCCAGGGTCACCTTTGGTTCCCCAAAACTCTCAGTGATGACAAACCCCTGTCCCCAAACTCAGCAGTGAGACGGGGGATGCAACACAAGTGGCCACATCCCTCCCCACGTGCAAACCCTGAGGATGCACTGCYATGTGATTACCCCCAWATTCCCCCAAAAAAGTGAYTTATTTTTGGCTTGTTCCCACTCTCCCCAGCCCTCCCTGCCAGCACTGGCAGCTGCTTTGCTCTGTACCTGTTGTTTCCTGGATGTGGCYGTGGTCTGGGGCTGGCTCCCCTTGGATGTCCAGCAGGGTCCGAGCTGCTTTCTGGAGCTTCTCCACTGGCACCTGGTGCTCAGCCAGGTCCCCCTGCAGTTGCTGTTTCCACACAAGAAGAGCCAAAATCAGAGATGGGTCCCAGGCAGAATTGCCACACTCGTGGAGCTCAGGGCTCTTTTTACACCCTCTGAGGGATCCTCTGCAATTCATCACTGAATTGTTAAGAAATTATGGAAAAATCTACCCCACACAGAGCTGGATCAGAGGGTTTGSGYTGTCCCAGTGCTCTGGCACCCTCAKGGGGGAGGAATGTCCCTCTCTATGTCCCTCTGGGGTGWCTGCAGCCCCTAAGCACCTCTCCCAGAAGTTTGACCCACCTGACCTGCAGCACAGAACCTGCTGCATCTGCAGGTGCATCTTTGCCCTCAACCAGCAAAAAAAACCACCAATGGGTCAAGTCTCCCTGCTGCTGACTGCTCAGAGCAGCCAAATTCCCMTCCAGGCTCCAGCACTCTTCAGGAAATCCCCCAAGTGTACCTTGGTGCTGGCGAGCTGCTCCTGCAGCACGGCCAGATCTGAGGAAACCGTTTCTGAGAGCAGCTTCCCCAGGGCAGCTTCACTCTCCTGCAGCCACGTCCTGAGAGACTCTGCCACCTCCTGGAACTGCTGGTAGTGATCCAGCAAGGTGTTCAGGTGGGAGCCCAGCTTGGAGCACTGCAAAGGAGCAATGAGAAGTGATAGGGATGCACATAAATGCTGAGCAGCCCGTGGGAAAATGCACAGGAATCAGCAAGAAAGAAAAAGCAATTTTAAAAAATCAATCTTGCCACAGGCTAAATGAATTACTAGGGGTGACATGCAGACCAACAGCAAGACAAGGGTGTTGCCCAAGCCCTGAAGAAGACAATCCTTGTCCTACAATCTATAAATGTCCTGGCAGCTGGGACAAATACTCCTCCCTGCCTAGGAGGGAAAGAGCCCCCAGCTCACAGCCCTTCCCATACCTTGGAGTGCAGCGTGGTGTATCTCTGCGTGGCATCCTCCAGCTTGCTCTTGACCACRCTCCTGGACATCACCAGCTGGGATTCAGCATCCCCAGCATCCCCATCCAGAAACTTCTCCCCCGACATGGTGACGAAGCGCAGGTCACCCTTGTGGGAGATCACGTCCTCCGCGAAGCTCCCCTGGCGCCGCAGCAGCTGCCTGAGCGAGGCAGGGTCACTGTCCCCCTTGTACATCCCCTGCAGCTCCTGCTCCGCCTGCTCCAGCCAGGCCTGGAACTCCCCGTGGTCCTGCAGGAACTTCTGGAGCTCCTCCCTCAGGAGCTGCGCCCGTTTCAGCCGCGCCTCAGCGCGCGCCAGCRAGGCCGGGTACCGCTCCCGCAGCTGGGCCAGCTGTGCCCGCAGCCTCTCCTGCTGCTCCTCCCCAGCCAGGCTGGGCCCCTGCTTGTCCAGGAAAGCCTGTGCTGCCTGCGTGGCCAGGATGATGTCCTGCTGCTGGGACAGCAGCTCCTGGTGCTGCGCCTGAAAGATGCAGGGATCAAGGTGAGCTCGGCGCTGAGGGGCTCCGCTCCCCTCTGCAGTTGTGGCTGGGCCAGCCCTGGAAGGGTTCAAGTGGAGCAGCCTGGTCTAGTGGAAGGTGGGAGTGGAACAGGAKGATCTTTAAGGTCCTTTCCAAGCCAATTATTTTCATGATTCTGTGACAAAGCATCAGCAGRGTGGGGAAAATTGGGAACATCCCAGGTTGGGCTACAGGAGTACAGAGTGACCCCTTCTGTGGCCATCATGGGCACCTGCTGGACCCTGATTACACCTTGTGGGTGGGCACACGCCCACCACACATCCTGCAGCTCCTGCAGGAAGCTGGGCAGGGCCTTTCTGAGCTTCCCACATGGAGAATCCCATGTTTCAGACCCAGCTAACAGCAGGGACAGGGCATGGGGCAGGAGGCTTTGGGTGGGACAAGGTGTCAGTGCTGACCTTCAGCCTCTYGTAGTGCTCATCCAGGCTCTCAGCAGCACTGTCTGCTCCCACASTGTGGCCATCAGGGACATCCCCAGTGCTTTTTCCTGTGCCTGGGCTGACAGGGTGTGGTCTGTACTCTGGGAGCTCTCCCTTCTGCTCCAGCGATGCCACCCAGCTCAAAAGGGAATCGATCTTATTGCTGTTCTCCTGCAGCTCTTTGGCAGCTTTCACCTGAAAGCACAAGGGCTCCAGATAAGAATGACCCAGTTCTTGCATGTTCAGCAGACTGCTGCACGGGGGAGGGAGACAAAAATCAGCAGGAGGAGAAAAAAAAAACGAAACTGAGGAGTTTCCCAGCCTCAGCAAATGCCTGAGACACCTCCAGACCCTTTGTGGCTCTCTGGAAGGTGCAGAAAAGCTGTGAAAAATCTCAGCCTCGCTGCTGCATTGAATTCCTCATCCTCACACAACCCAAAAGGGCTGGGATGTGATTGACAATCCTCATCCATTAGGGGTCACCCCAAAGGCAGAGTAAGGGACCTTTTCCTCCCCCATTCCCKCCACAATCAGCTCATCCCTGGCTGCAACTCCCAAAGCATTTAATGACAGAAATATCTGGGGGAAGGCTCACCCAGAGAACACCCAGGAAGGAACCACAAATTGCTCTGTGCTGCATCACCCAGATGGGCTCCCAGGACCTCACAGCCCCCCTCAAGCAAAGCCTGGAGGCTCCGCAGCTCCTGCACTTTACCTTCTCAGTCTCCTGCTGCACTGCAGCACTCACAGCACTCTCCAGCTCCTTCTGGGCCACCTCTGTCCTCTCCTGCAGGGACTGGTACTGCTCCTTGGCMCGCTGCAGGTCCTGCTGCAGTGCTGCCAGCTCCCCAGGCTCCAGCTTGGCCTTGTTCTCCTCCAAAAACTGCTCTGTGCTCTTCAGGACRCCGGCAAAGGAGGCGGCTCTGCTGTGCATGCTCCTCTGCAGCTCCTGGGTGGGTGAATYCATGAGGCTCTGGGCACTCCCAAGGTGAAACCCCTCCACTTCTGCCCCCCAAAATTTAAATATCACTGACCTTAACGTCGCTTTGCCTCTGCTGGAGGGCAGGCAGGTCCCCTTCTGCTCTCTGCTGCTCTGCCAGGGTGTCCTCAGCCTGGCCCAGCCAGCGGCTCAGCTCGGCCAGGCTCTGTGCCCGGGCTGCCTGCTGCTCCTGCAGCGTCTGTGGGCACAGCAAAGGGGACAGGGGGACAGGGCACAGTCAGGGCCAGCCCTGCACCTCCTCTCACGCTGCTGAAAGGCAAGGTGAGGTTACAGCTGGAGCAGTTCCTGGAGGGGAGGATGCAGCACAGAAAACTTTGCGGCTCTCCAGGCGCTCCCTGTCCAGCAGAAGGTGACACTGAGGTCACTGCTGAGCTGGTGGCACTTTGGTCACCATTGGAGGTTTCTCTCTGAGCTGCAAGATGGAGCTGCACTGCTCTCCCAGGAAAACTCAGCCACGAGTTTCTGTGCCTTTTCCATTCCACCTTACAAACATTAAAACTGCAGCAGAAACTCACTGAATGAGAGGCAACAACGGCCTGGGACAGGCAGCACCACTGTGGAGCCCCAGACAACCCCAAATAAGGGATTTTAAAAATTATTTGGGGTTGGAAAGGGAGCCCTGGAGAGGGAAAGTGTTTCTGTAGCTGATCCAGCTCCTCTTTTTGCTGCCAGAGCACAACACAGAAGCGCCTGTTTGAGCAATTGAGCATGATGTGACCTGAGAGTCCCTGTGACACCCCTGTCCCCCTCTGCCAGGGGGGGATAAAAGGTTTCTGAGTTTTTCACTGGGCATTTCAGCAAGGCGATGTACAAACTTGTGCAAAACACTGTGCCTGTTTCTCCCAGTCATAAGATAAAACAACAGAAGCAAATTGAAAGAGCCTTCTTAAGAGCTCTTCAGCTGCAAAGCGAGTTCTTCCTGGGTTAGGATGGGCTCAATCTGAAAAGGCAAAGCAAACTGGTTAATACACACACACACACAGTCCAGAGAGGACAGGCAAGAGTTACAGAGAGCAATTGTTAATAAAAAAACCACATTAATCCTGTCTTGGATGAGAGGATCCATGCAGTGCTGGGTGCTGCTCAGAGATCTGAGGACTTGTTTTTGTCCTTGCCAGCTGTTTCCCTGGGACAGCAATGCCTGATGTGTGCAGTGGAAATAGGRCATTGGGTGGCTGTGGTGGCCCTTCTGCACAGGGATTTTGGGGGTGGTTACAGGGTTTATTCCACCCAGCCCCAAACAATTCCATATCTAGCAGAGAACTGCTGCCCAGACCTCGGCAGRGCTCCMTATTTTGGGAGCAAAGCAACTTTCTGCCTGGTAGGAAGAAGAAACACTTTTAGAGGAAGCTCAYGATGTGCAGTGAGAACTCCTGAACTGGGAGTGGCATGCAGGGGAAATCCCAAATTGGAGGTGCTGTTTCTGTGGCTGGGAAATGCTTCAGCAAGCAAAGGAGGAGATGTCTCACAACCTTCACCTGCTCCGTCTGCTCCACTTGCTGGAGACAGAGCTGCAGCACCTCCAGCCGTGCTGTCACACGCTCTGACAGGTCCCTGAAGGCTTTCTGCAGCTCATTGAGCAGCCTCAGCAGCTGCCTGCTCTGCTGGGGGGTTAAATCCTGCGCGTGCTCCGAGATGAGGAGCTGGATGTCGAAGGCAGCGGCGTCCAGCTCGGCCTTGGTGTCAGCAAGGGGCTCCTTCAGCTCCTGAATGGGAGACAAAAAACAGCTAAAATGACCCTAAAATGATCAGGGTTGTGCTGCACTGGTTCCCATCTGCAGGTACCACGTGAAATATATTCCAGAAACACCAAATTCTCCCAAAACTGCGCTCAGAATGGAGGTGAGCGTCGCAGACATCTTTTATGAAAAATCCTTTCCTTTGGATTTTTTTCTCCTGAGAAGCTGAGAGGCCTCAGGAACAAAATGTAAACAATGGTTATCTGCTGCTGTGGAATGCAACAGGTGCATCTGTGATTGGTCTCATGTGGATGTTTCTAATTAATGGCCAATCACAGCCCAGCTGGCTCAGACAGAGTCTGAGACACAAGCTTTGTTATCACTCTTTCCTATTCTATTCTTAGCCAGCCTTCTGATGAAATCTTTTCTTCTAGTATTCTTTTAGTATAGTTTTAATATAATATATATCATAAAATAATAAATCAGCCTTCTGAAACATGGAGTCAGATCCTCGTCTCTTCCCTCATCCTGAGACCCCTGTGAACACCATCACAGGTGAGAGCATCTCACCACAGGGATTTTCCAGCTCCCCTCTGCACCAGGTGCTGGAGGCACCTCACCAAGAGGTTTCTTGGATGTATGTAGGGCTGCYCTTGGGTCTGAAGATGACCCAGATCCAGCCACAGTGACTCCATGTGCCACCACCAGCTCTCAAAGCCTTCAATCCCCTGATTTCCATGCCAAGATGCCACCACCAAGCTTGGAAATAATCTTYATTGCTAGAAGATGGATAAGGAGACTAGGCTGCTCATACAGGTGATGGAGACCAGGGCAGGTGTGATGCAGCAGCTTCCCAGAGGATGTAACCTGACAGGAATCTCCCCAGGTCACTCAGCCACCACCAAACCCCTGCACAGGAGCATTTCAAACAACCAAACCAGGCTGTGTATTATGGAAATTAATGACTTTAGAGAACACCCAACACAGCAGCTCCTGCTGCAGCATAAGCTAAGGGCAAACCCTGGGAGAGAAGCAGGATTACAAGCTTCTCTTTTAATGTATATATATAAATGTGTATATTATAAGTGTATATATTATAATGTGTATTATGGAAATAAATGGCTTTAGAGAACACCCAACACAGCAGCTCCTGCTGCAGCACAAGCTAAGGGCAAACCCTGGAAGAGAAGCAGGATTAAAAGCTTCTCTTTTAATGTATATATATAAGTGTATATATTATAATGTGTATTATGGAAATAAATGACTTTAGAGAACACCCAACACAGCAGCTCCTGCTGCAGCACAAGCTAAGGGCAAACCCTGGGAGAGAAGCAGGATTAAAAAGCTTCTCCTCTGTGCAGAGGGCAGCAAGTTCATCAGGCTGCAGGATTAGGGGCATTGCCATGGTTACCTTGTAGTGCTGCAGGCAGTGACTCAAGCTGCTGCCATCGGTGGCCTGCTGGAAATCTCTGCCATCCAGTGACTCYGTGGTGCCAGAGACCCAGCTCAGCAGCTCCTGCAGCCTGCCCTCAAGAGCCTCGTGCTGGGCCAGGATTTTAGCCTGAAAAGCAGAAACTCATGGTTTAAAGGAGGAATTTYAGGAAGCTTTTGGGGCAGCAGGGGCCAGTTGCCAGCTCTACCTTTTCAGCTTCTGCAGCCCCACGAAGGTTTTGCAGCCGGGACTGCAGGACCTCACTTGCAGAGCTCAGAGACTTCTGGAGGTTCTTGGCATCCTTCTCCAAAGCCTTCAGTAACTGCTCTGGGACTTCTTCAGGGGGGTTGGCCACAATCCTCTGCACAGCATCCAGCTCCTGATTCACTGGGAAGCTCAGCTCCTGCAGCTCAGAGCCCAGAGCCTGAGACAAAGACAGCACGACAGGGTGACTTCACCTCCTGCTGCCAAAACCCAGCAGGGGTTTTGGAGAGGCAGCTCCAAACGCTCAGYCTAGAAAAATTCATCCCACCCTCCAGCCCTGCTCGGCTGCCAGCACTCCCCTGCCTTTCTCCAGGCTGTAAAATTCCTGTCAGCCAAGCTCAGGCTGTTGTAGGAGGGAYGAGGTTTGATATAAAAGCCTGTTAAACCTGAGACAAAACTCCCAAAAGCAGGGAGGGGTGCAAGGGCTGTGCAGGAAATGGGGAGAGGGGGGAAAGCTCTGTCTAACACCAGCCAAGCCTGGCCCAGCCTCACTCACCTCTGCTTGCTGCCTCAGGTCGTGCARGGCTGCCAAATTCTGCTCTGCTGGCTGCACACGTTTGATTCTCATCTCGATGTCTCGGAGCATGGAGAGATAAGAAATCAGCCTCTGGTCGTGCTCCAGACACATCTTCTTGCTGAACTTGATCTGCAGAATCAGACAGGAAATCAAAGCTCCAAACTTAGGCAGAAAAGAAGACAAAGTGTTATATAAAATTCTTTTTTTTTCCCCAAAGGGGAAATTTGTTAATAACGTTCCCGCTCATGGACTTGCCACTTGCCAGCCTTATCTACAAGATTTACTACAGGAGAAATAAAACACATGGTTCTTTTTCCAACATAAGCTTATAAATGGCAAGAGATCTCTTGGTGTTGCAGCAAAAGTGCCAAAAAAAAAAAAAGAGTTTTACTTGTTAGTCATTTAGCAGTAATGCTCCAGCAAAAGGAGCCACAACTCAGCCCTGAGTGTTTCCAGTTGTTCATCACCAGCTCCTTTGCCAATTCCTCTGCAGCTGATACTGCAACATCCACTCCTCATGCTTCAGCTGCCCTCTGTGCAGAGGACCTCAGACAGATTTAGCACCAAACATCCACAAATAGCTCAGAAAAATTGCCTAAATAGCAAAAATATTCACTGACCTGGGCCGGCCTCRTGGACTCCCTCGAGGTTTCCAGCAGCTCCCCCTCCACGATCACAGGTAAGAGCAAACCCCGATCACCTGGGCCTGGCTGCTTGCTCCTCTCCTGGGRGGGTTCTTCTTGGGGTTTTGGGGGAGCAGGGGCTCCTCCTTGGTCAGCTCTGAGCTCAGCTCTTTGCTCATGCTGTTTCTCCTCTCCAAGCTCCAGGACTGCGGAGGTTTCCTGAATTTCTGTGGGTTCCTCTCTGATAATYAAGTCATGGGGCAGTTCCTGTGCCACGGTGGCTGTGCTGGGCACATCCTGGGTGGTTTCCACCCTGGTGTCTTCCTGTGCCATCCTTTCCTCCAGACTCAGRGCCACCAAGGAATCTTGACCATCCTTGGTCCCACCTTTCACCGCCTCTCGAGTTTCCCCGTGCTCAGGGAGCACCTGATCCTCTCTGGGGGTTTCTTTATCTTTCCCAGGAATTRTTTTCTTCCCTTTTCCACCCTTGTGCTTGGCTGTGTCTCGTGCCAACCCAGCAGCAGTCTCAGTGCTGGATTCATGTTTTGGCTCTGGCRCCCTGGAGACAAAGTGCTCCTCCTCACCCTTTTYCCTTGGAATTTCTTGGGAAACCAGAGAAGGAAGGAGCTGCTTCTCTGCAGGTTTCTCTGGCTGAGCGCTGTCTCCTGGAATGCTGCCCTGCTTYGCTTTCTTTTTCTTGCTTTTCTTTTTCTGGGTAGGTTTTAGCTCAGTTTCCCTTGTTTTTTCCTGATCAGTGGCACCTTCTGTGCGAGAGGTTTCTCTTCCTGTGTGTTTGGCAGCTGTTTTCCCTGCAAGCTCATCTCCCACAGGAACACCAAGCTCAGGGGGTTCTCCAGACTCTGCAGGACCCTTCCCTGTGCCCACACTGACAGATTCCCTCGGGGCTGCTGGTGTCTCCTGGACCACGCTGGTCACTCTCTCTCCTTGCCCAGAAGTCACCACTGCACCTTCCTCACCTGCCACAASTCCCTCTGCACTTACAAACTCCCTCCTCCTCCTCCTCTCCTCATCATCCTCCTCCTTGTGAAGCACCTCTGTGCCCAACTGCTCCTTCTCCAAGCCCAGTTTCTCTACTTTCTCTGYCCTTCCATCCACTTCTTCCCTCAGYTCCTTGCTCTTGGCTGCTCTCACTTGGGAGATGCCTTTTGGGATCTSTTTTTCCACAGCCCCTGCCACCACTGCCTCTTCAGGGAGAGACACTGTCCCCAACACTGAGGGGTGCTCTGGAGTCACCTCAGCCTTTGTCTGGGGGTGATGAAGATGATGATGTTCATCCTGGGGATGGACACCACCCTCTGAAGCTTCCTGGGGTTTTAATTTCCTTTCTGTCTGTGCTTTGGGGGATTTCTCAGTGGCTGCAGCTGCACTCTGAGCTGTGTCATAGCTCACAGGTTCAGGATGAGCTTTGGGCTCAGCACCATCAGACCTGGCAGGGAGGATGTCACCCTCCTCTTTTGGAGATAGTTTTTCTATTTTTTCCTGCGAAAGTTGCATTTTTTCTACTTGGAAGACCTCAGAACCACCTTTCTCCTCGGATATTTGCACATGCCCAAGACCAGCAGCTAATTTTTGGCTAATCAGCCCTTTCCCAACAGCTTCCCTCACAGTCAACCTTTTCCCACCGGGGGCATCAACAATGCCCCCAGCCCTGAGCTGGYTGGTGGCGATGACTTTGGCCATGGCCTCATCCAGCATCCCCTGCTCCACAGCTGCCCTCAGGGACAGCCTCTGGCTGACAGAGCCCTCCACCACCCCTCCACTGTCTGCCTGTGCCTGCAGCAGCCTCAGGGTGGGCAGGGGGTCCACCTTGCCCAGCCTCACTGCCTCAGCACACGGCAGCTTGGTCCCTGTCGCCTCATCCCTGAKGGCCTGGAAGGGATGGACCTCCAGGTACCTCTGGCCGGATTCCACGTCAATTTTACACTTCTTCAGGAACTCTGAGTAGGGAAGGATCATGCAGGTCTCGGGGTCTACAATTCCTTCTCTCATTTCTGGGGATGACAGGGCTTTCTCCACCACCTGCTGGGGCACCAAGCCCTCCTGCACCGCCTGACTCAGCGCCAGGCGCTGGCCAGAAGCCGGATCAAGGATGCTTCCACTCTCAGCCTGGATTTCCTGCACTTTCCTCTGGAATTCTGGGCTGAGGAGCCCCAGTGACACTGCCTGGGGCAAGGGCAGCTTCTCCTTTGTAGCTGGATGGACAAAGCCCTGCAGGACCACACTTTCAGCTTTCCTGAGCTCCTTGCACAGATCTGGATTGATCAAACCGTGTTTCATGGCGTTGTCCACYGACAGCCTCATCCCAGACACGTGGTGGATGATTCCTCCATCAGCCACCTGCTTGGTCAAGAGCTGAAAAGCTTTTTCCTTCTCCAGGAGCCCTTTTTCAACAGACTCTGCCACAGTCAAAGGCTGTTTGCTCGCAGGATCCACAATCCCACTGGTCTCAGCCTGCAAATTAATGAGCTTCTGCCTGGTCACCTCATCAGYGCCTTTCCCCTTGGAAGCCTTCTCCAGCTTGACCAGCTCTGCCTGACTCGTTGGCTCTATGAGGCCCAGATTTGAAGCCAAAGTCACTGACACTTTCTTGCCACGTTTCAAGTCAACAATCCCCCCAGTAACCACCTGCCCTTCCAAGATCCTCATGGCTGTCTCCTTGTCCAGAAGGCCAACGGCAGCAGCATCCTTGATGGAGTAGACAAAGTTGTTGCCTGGGTCAAGGACACCACTTATGGCTTTGTCAGACGTGAGGACCTTCTGGAGCAGCTCCTCATCCATCAGACCTTCTTCAATCACGTCCTCAGTGGTCAAGGATTCACAGGCCTGAGGGTCAAAGAAGCCACTGAACATCTTCATCCTCTCCATGAGTTTCACGGCAGTGTGGCCAGACACCACTCCAGAGGCCACGGCCTCATCCAGCAGCAGGGTCCTGCCYGTCTGCTCATGGGTGATGCCACCACTTTGGAGCTGCACCAGGAGCTTTTCCAAAGTGTTTCCTGCTCCTCAAGGGCTGGCAGGGATGGTTCCTCAACGCCCTCATCACCCAACACTTCTTCTGCTCTCCTGTGTCCTCTGCTTCCTGCTCCTCAGGGCTGAGGGATGGTTTCCTTGGTTCCTCAACGCCCTCATCACCCAACACTTCTTCCTGCTCTCCTGTGTCCTCTGCTTCCTGCTCCTCAGGGGCTGGCAGGGATGGTTCCTCAATGCCCTYRYCACCCAACACTTCTTCCYGCTCTCCTTCTTCCACTTTCAGCACAGTTTCCATGTCCTTGCTTTGCCTCTCTGCTGGTGCTGCCTCCCCACGTGCAGGGAGCACAACCTCCTCTCCTCCCAGCACACCATTTTCAACTGTTCCCTCCTTCAGCAAATAAACCTCTCTCACATCTCCTGCCTCTCGTTCAGGCTCCCTCACACCCTGAGACCTCTCTGCCACCATTTTCAGTCTGTCTCTACTTTCTGGAACRCCCATTGTTATGCAGATTTCACTTTTCACAACCACTGCCCCACTTTCCAATGCCCTCTTCTGATATTCAGGACCTTCCACTCCATCTGCTGCAGGAGGCTTGGACTCTTCTTCTGCCTCAATCATCATTTCCTCTGWTTCTCTGATTAATCCACTACCAAGGTCACTGGGATGTTCTGGCATCAGTAATTYTACCTGATGTTTATCCCTGGCTGTAAAAGTCACCTGTTCTTTTCCAAATTCAACATCAGTTTCACTCCTGATGGTCTCCTGTTCAGTGGAAATCTGCTCCTGCTCTTCCACATGCAGGAAATCCTCTGCATCCTCCAAGAGGAGACTTTCAGGTCCCACCACCACCTCCCCATTCTCCAAAGCAGTTCTGGGTGGTAGGATCTTCTCACTTTCACCTTTTGAAGGAGCAAATTGAAGCTCAASCTGCTGCAAAGCCAAACCATTGCAAGGTTCACTTTCAAGAGCTGCCTCTGTCTCCTCAAAGCCTTCCAACACCTGTGCACAGGATCCATTTTCTTGGCTTTGGATGAGAGCTTTAGTGAGATTGCTCAACTCTGCATCCACCAAGAGCACCTTCTGGCCATCGTGGATGTTGATGTAGCTGTGGGTCATCAAGTGGAACATCAGCCTTTCATCATCACTCCTCAGCAGAGGCTCCTCCTGACCTGTGGGGCTCTTTCCAGGAGAGCTCTGGCCCTGCCTGCTCCTGCTTGGAGCTCCAGAGAGCTGCAGAGGCTCCTCCTGACCTGTGGGGCTCCTTCCAGGAGAGCTCTGGCCCTGCCTGCTCCTGCTTGGAGATCCAGAGAGCTGCAGAGGCTCCTCCTGACCTGTGGGGCTCCTTCCAGGAGAGCTCTGGCCCTGCCTGCTCCTGCTTGGAGATCCAGAGAGCTGCACGCTGTCCAGGACATCAGGGATGGCTGTTGACTTCAGCTCCTTGACCACCTCTCTCTCCAGGATGCCCTGCTCCACTGCCTTCTGCCAGGACACCACCTCTGTGGTTTCTGGGATAAAAACAGCCTGGAGGAGCTGCCTCTTGCTCAGAGCCTCCTCAATCAACTCCGTGGAGAGCATCCCCTGCTCCAAAGCATCTGCAACAGGGATGATCTCCCCTGTCTCTGGCCACAGCAGCCCCATGAAGGACCACAGGGATTCCAGGACCAGCAGTGCAGTCCTTGGAGCCACCAAACCCCTCCTTAGGGCCTCATCCATGGTCAGCCTCTCTCCCGTGGTGGTGTCCACGATCCCACCAGTCCGGAGCTGCCGGATCAGGAGCGTGCAGGCCAAATCCTGCTCAATCAAATGATGCCTGACAGCCTCATCCACGGTCAGCCTGTGTCCTGTCCTGGGGTCTACAATGCCACCAGCAAAGAGGTGGGCTTCCAGCAGCCTGATGGTCACCTGCCTGTCYATCAGCCCCTCCTGGAGTGCACGGAAGATGCTGACCTCCCTGCCCGACCTCAGGCTCACCATCCCACCCGCCAGCTGCTTGACTGGGAGCAGCCTCAGCCCAGTCTCTTGGTGGATGATGCACCTGTCCAGGAGCTCAGGCAGACTGATCTTCTCAGCAGTGTTGGGGTCAATCAAATCCTTGCCAGCTTCCAGGTGAGCCAGGAGCCTGGAGTGGAGCTGGGGGGGAAGGAGCCTTCCTTGCACTGCTGTCTCCATGCTGATTCTGCCCTGCTGGAATTTAAAGCCCCCAGTGAGGAGCTCAGCCTCAAGAATCTTCAGCCCAACGCTCTCACTGATCCTCCCCTCTTCTATGGCAGCAGCGACGGGGAGGAGCTGCCTCCCTTCACATCTGRTTTCTTCCACCTGCTGGAGAGCATCCTTCAGTTCCTGCAGCACCTGGAATGCCCTGAGATCAATGATGTTTCTTGCCAGAGCTTTCTCCAAGGAGAGTTTCTCACTGGTCTCTGGGACAACTAAGTCAGAGGAGATCACCTGGGCCTCCAGGAGGACCAGGCCTGTGTCCTGATCTATAAGACCTCTCTGCATGGCACCAAASACAGGGAATATTTCTACCGTGCCAAGATCGATCACTCCTGCCACGGCTTCGCTGCCCTGGAACAGAAAGAGAAGGAAAAGAATTAAATCAAAATTCAGCATTTCCAGCACTCATTGCATGAGTTTCAGGGAGGCCTCAGTTAAAAACAAAACAGAAACAAAACAAAAAAAAACTTAAAATCCCCGAACAGGCTAGAAAGTCCTAAAGTGTTTGAAATCTAGTCCATCACCAGGGCAGCACCAAGATGCTTCCAAYATCCACCAGCAGTAATGCAGCAAAGCAGCAAGCACCAAAACTCAGAATCATTCCTAATGCTCCACAGAAAAGAGGGCAGGAGACCAACGAGYRCAACAAAGCCCTTCAACAACTCCAGCTTCAAAAAGTAAAGACAACACAAATCCCACTCATGGGGAAGAAAACCACCCCAAAACCACCCACTGTGGGGTAAAGAGGAACCTTTCCCAGCACAGCCTCCATGCTGATTCCTGCCATGCTGAGAATCCTGCACTTCCCAAGCAAATCCCAAGTGCCAGGATGGGTGGGGAACACCACAGAGCCCCGTGCCATGGAGCAGCTCCCAGCCATGCACCAGGGCAGGAGCAGGAGAGCTCCCCAGGCAGGACCATGGCCCCACTCCAGCACCTCCAAGCTGCTCCTCAGACAGGGCCAGGGGAGAAATGGAACAAGCTGGAGGYTCCAGCATGGGAACAGTGACAAACTGGGACCACACCAACTACTGTGGTGGTTTTTGGAGGGGCTTTTCTTGCTGCTATCCCCACAGGGAGGGTGATAATTTAGGTGATAAAGTGTCATTGTTCAAAGGCTCTTTGGTTGTTTGGGTTTCTCCCAGTGCCACTGGTTGGGTATAAGGCTGGCCCAAGCACTCCAAGATTTTTGTGGGGATAACAAGGAGGGAATCAGGACTATGGAATGAACTCCTTTTGCATCCCAACACCCTGCTGTGGGGACAGGAGGAACCTTCTGGGACAACCTCAGCTCTCCACCACCATGGCCAGACCCTGACGTGCATACTCAGAGACGTGGAAAGACAGAGAAAGAAGGAAAGGGGGGAAAACAAAAGAGAAWGATCAAAAAAGGAGATGGATGGGAGGGAGGGGAGTAAAAGGCTTTTACTTACCGACTTGCAGGGTGTGCCTTGAGCAGTTAAAGACAGAGCCTTATGGAGCAGTTCAGCCGTATCACACACAGTGTAAAGCTTGGGGTTAGCGTCCAGCATGCGACTGTTTTGTTTTGCAAAARGAACCCCACACACAGGTCCGTCCTCTTTCCCTTTTGTGTGTTTTGTTTGTTTGTTTAAATCCCAGGGGGGTTAGTTAAACTTGTAAGCAAGGATGTCAGTTAATCTTAAAAACAGTTGACATGAAACACAAACCATACAGGGACACATCATGCTCAATTCAGCGCGCTCTGCTTTGCATTTTTTTTGGGTCTTTTGTAACTTCTTTCTGACAGTTCAATGTTTCCAGCAAGCAAATGTTAAAGAGTTCTTCATGCTCCCTCTACAGTGAAGCAACAGCTCCGCAGCAGAGCTGCAGGGATGGTTTTGCAGACGGGGATTTAAGGTGAAGCCCCATTGCCATCTCTTGTTTTGCTGCCTGGGCTTCACAGAATCTGTGAGTGAAAACTGTTCCAGCCCCAAAGCAGCCTCGTGCTCTACCAAAACAGCTCGACAAGCTTTTGCTCTAAAATAATTTTCCTGATCAAAAGGGAGGAAAAGGGAAAGGAAAAAAAAAAAGCATCCATTCCACAGGGAGGCTGCACCAAATCTGTGATGGCTTAACAAAGTGATTTGTTCACCTTTCTGCTGCCAGCACAAGGGCTAAGGGGCTTGCAGTAAAATAAATAATTTCCTGCTCTGAAATGCCTGGGATGTGCTGTAAAGTCCAGTTTGGAGCAAAACACTACATATTTAGGTGAAAACTGGACAGGCAGACCTCAAAAAAAGCAGCTCTGCCACCTTCTCCCATGAGTGGCTTGAACAGGACTTCACTCACAGACCTGAGAGCCAAAACCTGCATCTCACAGCCAGATGTGAGCRGGCTGTTGCTTCAGGGTACAGGGAGCCAGCAAGCAAACACACAAAAATATCCATTGACACATGAATATACACTTAGAGAACAGGCACACGTAAATCTGTGAATGACAGCTGGAACAGAGGCAATAAGGATGCACTTCCAGCCCTCCCTGCAAGGGTGGGGCTGGTGGATGTGAACAGGGAACAGGTTCTGAAGGTCCCCCAGCTCAGCTGAGGGGCTGGATAATGCAATTGCCTTCCACATGGAAGAGCTGCTGAGAAAAACCCTTGGCCAGACCCTGAGTCCCACCTTCCTGCACCCCCTGCCCGCAGTGGGACTGAGCCCTCTGAGCTCACAGCCCTCAGAGGACACAGATTTCCTCAAGGGGACATTTCCAGGGCTGAATTCCATCTGCCACCCTGCTCACCAAGCACGAATGAGCCTCGTGCAGAGGGCAGAGCCCTGATGGCAACCAAAGGACAACTCTCACAACAGCTCCTGCTTGGCCTCCAGGCACCACCAGATGCTTTGGGTGACCATGAACAGGAGAGAACCACGTGCAAGAGGCTGTGAGTGGCCAGTGGCCAGAGACACAGGACAAAATGAAACCTTTTGCACAGCCTGAGGAGGGAAGGTGAGCAGGGAGCAGTACCTTGTGCTCTGTCTCCTGAGCCAGCTGGCTCTGGAGCTGCTGGAGCTGCTCCGTGGAGTTGCTGCAGAGAGCCTGGTAGGTTTCCTTCAGAGCACCAATCTGAGCAGAAATCTGGTCCTTTTCTGGTTGGGAAAGCCTGCAAGGGGAAGGGGAAATATCTCAGGGTACTGCCCAAACCAGCTCCACAGAATTACCACATCCTTCCAAGCACAGGAAAAGGCCAAATCCACCATGAACCCCTTTCCTCTCCTTGCCCTGCTCAGCTAAAACCTGCCAGGATAACCAACCTGCACTGTAACAATCAAATCCTCAAATATATGGGTYTGCATCTCAGCTAAAGAGGATTAATATTGTCCCACAGCACAAATGGGCTGCACATTTCACAAATCTCATTGCAGACAATAAAGAAGAAAACTGTGGTGTGCAGCTCRTTGTTTTTAACTGGAGTCAGGCACTGGATCCCATGGATCCACAGCTCTAAGGAATCTCCTCTCCAGCCCCTGTTCTCTCCCTGGTCACACTCACTTGTGGCTGTGTTTTGCCAGGAAGATTTGGGAAGTTTTGATGGCYTCAGAGACCTGCTCCTTCTTTGCAGTCAGCTCCTCATTCAGGGCCTGGAAAAAAATGTACAAGTGAAAGAAAGCAGCTTAATGCAGCTGTGAAAAAAAGAGCAGAAGTTAAACCTCAGGGTCTGGTGTCAGCCCTGCTTTACCTGCTGCTCTGAGATGGATTTCTCGATGTCCCCCAGCTCTCTGCTGCCAGCAGCAGCTGTCCTGSCCTGCACACTCTGCTTCAAGCCCAGGGCCCAGCCCAGGAGCTCCTTCACCTTGTCCACATGCTCCTGCTTCTCCTCCTCCACCACTTTCTGCAAACAGAGCAGGAAGGAGGAAGACAAGCACGTCAAAAGGGATCTCCAAAGGGGGAGGAAGSGGAGATGCTGCTCCCTCAGCACGGAGCAGCATCCGTGGGGATGGAGGGGATGTGGGGCCAGGTCCAGGGGTGCCCCATGCCCTCACCTCCTCCTCCTCCAGGCGCCGCAGGGCGTCGCTGATGTACTTCACATGCTGGGTGGTCAGAGTCACCAGGGCTGTGTAACGAGTCCTCAAATCCATGAACTGCCAAGGGGGAAAACAGAGGGGAAAGGGCATGCATCAGTCCTGCTGGCAGATCCAGAGTGTCACCCTTCACAGCACATGACACGGATGAGGCACCTCTGGCTCAGGAACCCCCCCAGGGCACCTGGCAGAGGATGGCACCAATGGAATGCAGCCAGTCTGCTGGGGAGGGTGGTGGTGGCCACACAAGGCATGCTGCACGACACTGGAGCGAGGGGACACTCCTGCCACGGACACTGGGGCGGGTGCTCCACTCTCACAGAGGGCTACTGGGATCTCTGATGTATCCACACAGAGCAGACAGGAGCTCGGGTCCCTACAAGGTTCTCATCCCAAAGATGCACACACAGCAACACTGCATGGTGCTCTGGTTATTTACCTCAAGCAAGGCTGGAGGGCTGAGCCGACCCTGCTGGATTTGACCCAGGGGTTCCCAGGAGTCAAGGTATGGCATACCTGGTGCTTAGGGCACTAAGCCATCCTCTCTGGCTAGTGGAAAAAACAGCGAGGGTGGAAACTTTATTTATACAAGAGAGTTCAGCAGGAAGGAGCTCATTTTCACAGAGGCTGCTGGGTGGTTTTGCTGGGCGTGGAAGAACCCCCCAAAATGTCCCCCTGCTGAGCTGAGGTGGGCTCCTACCTCCTGGGTGATGGCATCTGAGGAGGAGAGCATCCGCCGGCGCTTCATGGGCGACTTCTGCTGCGACTCCACAAAGGCCCTGTAGGTCATCAGCTGCAGCTCATAGTCCTGAAAAGGAGGGGAGATGTGGAGCTTGTGAGATCTGCAAACTTAGATGTGTATAAGAGACAGCCTGCAGCTCATAGTCCTGAAAAGGAGGGGAGATGTGGAGCTTGTGAGATCTGCAAACTCTGCCAGGGCTGCCCCTGCCCAGCCCACCCCACCCCAGCCAGGAGCTGTACCTTGACGGCAGCTGAGTATTGCTGGGAGAATTTCTGACACTGGTCCAGCTTGGCTTGGTTTTTCTCAATTTCTGCAGCCAAAGCCTTCAAGGGAATTCAAAGCAAAAATGRTTGTCAGAATAGATTGGCTGAGTTGTTGCCCAGAGAAGCWGTGGATGGCCCARCCCTGGAAGTGTTCAAGGTCAGGTTGGACAGGGCTTGGAGCAATCTGGGATAGKGGATGATGTCCCTGCCCRTGGCAGGAGCATGGAAACAAGATGATCTTGGAGATCCTTTCCAACCCAACCTTTCTGAGATTCTATGACAGCAGCCATGGGGATGTGAGCAGAATTCTGGTTCACATCCCTGCCCTTTTGGGTAAAATCTTTACATTCTCCAATTTTTCACCCAAGACCTGATCTGCATCTCGAGCCAAGCAGAGCTCCTCCACTTCCCAGACACCCAGCTCAGGCCTGCAGCCACTTCCCTGCTGCTTCTCACATTTCCAAGCTCAGAGATGAAAAGAAGTGACACGGTCAGGGCAGCAAGGAGACATCACGAGGTCCTGCCTCACCGTTTGCTGGCTGAGCTGCTCCGACAGCACCCGGCTGTCCTCAGCCTGGCCAGGCTTCATCAGCTCCTGCTGGGCTGTGATCTCCTCAATCCACTGGATCAGGGCGCTGTGGCACTGCCGGTAATCGCTCAGCACCTCCTGGATGCTCTCCAGCTCCGTGTGGCTGAGAGAAAACCACCACAGGTAAGAGGAGGCAGGGGGTGAAATGCCACCAGCGGGAATCCCAGCCAGGAAAATTTCCCCTCCACCAAGGCTGACCCAAGGTGTCAGCTGAAGGGTGAATGTGGCAGGGGAGGGAGGAGGTCGCTCACCGGGTCTCGATCTGSGCGCAGGCTCGCTGCCAGCGCTCCCACAGCTGGCTCCCCTTCTCCTGGAAGCGCTCCAGGTCGATGCTGCGCTCCTGCCTCAGCCTGAACAGCTGCTCCCCCACCTCCTTTGCCTTCCCCATCTCCTCCTCCAGCCTGGAGAACACCGAGCCCTTGTCCTTCACCTCGCTGAGCCATTGCTGCAAAAGGAGACAGCACCGGGTCAGTGTCACTGGAAGCAGAAGGGACYRAGCCAGAGATGTCCTCCCAGCCAGAGGTGACACAGCTGGGAAGGGGTTTATGGGTTTATTTTCCCCCCTCTCTTTAACCTGCAAAGAACTGGGAGGTGTAGAATGAAGGGGAACATGCTCCCAGGTCAGATTGGTGCAGGTCATATCCTACAGCAGCAGATAAAGCACAAGCCACAGCACCCCCTCTACACTCACAAAGCAATCAGGGCTCTTACATCAGCAGCACAAAACCCTCTAAAAATGTACCAAGGCAAGAAAAATGTCCCACAGTCCAAATTCAGCAGAAAAAAGGAGAGGACGCTGCTTGACAAGCCAACAGCACCAACCTGCAGGGCTGTCCTGTGGCTCTGAATGGCTGCCAGGTCAGCAGGAACAGCCTCCTCCTGGCTCAGCTTCACCTCAAAACCCTTGACCAGGGATTCTGCTCCTTGGGTGCTGCGGATAATGATGTCAACCGTCTTCAACCTGGCAAATCAAACAGAACACACTGACATCCCAGGYGTGGCACAGATCTGGAGGCTGCAGGGGGATGGATTCAGTTACATCCACCACAAGGTGTGTTGGAGGGACAGAATAAGGCCTTTARTGAACTGGGAACTCTCAAAAGGGTGTTTGGGAACAGAGGCACATCCCAACTCACTTTTCCAGGTAGATGGAAGACAGCCCATGTGTCTGCTCCATCTTGTTCACCACCAAGTCCAGCTCTGAACGCAGGTGGGGCGTGCTGGGCCCTGCAGGAGCTTTGTCCAGGAAGCTGTAGCACCTCTCAGACACAACCCGGAGCTCTGAGTGCAGCTGCTGCAGATCCTCCTGCGTGCGCTGCAGGGGGAGAGACAACGTGAAAGGAGAGCCCAAACAGGCAGGGGGAAAAAAAGGCAGGGGGAAAAAAAGGCAGGGGGAAAAAAAGGCAGGGAAACAGAAAAAGGCAGGGAAACAGAAAAAGGCAGGGAAACAGAAAAAGGCAGGGAAACAAACAGAAAAAGGCAGGGGAAACAGAAAAAGGCAGGGGGAAACAGGCAGAAAAAGAAGCAGGGGGAAACAGGAAAAAAGGCAGGGGGGAAACAGAAAAGGCAGGGGGGAAACAGAAAAAGGGCAGGGGGAAACAGCGAAAAAGGCAGGGGGAAACAGAAAAAGGCCAGGGGGGAAACAGAAAAGGCAGGGGGAAACAGAAAAAGGCAGGGGGGAAACAGAAAAAGGCAGGGGGAAACAGAAAAGCAGGGGGAGGGGAAACAGAAAAAGGCAGGGGGAAACAGAAAAAGGCAGGGGGGAAACAGAAAAAGCAGGGGAAAGAAAAAGGCAGGGGGAAACAGAAAAAGGCAGGGGGAAACAGAAAAAGGCAGGGGGGAAACAGAAAAAGGCAGGGGAAACAGAAAAAGGCAGGGGAAACAGAAAAAGGCAGGGGAAACAGAAAAAGGCAGGGGAAACAGAAAAAGGCAGGGGAAACAAACAGGCAGGGAAATGGAAAAAGGCAGGGGAAGCAGGCAGGGGAAATAGGCAGGGGAAAAAAAAGACAGGGAAAGGCAGTATTTCCCTTGGCAAAGCAGCTGGCAGGAAATGAAGCAGGCTGTCCACCTGCTGAGCTTCCCTGCTGCCTTCTGCACAGCGAGATTCCCTCGAACCCCGAGATTCCCTCACCCACGCAGAGGAGCCACAGCTATTTTTGGGGGTGTGTCCCCCTCAGCCCTGCCCTGCCCAGCTGCCAGCAGCAGGCCTGACTGACCTCCTGCTCTGCAATGCGCAGGGTGTTCTCCTGGATGGTGTCACCGTCTGCCCGGGCRCTGCTCGGGGCCTGGATGCGGCTCAGGAGCCGCTGCTCGCACTCCTCCAGCCGCAGGCGGATGTTCTTCAGCTCGGACAGGTATGTCCTGGCAACGGTCTCATCCTTGTCCTCTGCAAGCCAGAGACACACAGAACAGCAGCTCAAGCACCACTGGTCAGTAGCTGTCCCAAACGGGACTGTCACAGACATTCTTTTCACTAAAATCCTTTCTTTAGGATTTTTTCCTTCTGGGAAGCTGAGGCCCCAGAAACAAAAGGTAAACAATAATTATCTGCTGCTGTGGAATGTAACAGGTCTGCCTGGACTGGCCCAGTTTGGATGTTTGGAGTTGGTGACCAATCCAGAACTGAGCTCTCTCAGACACAGTCCGAGAGAGCGGGGTTTGTTATCATTCTTTCTATTCTATTCTTAGGTAGTTAGCAGCTTCTGGAAACTCTCCTTTTCTTTTTATTTTAGTATAGTTATAATGTAGTATATATATATATCATAACATAGCAAGTCAGGCCTTCTGATCATGGGGCCCATCTCGTCTCTTCCTTCACCCCAGAACCCTTGTGACCATCCGTCAACAAGGGACCCGCTGGAATGCCCGGAGCCAAGTGCAGCATCTGAGCATCTCTGCTCAGATGGAAAACACCTTTAATTAATTAGACACCTCCATCCCAGAGCTCAGATGGAAAACACCTTAATGAAATAATTAAATCATCTCCTTCTGGAAGAGTCCAGCCACAGGGAGCCTCACTGGAGTCCTGGTGGGACTCGAGGTGTCACAAGTGCCACCACCACGTGTATTTTCCCAAAGACTAASTGCAGAAGAACTCCTTGCTTGGAATGCATCCCCTCTGCCAACACTACAAGGGGAGGAGGACTCAGCAGCTCAGCTGAAGCTGCAAAGCCAAGGCCTCTCTGCAGGAGCAGTGCTGGACAAAGGCCGAACACTTGGATGGATAGATGGAGGAATAATGAGAGCAGCTGCTCACACCATCAACCAGCTAGCTCAGGAAAAGGAGAACACGAAGCCATCCCATAAATCCTTTGTTTATGAGCTCCCCCAGCTCCTGGTTAAAGCAGCAGGCCCTTTGAAGCTCACCGTTCTCCATGGACTCCAGCAGCTGCCGGATGTGTTCCTTGGAGGACTCCACTTCCTCCTCCAGGCGCAGCCGGTCCGACACGGAGAAGAGCTCTGAGTCCCGGCTGTCCTGCAGGAAATCCTCGTAGTGGCCCTGCAGGCTCTTCAGGGCTTGCTGACACTCCCCTTGAGCCAAGGATCTCAGCTGTGAGTGGAAAAAGAGGCACGTCCAAACATCAGGAACAACTTCCTGAGCACCARYTGAGCCSCCYTCAYCTGCCCAAGGAGTATTTTCAGAGGGGGAGAGGGAAGTCCTCCATGCCTCCCCCAAGCTGTGCTCACTCCCTAATGAAATGCTCAATCCACAATCTCTCAGCAGCARCAAACTCCTGATGCTCTTTTTATTRGGAAAAGCTGCAATCCTTTTGCACAGCACCCCCAAACTCAGGTTTTCAAGGTGTGAATTGTTCCYCTTTTCCCCATAGCTGTAAACTGTGACCCTTTTTGTGGTGTGCACRGTTCCAGGTGTAAAGACCCTTGATTTCCCCACTCCCTGGTTTTCCCCTCTCTTTGGCCACACAGGGAAGCCTGGAGAGCAGCACAACCCCAGAACCAGGCAGGGAAGTTCCTCAGTACCTTTTCYATGCTGAAGCTCTGCACCAGGGCTATGTCCTTCCTCAGGTAGTTCCAGGAGATGAGGCTCTTGGTGTTCATGTGCAGCTGGTGCCAGAGAGCCATCACTTTCTGGTACAGCTGCTCCACCCTGCAAGGGGAAAGGAGCAGCTCCATCAGCCCTGGATCTTGCCAGCAAACCCAGCCYTGACCCTGTTAATCCTCCAGCCATCMCTGGCACACAGCAGYCCATCAGCCCAGTGACCCCAGTCTGGCACCACGCAGGGAGTGATGCTCCTGCTGTTCAGTGCCAGAGATCCCTGAGGGGATCCCCTCCTCCCAAATTGTCATTTTTTCATTTTCCAAGCTACAGCAGCAGTCTCTGCAACAGAGTCTGCAGCTGTAGAATCACGAGGGATTCCTCTCACCACAAACCATTTTCACACCTCCATCCCCACCCCAAATCTGTCCCCTCCCATGCCACCATCCCTGTGACTGTCACCAAGTTACCTGTTGGCCATCTCAATGGCCTCTTTGTTGGGTGGGGGGATCAGGAAGCAGACAGAAGGCACCATGGCCTCATTCCCTGTGGGGCTGATSACCTTCCACTTGGTCCTCTGGGAATTGTCCTCCAGGACACACTCGTCGTTCCTGCAGATGGTGATCTGCAACAGCACCAGCACCAGGAGCCCGTCAGAAACCAGCAGCAGGGCTGTGCACGCCTGTCCCCGCTGCCAGCCCCTCTGCTGGGGGTGAGCCAGCTCCCAGAAATGCACAGATGGATGTGYTTGAATGGAGCAGCAGCCTGGAGCGGTGCCAGGCAGTGCGGCACGCTCGTGCCGGGASAGGAAGGGACAGGGAAGTCACAGGGAGGAGCTGGCTGCCACCCACGGGCTTGTTTGGCTCAGCCTGATGAAGCCCATCCTCCTTGGAAGGGGAAAGGACTCCAGCTCCTGCCCAGAATAAATCTGACACATGGAAATCTGCTCCAGGAAAAACATCCCTGCTGTTTCCCTCCCCCTGTCTTCCCACTCCTGCTTTCCATTGACAGATCCTACAGCTCTCATCCTAAACCACCCCGGGTGTCACTCCCTTGTCCCTGCCTTSCCTTCCCCAGTGCCACCAGCACCCTGGCAGCCCTCACCTCGATCTGCCTGTAGTCACAGACAGCCTTGATGGGGATGGTGCTCCTCACAGCGTGCTCTGGGTTCCTGGGCCGGAGCTGGACGATGCTTTTGGAGCGTCCCACCAGGCTGGCAACGGAGCTCTTGGACTGGATCAGCTGCTCCTTCTCATCCTGGCAGGGACAAGGAGGATGGGCTGCTCAAGGAYGGTGAAGGGAGGTCTGTGCCAGGCAGCTCAGCTCGCCCCCCACCCCAGTGCTGGCCTGCAAGGGCTGAGCAAACACCTCAGGAGGATCCTGCTGCCCTGGCAGGGTGGGGAGAGGGCTCAGGAGATGGGATGGGACATCWCTGCTACTCCCACTGCCCTGCAAAGCCACATGCACGCCTCTGCCTCTCTGGCTGGTAGGACAAGAAAATGTTTTCTTTCAAAAGGGAAAAATRAGAGAACACAACATCCACCAAAACAAAGTCCCAGGAGCTGTGAGGGGCTGAGAGCAGGACAATGTCCAGCCCAAAGCTGGGGATGTTTAGCTGCCTGCAGGRGAGCCCAGGGAAGCATGCTCCTTTTCTAAAGCAAAGGATGAAGGGGTGTTTAAACCAATGGCTGGAATGGGAGATGATGAATTATGGGGATCAAACATCTCAGGAGAAGGGGCTCGGGGTGCAGCGATCGCACAGGCCTCTGGCTTTGGGGAGAATCTGCCAGCTGCAGGAAATTTCATTCCTACAAATCCCTGCTGGGTGTGGGGATGGCACCAACCCAGGGGGAAAGGTGGCAAAGCTGCCCTGGAACAGCCTCTGGAGACCTGTGCAGATCACAACACTGGCAGCTSGTGTGAGTGGTGACAGCTCAGCCCCTGCTGGCTGTGGCAAAGGTTTCAAAAAAAAAGGATCCCAGAAAAGGTTCTCCCTCATGCTTGGTACTCTGGGGTTGGTTAGTGTGCTACGACAGTGGAGGAGAATTTAATGGTTAAAAAAATTAAATTAAATTAAATTAAAATAAAAGAATAAATGATTAAATAAACTACCTGTGCCTGTCCCAGGGAGCATGATTGGAAGAAATACAACTTTAACTTATTAGGTAAGAAAGAGTAATATAGCTGAGCTCAGGGCAGCTGCCCCAGTCCTGGCTTTGGGGCCACTCTCTGGCTGCCCAGAACAGCCTCTCCCACCCCAGGTGGCACCTGCCAGACTCCTGATGTGCCAGGGCTCCCAAACACAGACCCTGGGAGCCAGCCTGGCTGCTCCAGGCCCTGGCAGCACCAGAGACAGGCCAGGAGAACCCTGAGAGAGGATGGGGGAGCCCCCAGGCCTCCAGGAGAGAAGCCAGTGCTGATGCACCCATCRCCCCCAGTAAGGGCACCCCAGTGCCACTGGGGACACCCTGCTGTGCCCTTCTTGGTGACCACCTGCCTCCACACAGGTGTGTGACACTCTCCTTGTCACCTCCTGACCCTGCCACTACAGCTCAGCACTTCAGCCACAGCCCAAACCCTCCCCTGACCCTGCTGTCCAACACCAGCTGATGCTTTGCTCCTTGGGGGTTGTTTTTAGGTTGTTTTTTTTTCAGGCCAAATCAGGCAAGAAGGTGACAGTGCCACGGCCTGGGCTCTGCTCTGCTCAGCTAAGCCAGGCCACGTGTTCAGAGATCAGCCAGGCTGCCCTGGCTCTTCTCCATCCAGCAGCATGGATTAACACAGGATTTGGGCTGGATAAAGAGCAGGCATTTCTCCACCAGCTCCAAAGCAGAAGCAGGAGCATCCTAGAGGCCCTGCCTTKGTCAGCAGCACTCGAGCAGGGTGGGCATGGCTGGGGCAGGAGCAGCTCACAGGTCAGGGTGGCACCTTGCACAGCCAGCACAGGCTGCCTGCTCCTCACCCTGAGGACACTGAGGACAGTGACCAACTCCAGCTACACCACACAGCTGGGGCCACCACAGCCTGCAGCTCCTTCAGCAGCTCCAAAGGAGAGCAAATCACTGCCTGAGGTGGAACACAAACCACATCCCACCCAAACTGTGGGGATAAAGAGCCCAGCTCTCCCTGGGGAGCAAAGAGGCGTCCCAGGCAATGCTGCTGGAGCAGAGCAGGGTGCTGGGGTGTCAGAGAACCCACCATGGAGTCCTGCAGGAGGTCCTCCAGCCGTGTCAGGCTCGTGCTGTGGTCGCAGGAATATTTCCTTTTGATGGAGTCCTGCAGGTTCCGCAGGTACGTCTCCGACTCCCGGGCGTCGCTGAAGAACTGCCAAGGCAAAAAGGGTCACAGGGACCTGGACAGGACCCCTGAGCAGCCTGGAGACAGCCAAGGAGCACCCCAAAGGCTCAGCCAGCAGCTCCTGACACTGCTCTGGCTTTAGGGCTGCAAGGGCAGGATCATCCCAGGYGGATGAGCAGAACTACAGGGAATTGTTGATCCCTTTTTTCCCCTGGAAATGCTCAGGGAGCAGCTAACAGATATTCCAGAGRAAAAAAATCCCTTCTTCCCTCTCCATCAAGGACAACAGCAGYGTGAGGAGCTCATGGAGTGGGATTCAGCAGATGGGACTGAAGGAATTTGGCCCCAAATACCTGGAAATAGGCAGCGTTCTCCTTGACGTGCTGCTCCACGCACAGGCAGAGCTGCTTGATCCACTGCCACTGGCTGTGCACAGCAGCGCTGTAGGCCTGTGGAAAACACAGAAAAAAGCACTGGAAAAGGGCATGCACAGCCAGCAGGGGCACAGGAGCCTGAGGGAGGGACAGAAATGACCAAAATCTGGCTGCAGCCAGGAGGGTTTGACACAGGAGATGGCAGACCCTGTCTCAGTGTCCCCATGTCACCCACGATGCCAGAGGCAGGAACAGTTTTGCTTTYACCCCATAGAAAAGGTTCCCACAGCCCTTTGCTTCACCACCACGGTGTCCCTGGAAGCCTGGATGACCCCAGGGCAGCCAAGGCCATTCCCTGCATCACCTCTCTGTGGGARAGGCTCATTCTCTGTGTGCTGGTGTCTTAATTTGAGGTGACGATTATTTGGGAATGGCCACTTCCCAAAATTAAAAAGCTCCACCACTGCACTGATGTCCTGCCACCATAAAACACTTCATCAGGCACTGTGGGGTGAGGCAGTGAGTCTCCCAGTTCCAGCTGAGGTGATTTGATCCTTGGGAACCCCACAGCTCCTGCTCACCTCCACGGTTTGCTTGGCTGGGTGGTTCTCCAGGGAGAGCAGCTCAGCCGTGTCCTGGAGGGAACAGAAGATGTCCTGCTTCTCTTCCAGCTCTGCTGTCAGCTCCTGCAGGAGGAAAAGCCCAAATCTCAGCTCTGGGACATCGCTCAGACCATGTGTGCAACTAACACAGTGTGGAAGTTCTAAAGGAGGTACCAGTGGATGCCAGGGAATCCAGCACGGCACCACAGCCCCATTCCCAACAGGAATCTGCCTCCTGTGTGCCAACAGGCACTGGAAACCTGCCCAGGGACCTCTTTAGCTTCACACAGTGATTGTGGAAAGATGGGAATTTGTTTATACTGCTGTAAAGAGGAATCAATTTTCCTCTTTGGCTCAGACTTACCCCCCTCGCCCCCRCTAGTTCAAGACGCCTTGAGCTCCACAATAATGCTAAAAATACATCTTTTGATGCCTTTTTGATTGCAATTCAATTGAACACACACATTCAYTTCACTTTCTGCTCTGGGGAGAGCTTCCATCAGCTCTGTTCAGGCACAACAAGCTCAGGGAGCTGGGAGGGAGCAYCCAGCCTCAGGATTTCGGGTCTATCAGGAGCTGAGGGCTCCACAGAGGACCAAAAGCAGCACCTGCCCTCCCAGCACTCACTGAGAAGTAATTCTTCTTGGCTGCAATGTTGGGGTTGTTGTCACTCCAGTCATAGGCCAGYTCCTCCTCCTCCTTCTCATTCAGCCAGATCAGCTCAGCAGTGGCCCGGGACACGAATCCGTGCAGGCTCTGCAGGTGCCTCAGCCTGAAGCTCGAGGTTTCCTGGACACAAAGAATGGTTTATCATTCCTCCTCCCTGCTCTGTAGATGATGTTTTTCTCCCCTCTCCCCAGCCTTGGAGCAGGGAGGGCCCYCAGGCTCACCATCAGTTTGCAGTACTGAGTCTCCAGCTTGCCCAGTGTCTCTGTGTAGCTGGCGCGGAAATTTGGAGACATTTTGCCCTGAAGGATGAGAAATGTTCTTGTTACCCWTCACAGGACAGCACCACTCAAAATCCCATCCCCAAATCTTTCTCCACAGCTCTGCCTGAGGAAGGGGAGGGTGGAGAGGATGGCTCAGGGCAGCACTGCATCAATTCAGAAGCTCCATCCTTAAAAATCCTCTCTGTCCCAGSAATGTGAGCCACAAGAGCTGATCCCAATGCCCTCATTTCCCACGCCTGGTGTCCCCCACCATACCTCATACATCCTGGCCTCCTTCACGCTGGAGCCCAGGTCCTCCACGCTGGCATGGATGTGCCTCTGGGTCTCCAGCTGGGATTCCACGCTGGGCAGGTCAGTGCCCCACTCTGCCCGCTCCAGTCTCATCTGAAAGCAAGAGGCTCAGGTCAGCATTGCTCACTCTGCTCTCAAAGGGACACCAGGAATCCTCCCAGGTACCCCAGAGGGAACAGACACCTCCCAGTCTTGGTGGAAGATCCTAAGCCAGTGCTCCAACTCTGAATATTTCTGGGACAGCCTACACAAGCTTCCCACCCACGTAAGACCAAGTGACTGCATCAGCACAGATCTGCTTCCAGCTTTGAAAGGCTCCTGTGATCCCCACTGGCCAGCAGGACCACAAGAGAGAAATCCCAGCTCCAGCTTTGAAAGGCTCCTGTGATCCCCACTGGCCAGCAGGACCCCAAGAGACAAAAACCCAGCTCCAGCTTTGAAAGGCTCCTGTGATCCCCACTGGCCAGCAGGACCACAAGAATGAAAACCCAGCTCCAGCTTTGAAAGGCTCCTGTGATCCCCACTGGCCAGCAGGACCCCAAGAGACAAAAACCCAGCTCCAGACAGAAGCCTCAGATCTCCAAAAAGGACAAACCACCAAAGCAGATATTCACAGATAAAGGCAGGAAACAGCCTGGGGGCAGCTTCCCACATCAGCCTGAGCCCAGRCAGGAGGTTTGGCCCAACATCTCCTCACCTGCATCTCCTCCACCCAGGCCAGCAGCTCGTAGACAAAGCGAAGGCTGCCTTCATCTTCAGAGGAGGAGATGGCCACCAGCTCTGTCCTGGTCATGGGCTTCCTGAACCAGGAGGCCGAGGAGGTGTGGAGCCCCTTGGTCAGGGACTCGCCCTTCAGGTGTGTGGTGCTCAGTGTGGACGTGGGCACCAGCTCCAGGGTGGAGAAATGGCCCTTCCTGTACAGGTTGGTGCACTCCAACCTCAGCGTCACCAGCTCGTCCTGCAGCCTCATGATCCTGGGGGAGCAAGCAAGGAGTGGGTAAGGATGGGAATGTGTCACAGAGKGACAAAACYATCCTTGGTCTCCTTRAAAAGGAAATAAGCCCAGAAGTTTCTCTCCTTGATTAGGTAAAGACACCTCATAGGACCTGGGGGACTTCACCTCAAACTTAAGGATGGCCAAATGGACAGGAACCAAGAAATTGCCTAAACAATTTACTAGAAAAAGAAGAGAACAAAGAAACTAATTGCTTTTGTGAGGTGTTTTACCAAGAGCAAGAACCTCTTGCACCTGGCTCGGTTTTTCTCTGTATAGAGTTTTGTTATTTTGCCTTTTATTAAAACTTTTCTGTTTCCAACACTATCACAGAAACCATCCTGCTGATTTTATGCCTTCTAAGGTAGCTGAGCTATCTTGGGTGTGATATAAATCTCCAAGAGCTTATGAGACCTGGCTTGAGGAGACCATCTAAGGTACAGGAAATGGACACATGTGCTCGACCATGATATTTTTCTGAAAAATCCCTTTGCCAGGATTTCCTCCTGAGAAGCTGAGAAAACCTCAGAAAAAAAATGTAAACAATAATTATCCGATTTGCTTGGAATGTGTTTGTGTAGGTTGCTTACCAACAGGTGCATCTTTGATTTGTTCCATGTGAATTGTTTAAACTTAATAACCAATCCCAGTCCAGCTTGTGTCAGACTCTCTGGTCAATCAGAGTTTTTATTATCAATTCTTGTCTAACCTGATGTCCTCCTTTCTCTTTCTTTAGTATAGTTTTAATATATTATTTTTCATATAATATGTATAGCATATAATATAAGTAGTATGTATAAATATATTATATGGTATGTAATGTATAATATAATATAACGGTATGGTATAATATGTATACAAATATAATATAAATACGGTAATGTGGTAATATGGTATAATAATAATATGAATACGGTATGGTAATAATATGCGTATAATATAATATAATACGGTATGGTATAATATGGTATAATATAATAATAATACGGTATGGTATAATATGGTAATATTATAATATAATACGGTATGGTATAATATGGTATATTATATAATACTAATGGATACGTATGGTAATAATAACGGTATGGTAATAATGGTATAATATAATATAATACGGTATGGTATAATATGGTATAATATAATATAATATAATATACAATATAATATAATACATAATATAAATAGATCTAATATAATATATCACATATAATATAATATAATATAATAATATCAGCCTTCTGCACTTCGAGGGTCAATTATCATCTCTCACCCTCATGCCTTGGGGACCTCAAAACACAACAACAATAGTGACCACGACACAGTTGCCCCCACACGGAGGGGCTGTGCAGCCCCTGAGGAAGCTTCTCAAGGTCACCTGAACACCAGCTCCTCCAGCTGGTAGTAGTTCTCGTCCCGGAGGATCTGCACGTCCACCTGGAGCTGGCGGATGAGCCCCTCGCTCTCCTGCAGGAACGCCACCACGTCCGCCTCGTGCTGCACCGGCTGGCCTGCCTCCAGGTGAGCAGCATCCTGAGGGGACAGGGGACACTCAGGGACSAGTCCCCTCAGCCCTGAGGAGGGGCTGAGAGTCACAGGGTGCTGGGTGACAGCACCTCCTGCCACCACCTCATGTCACATCCTTCTCCCCATCCTTCGCTTTTCCCCCACTGCAGAGCTGCTCCATGGCTGGAGGTCAGAGACCTCCTGTCCAAAGTGTTTTCCTGCTTCTTAAGTTGGTATTTTTTACAACAGCTCCAGGTGGAGCTCCCCTGCCACACCTGCAGCCCCAACAGGAGATGTTGGTGGTGGTCTCTTACAGACGTATTTTATGAAAAATCTTTTTGTTAGGATTTTTTCTCTTGAGAAGCTGAGAGGTCTTAGAAAGAAAATGTAACCAATGGTTATCTGCTGCTGTATAATGCAACAGGTGCATCTGTGATTGGTCTCATGTGGTTGTTTTTAATTAATGGCCAATCACAGTCTGTCTCAGACTCTCTAATCAATCACAAAATTTTATCATTCCATTCCTTTCCTTTCAAGCCTTCTGATGAAATCCTTTCTTCTATTCTTTAGTGTAGTTTTAATAAATMATTTTCTTTTAATATAATATATATCATAAAATAATAAATCAGCCCTCTGAAACATGGAGTCAAGATTCTCTTCTCTTCCCTCMTCCTGAGACCCCTGTGAGCACCACCACAGTGGTGCCTTCTCCTTGCCCACCCTGGRTGCTGCTGGGTGGCAGTGACCATTCCAGGAGCCCCAGGTGCCCAAGGGTGCTGGGGCTCCTGGTATCTCTTTTCTCCTACAACAAAGAAAATCTCTTCAGAAACCTGCTCCCTACCCAGGGTCTGCCACTGAGTCCTTTCCACCAGGCAAATAAAACAGATTTTGGGGGTTTTAAGCCTCATTATACAACAAAAAATATTCAACAAGCTTTTCTAGAAGTGCTGTTCTCCTCCACACCAGCACCTCTGCAGATGTCCAGCCCCAYTTGCTGCATTCCCAGAGACAAGACCATTCCCCATCCYTCTGTCCTCAAGGTGATCTGTGGATCAYCAAATATCTGCCACCACTCCTACAGCACCTCTGGGACAGGCTCAAGGGCAGAAAAGAAAGGAAAACATTCCAGGGGGAMCCCACCACGMCAGGCAGAAYAGAGGACAGGAGATGGGTACAAAAGAAGAGTAGGAAAACAAATAAATCAATAAAACCAGGAGGGGCAAACCCCACTCCCCACTCACAGCCTGTAGCGTGTTCTTCGCCAGGGTGAGCTTTTCCTCACAGCTCAGAGCACCATTCTGGATTTTGTTAGCRATTTGTAGCAGCAATTCCAGCCTGGAATGACAGAGGGAGGTGTGAGAGGGSTTTTGGAAGRGGAAGGAGCAGGGGATGGCCCTGSCAGGGGCACAGCACCCACCTCTCCACCGCCGGCCGCAGGAGCTTCTCGCGCTCCAGCATCTCAATGATGAGCTTGCCCCACTCCTCCTCCACATCGTTGGGGTGGTAGCCCTGGGGCAGCTTGATGCGTCCAAATTCAATCCAAACCTGGGGGAAACATCAGCAGAATGGCTTTTCCCACCTCTGCCTTGAGCTGCCTGGGGATTCCAGGGAGGGAAGAGGGGCTCTGCCTCCGCTCCTGCAGTGTGCTGCTCACTGCCTGGTTTAYCCTGAGGGGTGTTCCCACCTCTCCACTCCAAAATAAACCTGAACTGAGCACAGTTCAGTCTTGCTRAAAAAGCACAGCATTCCCACCCACCAGCCTCTGGGCAGCCAGGATGATCCTTACCTCTAGCAGTTTGTAGAGCTCCTCTATCTGTCCTTTTTCCTGCTCCTTTGCTGGGATTTCAGTTTCTTTGAAGTGTATGTACTGGTTATAAAGTGCCTGGGATGAGAAAGRCTCATYAGGAACCACCCTGGGGATTGCCACCACCCATCCCTCAGCACTGGACACGGGACACACTGAGGAGAGACCTCGCCCAGGACCTACCTTTAGCTCTACAGGGTTCTGGGGGAAGGATTTGTCTGACATGAGTATCGTGTGCTGCTTGATCCATGAGATGAGGGACTCCACACGGGTCTGGTACTCCAGCCACCTCGAATCCACCTCCTGTGGGGCAAGAGTGTCTTTGCAAGCACTGCTGGTGGGCAAATCACAGAGAACTGAGGTGCTACAGGGTGGATCACGTGCCAGGGCTTTCCTGCTCTGATGCCATCCCAGGTACAGGGAGGAGGAGGATCCTCCTTGCCAGCTGCTCTCTCTAAGCTCAGCTTTTTTCCTGCTGTGGCCTTACAGACACYCCAGCAGGTCACAGGGCAGGCACCGTAATGGGGTCCTCCTCCYTCTCCTCACCCCTTTTCCACARGGAACAGCCCCTTTCCCAAACCCTGCCCAGAACCCCCAGCTGCCTCCCAAAAGGCTGTCCCAGCCTCCCAGCCCTCAGCAGTGCTTACGATGGCGCTGATCCCTTCTCCTCCCTCGGGGACTTTGGGAAAGGCATCGTAGATTGAAGACACGTAAGTTATCACAGATTTCTCATCTGGAGAGGGAACGTCCACRTCTGGCAGGAGGGAAGCAGAAAGGCAGTGAGGAAAGGGAGTGGGAAGAGAGGCTGGCATGTCCCCTGCACTGTTCTCATGCCCTGGGCACCCACCTTCAGCATCCAGCAGCCGTGTGACGCCCAGGCGCTCGGCGATCTCGAAGGCCTGCTCCAGGTTCTCCCGGTTACTCTGGATCTGCACCCTCTCCATGTCCACCAGATCTGGCCTGCAAGACACAGCCCAGAGTCACAGCCAGCACCAGGTGGCCCAGGCAGAGCATCCTGGGTGGGCATTGCTGCCATGGGTGGCTCCAAGGGTTGGTGTGAGCTCCTGCCCCACGTGGGGGCTCTCCAAGGGGACTGGGCTGCAGGACTTCCCTGGCTCATCCCCCTTGGGAAGGGGGTTCAGGCTGCAAAGAAAAACCTCTTGGTGCCAGCTGGGGAAGAAGGAATCAAGAGAGGATTAACTGCTGCTTGGGAGACCTCCAAGATCCTTGGATAAAAGCATGGATGGAAGTGCTGCTGTTCRTGGAGAGCAAAAGGGCAGCACTGCAGCACTCAAGAGTTTTAAAGCTTTTCGTTTCTGCCTCTCTACCCAACCTCATTAAGATTTTTTTTCCTGCAACCTGATGTATGTTTTGCTCATTCCAAGCATCCCTCTCTCCACAGCTACCTGGCAGAAGAGAGAATTCCAGGTAAAAAAGACATTGCTCCCTGCCATATCTCCAAGCACTCCAGTCCATCACTGACCACAATGGTGGGGAGAGACCCCTGGGAGATCCTCATCCCTCCTCCYACCCTCATGACACTCCCAGTGCTGCTTCCTGCCTACCTGTATCTGTGGATGAGGGCGTTGAACATCTTGCCATCGCTCCAGCAGGAGGAGAAGTTGGTGCACTTCAGCCCGATGTAACCTGCTGTCACCTTCTGCGTCCACAGCAGGAGCTTCTCCTTGGCTGACATATCCCCCAGGTCCCCACTGATGTAGATGTCAGAGATCTGTAAGGAAGCAGCACAGCCATGGGAGGATGCAGGAGCAGGGAAACCTCCACCAGGCACATCCAGTTCCTGTCAACTTGCCCCAGACCTGGCTATCAGAAAGGGCAGGAGGCAACTCGTGGTCACCATGGGGAGAGGGCACCCTGTGGCCAAGAAATTTGGGAAGGGATCAGGGGATCTGTTTGGGCAGGCTGGAGATCCAAGCAGGCAGAGCCAGGCATTTCCCAACCCCATTTCACAGGGCCACCAGGTGCTGCTTGGCCACACAGCCCAGCCCAGCTGGGACTYGAGCTGACACCACCAAACCCCAGCTCCCAACAAGCACCAGAGCTGCTCCCTCTGCACCACCCCTGTCCCCACAGACAGGGACACACCTCGCTGGGAACACAATGTCCTGGAGAGAGGAGGCTCCAGRCAGGTCCCTTCCTGCCTCTCCCTGCTCCAAACACGCCGTGCGCCCTCCTGCACCCTCACTGCTCCTGCCCAGCACCCTCAGACACCTGAGGCTCCTGCAATGGTCACTGCCACCCAGCAGCACCCAGGGTGGGCAAGGAGAAGGGACCACCACCAATATCTCCTGCTGGGGCTGCAGGTGTGGCAGGGGAGCTCCACTTGGAGCTGTTGTAAAAAACACCAATTTAAGAAGTAGGAAAACACTTGGAGAGGAGCTCTCTCCCTGACCTCCAGCCATGGAGCAGCTCCCAGGGCAGGCAATGAGAAGGGACCACTACCAATATCTCTTGCTGGGGCTGCAGGTGTGGCAGGGGAGCTCCACCTGGAGCTGTTGTAAAAAACACCAACTTAAGAAGCAGGAAAACACTTGGAGAGGAGCTCTCTGAACTCCAGCCATGGAGCAGCTCCACAGTGGGGGAAAAGGGAAGGAAGGGGAGAAGGATGTGACATCCCCCCTCTGCCTGGCTGGTGCCAGGGGGTGCTGGTGGCAGGGGGTGCTGTGACCCAGTTCCCAACAAAAGGCAGCGACAGTCACGGACCCCTCAGACAGGACTGGCTGCACATCCCAGACTGGCACGTGACGCCACGCGCGTGTCCCCGCATGCCAGCAAATTCCTGACTGGCACGGCTTCCTCCTCACCCTCCCCTCTCCAGCTCCCCACTTAGCACAATTACCTCCCCTTAATTAAGGGGAGGACAAAGGGGAGGGTGGGAGCCACTCGGATTTTCCAGGGTGCCCACGGAAAGGCAACCAAGGCAGGCTGTTTGCTTCCCGGATTCCTCCTGCCAGCACTGCAGGGAGCAGGTGTGCCAGCACCCAGCCCTGAAAACACCCAAATCCCGCCCCAAAACACGCTCAGCTGGGTGCTGGCAGCGCTCAGGGCTGTCAGACATCCCTGAGCAGGCAGGAGACAGGGACCTKCGGGATTAGCGTCTGTCCCGCCCCGCCGGTGTCATTGGTATGCTGCAGCTCACCTCCCTCTCCAGCCTGACACGCTCATCACACATAAAACTGCTCTTTGTCAGCTGCTGCCACGCTGCCGGAGCTGCCTTTAACTCCTCCAGCCCCGGGGCTGCCTTTCCCCAGGGATGTCGGGAGCGGGCACCTGGCAGAGCTGGGATGGATGGCATGATGTGCTGGGTGAGCAGCAGGATGGGACCCTCCACGCCTCCAGGGAGGACCCACAAAGCTCCYTCTGCTCAGCACCCCTTTATTAATCACCTGATGGCTCTTAATTAAGAGCAGAATGAACCCTTCTGTGAACCCACCCACCAGCTGTGCCCCACCCGGGCTCTCCAGCAGTGCTGCCCATCCAGGAGCACTGACAGCACCCAGATCTGATAAATCCTTTCTTTTTAATCCCTGCCACAGCACTGGGGTTCTCCAAGCACTGGGCCTGTTCCCTGAGAGCATCCTTGAAGGAAACTCTCCTAGAAATGTGCTTATGGAGGTGCAGGGTGTGGCACCAGCTCCATCCTTCTTTCTTCACGTGYCTGTGACAGGACAAAGATTTAGGGAAGCACCAGCAAGAAAAGAGACTGGAAACTCGCAGGACTTGGGGCCAAACCCTTCCAGCATCAGCTTTGTGCATCAAGCAACTGGTGGCAGGATGCTGAAGGCCACATGGTGGCTGTGACAGTGGTCCCAACCTGGCAAAGTCATCAAGGCCACAGCCCCTTGAACCACACGCCTGTCCTGGGGCATTCACAGCTTGACCAGACCCAAGGGCACCCCAAAAGAGTAACCAGCAAACAGCAACAGGCTCTGAAACACAGCACCATCCCCTCCTGTTCCTCCTGGAGASCCCTCAGAGCAGGCAGAGCCCCCACATCTCCATGTTCATCCTGCTGCCATCCATCCTGCACGGGCAGCAGGAAGGGGACACCCCAAATTCATACCCTGAGGGCACAACTGGCAGTGGTGACAGCAGCCACCAGCTGCACCCACTGGATCCAGGAGCTGTCACTCCCAGCCTGCCTGTGCCAGGAGCAGGGACAGAACAGCTCAGTCCCCAGGGGATACTTTCCTAGAGGAGATACTGCGGGGGAAAAGCCTCAGGAGCTTTCTGCCCCTGCCATCCTGCCACAGCACGAGATTGCCCCATTGCCAAAATGACCATGCCCAGGAGCCACCAGGATTTGGGGTCCCCATTGCCGAAATGACCATGCCCAGGAGCCACCAAGATTTGGGGTCCACTGAGCTGAAATCACCATACCCAGGAGCCACCAAGATTTGGGGTCCCCTGAGCTGAAATGACCATGCCCAGGAGTCACCAAGATTTGGGGTCCCCTGAGCTGAAATCACCATGCCCAGGAGCCCCCAGGATTTGGGGTTCCCTGAGCCAGCTCCCCCCACCCCGCTGCGGAAAGGGGGCTTGGGCACACTCACACACTGACCATTGCTCCGGCTGTCCCCGAGCTCCCCCTGCAAGCCCGGCCCTCCAGAGCGAGCCTGAGGCCACCATCAGAGGGTGCCACCGTGGTCCCACCAGCTCCTGTGCCCTTGGCCGGCCGCTCGCTGCCGTACCCCGAGGAGCTCCGGGCCGCGCTGCCGCTGAAGGAGGAGGGGCTGCGGGAAGCCGCCAGCCCGGCACCGTCTCCCTCCGACGGCAACCCCGAGCTTCTCCTCCCCGCGCTGGGGTTTTCCAGCTGATCCACCATGGGGGACGGCGTGGACAGCTCGGACACGGTGCCCGGCTCTGCTGCGGAGGAGCAGGTCCAGGCGGCGCTGGAGCTGGGATCATCGCTGCCTCCTTTCCCCCAGGCATCCCTGGGCGCTGGTTCCTGGCCAGGCACGGCGCTGGACGGAGACAGGAGTGTCCCAGCACGGCCATCGGTCCCTGCCCGCAGCGGCAGCAGCACGGCCCGGCAGCTGCCGCTCCTCTGCAGCTCGACCAGGCGGCTCACCGCCTTCTCGCAGTCCTTCTCGGCCGGGTTCTCCAGCAGGCGGGCGATGACGGTGGTGCCTTCCTCCCGGGCAGCTCCCGCCACACCCGGCCGCTGCGGCTCCAGCACCAGGCGCGCTTTCTGCAGCTCGCCCTGGAAGCGCTCCTTCACCTGCACGATGATGCCGGGGTGCAGCGCGCCCGCATCGGGGTCCCCGCCGCGGGGCCGGCTGCCGGAGGGCTCCTCCTCTCCTCCCTCCTGCCCTGGGGATGCCTTCGACTTGGGCGCCTCATCCTCATCCTCCAGCGCCGGCGGCTCCTCCTGCGGGGCTGCCTCGGGCATCGCTCTCCTCTTCCCTCTCCGCCTCCGTTTGAAGCGCACCCTTTTTTTGGGAGACAGCGGTGCCTTCTTCCCCGCAGCTTTTTCCTTCTGCTCTTTAACGCAGCCCAGCGAATTCCCCATCTCCTCCTGCTCGGYGCCGGCAGGGAGGCAGCTGAGCGAGTCGCCGGCTCCCGAATAAATCCCAAGCCGGGCTTCATCGGATCAAACGCGGCGTTCCACCGAGCGCCCCTTGTCGCCGTCCCCTCCCGCCAGCCCTGCCGCCACCGCCGCCGCTCCAGACAGCCATCTTACAGCCTGGGCGCTGCGAGAAGACAAATTCAAAGCATCTCACTGCAGTTCAGAAATCACTTGACCTAAAAGCAGAGGGAGCGGGGATTGGCTGCGGCGTCCTTCTCTCCAAATATGAGGTAATTGGAGCACGGCCCTTGCCAACACAAACAGGGGAGCAGGAATCGGGCGGCGGAGAGAGGAGGGGAGTGGGAGAGGGTGGGGAAGACGGGGATAAAACACAAAACCTAAGGAAGGTTGGCAAAGGTAGAATAAAGGAAGGGGTGGGAGAGAAATGGGAAGGATAAAAAAAAAAAAAAAAAASCAGGGAGGAGTCAGAGTGACTCTGCACGCTCGCCAGCCGGCTCCGCAGGGCTGCTTCTCTCCAGTTCGGAAGGTTTGCTCCTCAATTCTTCATTCTTCATTCCGGGAGCCCCAAAAGCCCGACTCATGTGCTCACGCTGCTGCCAGGCTCAGCCAGGTTGGGGCACAGAGGTGCCCTGGGGACCCAGCATCGCTSCAGGGAGCTGCAGCCAGAGGGTCCCAGCAGGAACGGGAGGGTGATGCTGCCCAGCCCAGCTCTGCCTCTCTCCTGCCCCAAACGCCTCCCAGGGCAGGGGTTTGAGGGGCATGGAGCACCCCAACTCTGCCTGCCAGCTCAGAGGGACCAGGGTAGGGTAACATGCACCAAAAGTGGGGGTGAGGCAAAAATTGRGGGCATAAAGATGGGGGGACTGAGCTCAGCCCCAGGAAGCAGGGAAACATTCCATGAGGAAATGCTCAACGAGGAAACGCTCAACAGGGAGCAATCCAGAAGATGACTAAGGGAAAACAGTGACCACARGAGCTCTCAGGGCATGAGGAAAAGCCCCCAGGGCATCGGGGCACCCTCCTCATCTTCACCACGACAGAGCCTGAGCTCCACAGCAGCACCATCCCATCCCCAAACCTCTCTGGGGCTCTCCCAGCTGCCTGCCCCCAGGCAGCAGCCCTGGGACAYTAAGGGAGATTAAGAGGTTCACAATGGAGCTACAACCCCAGAAAAAATCCCGTTAGTGCAGCGGGAGCAGGACACACAGGCTCGCCAGCACCCGCCCTGCTCCCGCGTCACCCAGCAGGGTGGCACTGTCCCCTCCCAGCCAGGCATGGAGGGCACCCAGCACCTCCTGATGTCCCTCTCCTGCCACAGAGGATGCACCAGGGCTGGATGACCACAAGGACAGCGGGACAAGATGTCACAGCCAGGGAGATGACAGTGACTCATCAGCATCCAGAGCCTGACCCCGGCTGCTCCCCAGGGCCAAAGCCTGGGAAGAGCCTTGTCAGCAGCCTCACACCCAGCTCAGCCCCAGGCTGCCACCAAAAGCCTCTCCCTGAGGCACTGCCCAGCCTCCAACAAATACAATCTTCCACTGCAATCTTCCTTAAGTGTCACAGCCAGCACTAGTCCTGCCTGGAAGAGACCAGCATGATTAAAGTCTGGCTGTATACAGCAAATCCTCGCCCGCAGCACGATAGTGCGTGCCACAAGCCAACAGCTGCTTGCCACCACCAAACCCCAAATGCCCAGCTCACTGATGCCACCACATCACCCCCTGATAGTCACCCAAACCCCAAATGGCCAACTCACTGAGGCCACACTCGCCCCCTGAAGCCACCAAACCCCAAAAATGCCACTCCTGATGCATCCACCATCCCCCCTGAAGCCACCCAAACCCCAAAATGCCAAATCACTGATGGCCATTACCCCCTGAACCATCAGAGCTACAATTGGTATCATTTGAAGCTCACTGAAGACCCAAAACTCCTTTTCCACAGCATCTCTAGCACACAATTGCTGGAGACAGTCCCAGGTCAGGGCACTTCTGCCATCCCTGTGCTGTCACCCAGCTGACACGTTCCATGCCAGTGAAAAGTTCTGTGGCTGCACTGACCACCCAAAGGGTCAGGAGTGCCTTGGGATAAAACCCCTGGCCCCTTCCAAATTTGCTCTTCTCCTCCAGAGACTCCAGCTGAGCAAACAGGCACGGCACACAACCCATCATTAACGATTTCATTATGCAAATGACRWGGGGAGGCTGCTGCTGTTCAGTCTCCATGACACTGCCATGAACCTCCAGACCCATCCACGGGCTGASATCTCCATGGAAAATGCAGAAAAACAAGGATTCCGCAGCTCCCGACGCCCGCCCCGCGTCCCCCGACAAGAAAATCCCAYGTGTCCTACCTGGAAGTGGAGGATGATGGTCCAGATGAGCCCCAGGGTGAGCTTGGGGTTGCCATCTGTGATGTCATCATTGCGGATATTCACCAGTTTCACCTGGAGCAAAAGGCAAACAGGGTTAAAGCTTCCCGTCAGCCTCACCCGGAGAGCAGGGGGACACGTCCCCACCCCGCTGTCCCCAGGGCCACCCCAGTGAGGAGCAGGCACACAGGAAGATCCCAGGGCTTCCCAAAGAGGCAGAGATGCCACCTCATCTCCTGGCTCGGGGAGGATTTTTCCATGTTTCCAGCACTCTCCATCCAGAAGTGCTTTCCCAGCACTTAATGGCTTTACTTCAGCTCACAGAGCAGCGTCCCCAAAGCCCCGAGCACTGGTGCATAATTGAACAGCTACAGAGCACAGAGAGTGGGCAAAAAGGGGATGGCCAAGCTTGAACTCCAGCCTGGGCTCAAAACCCAGCTCTAATGAAGGCAGGAACGCCCTCACTCCTCCCCTCTCCCCAGCACTCCATGGGACCCCACGGATCATTCCCTGGCAGGAGTTCTGGGGTAAGATCCCAGCAAGGCCACCACACTTCAAAGGGAAAAGCTGTTTCATCCAAGTGGAGAAACAAGTTCCCCAGAGCCCTTGGCAAAATGTCTCTATCAAGGAGCTGAGGAGGAGGAGGAGGAGGGGGGGGCTGGAAGCAGCTCGCCCTCCCTGGAGTAGGGAATGTGCTCAAATTTATTCCATGCCCTCAGGCCAGCAGCGAGGGAGAAAAGTCTCTGCTTCAGCATGAACTGGTACCATTTATCATCATCATCATCATCATCATCATCACCTTGGCATATCTGGGAGCATCACAGTGGGGAGAACCTGACCCAACAGGCAGAACAGGACACCMRRCCCTGGGGCTGTGGGGGTTCCACCTGCAGAGCCARCAAGTCTTGGGATGCATCCCACTGCTCCAGGCAGGATCTGCCCAGGGCTGTGCAGCTCCCAAAGCCCTGCTGGAGAGAGCCTGTCCTCCCAAAACAGGGGGATAATAAGTCCATGCTGATATCCAGAGGAGTGCCAGCCCCGAGGTCAAGGCTGGGTGGGCTGGGCAGAGCCAGMTGCCACGTGTCCCCAAAAATTGGTGGGAAGGCACAGATGTGGCACAGCCGCCCATCCCCACAGCAAGGATCTGCCAGGGAGCCCCAGGGGAGCCTTTTTGGGGTGCAGAAGTGACATTTGCCAAGCCCTTCTCAGAGCTGGGGTCGGGTCCCCTTTTCACAGTGGTTTTTGTGTGCAGGGGTGGTTTCCAGAGGCACAACAGCCACGGGGAAAATCCCCCTGCAACCCATCCTCCATCAGCGCCGCAGACACAGGCACACCCCAGCACAGGCTGCTCCTCCACTCCTTCCAAAGCCTCAGACAAGACAAAGGATTCACAAAACCACCCAGCTCTGCTGGATGAGCTTTTATCAGCCCTCACCTGTCGCTGCTTCAGGAAATCCAGGGCAATCTGCACGTTCTGCAGGCGGTGGAAGCGCATCCGCCCCTTCTCACGTGGCTGCAAGACACAAGGCAGCGCTTTTAGGTCAGGCTGCTGGTGGGGCTGGGCTGGCAGCACCCCACATGCACAGTGACCCCCCCTGGGAGCTGTCAGCGTGCTGCTGTGACCCCCTGTGCCCCCCACACGTCCTGCTCTGCCTTGCTCTGGAGGAAATAAGGTCATTGCTATGCACAGTCCTGCTGGAAGAAGGTTAACATGCCCTGCTGGGAGATGGAGGTGGGAAGATGCTGAGATCCAGACCTCTGCTGAGGTCCTGAGGGTCTGTGTCCAGGCCTGGTTCARCCTCTGAGATCCCAGGGCAGGATTTTGCCCAGCTCATGGACAGCCAGACAAGCTGGGAAGAGGATTCAGCAAAGAGGTGAACTCAAACAGGAACAGAGTTCAATTTGTCCAGGTGGAAGCAGAGGCAGGACAGGGGGACTCAGGACAGGGGGACTCAGGACAGGGGGACTCAGGACAGGGGGACTCAGGACAGGGGGACTCAGCACTGCAGGTCCCCCCTGATGGCAGAGGAACCCTGACCTCAGCACCAGTCACTCCAGCCCTTCCCACACACGGCAGGGGCTGCTGCTCCAGGTACCTCTGAACCCCTTGGGAAGGGGCACAAGAGACACCCTGGGCCTTGCCCATCTCTGCTGAAGTTGAGGGATTTCCAGAGGATTCCATCAGCTGAGCCAYGGCCAGGGAAAGGGGATGGGAGGCTTGGAATCAGCAAGAGCAAGAGAAACAACACCTAAAACCAAATCCCAGCCTCAAGATGAGGAATCACCAGGATGTTCACGGAGTCACAGGAGCTTTGGGTTGGAAAGGAACCTTAAGGACCATCTGATTCCAACCACGGTGAGGGGACACAGCCCACAGCCATGTTCTGAGCTGCTGGGACACCCCAAGTGCTCTGAGTCACCTTCCTGTCCCAGCAAGGAAGAGTTGTCTTTGCAAGGGGAAAATCTGCCCCTGCCAAGGGGTAAAGCTGTCCCTGCAAGGGAAAAGGTGTTTCTGCAAGGGGAAATCTGTCCTTGCAAGGGGAAAATCTGTCCCTGCATGGGGAAAATCTGTCCCTGCATGGGGAAAATCTGTCCCTGCCAAGGGTAAATCTGTCCCTGCCAAGGGAAAAGCTGTCCCTGCCCAAGGGAAAATCTGTCCCTGCCAAGGGAAAAGCTGTCCCTGCCCAAGGGGTAAATCTGTCCCTGACAAGGGAAAAGCTGTCCCTGCCCAAGGGGTAAATCTGTCCCTGACAAGGGAAAATCTGTCCCTGCCCAGGGGAAAATCTGTCCCTGCCAAGGGAACTCCTCCAGGGCTGCAGGGGACCATCAGGAAGGTGCTCCAGCCCCTCCTGCACCACTCCAGGGAGGTGACACTGCACAARGGCATTGTCACCCCGAGCACAGGGGCTGATAAACCCATCTGGGCACATTCTGGGCTCTGACCCTCAGCTGGGGCTGTGCTGTGCTCGCTCCCACCCCAGTCCCATGCAGCATCCCAGAAGGTGCCCGTGCCCAGAGCCTGTCCATGCAGTGCCAGGTGTGCAGCCCTCACACGGCCCCCAGCAGCGTGCAGGAGCTGTCCCTGTCCCCTCCCACCCCGTGGAGGGGACACACATGCTGTCACAGCGGGTGGGTGGCGTGTCCTGCCTGCAGGCTGACCCCGCAGGGCACACACAGACAATCCAGAGCCCAGGAACACATCCCTGCTCCAGCAGAGCACCCAGGGCTGGGTTTTATCCCAAACCCCGCTGGGATGGCACTGGATGATCTGGTGGCACTGCCAGGCAGCTGCTGCTGTGGCCAGGGGCAGGCTCGACCTACTTCTTCATCATCATCATCTTCCTCCTCCTCGCTGCTCGCACGGCACCAGGCCGGTGCTGTCACCAGGCGAAGGCTCCACTGAGGCTCTACAGGCTAAGGAGGAYGGGGAGGGTGGCACACAGGGCAGGGACACAGAATGGAAACCAAAATGTGACACCCAGGCACGAGGAGAAACGGAAAAAAAAAAATAAAAGACAGCAACAGGAGCAACACCCAGAAAGGAAAAATAAAAAACAGCAACAGCACGGGGTGAAGGTGGCTGAATCTCCAGCACACCCTGGGTTCCAACAGTGGAATTTCCTCCTGGTTTTGGAAGCTGAGGAGCAGGAAGCTGTCTGGATCACAAGTGGAGCCATCCAAGTTTGCAGCCCCCGCAAAATCGGAKTTGGCGTCTCCGGAGGGAGCGGAGGGATGTAGGAGATCTTTGCCCAAATCCTATTTYTGGGGGAAACTAAAATAATTCCTGCTGTGCTACGGCAATGGGGATCTTCCCAGAGCTGAGGGAATGTGTCAGTCAGAGAGGGAAGAGGAGGAGGAGGAGGAAGGAGGGGGAACTCTACGATGCTCCAGGCACCAGTGACTGCTACAAACCCAGGAGCTGAGCAGGAGGCAGGAGTGTCACATCTGAGATAAACTGCTGGGCACGCTGCCACAGAAGCAGTTTTTGGTCAAATTCTGCTGTTTTCCATGGTTTTAAATATGGAGCCACATCTGGAAGGTGAAGGTGTGTAAAACTTGGCAAGAAGAGGGTTTTAGTCAAGGCACCATAATCAGGTGAGAGACCAGCCTGGGGAACAGGGGTTTGAGTAAAAAGAAATAAATAAAAAATACAGTGATAAATCTAATAGTAAATAATAAAATTCATGATAATAAAAGAAACAATGACAGACATTTGAAACTGAAACCATGGGGTGAGAAAAGACAGCTGAAGGCTGGGGGTGAAGGGGAGCAGGGAGAGGATGGAGGGGGTTTAGGGGCACTCCAGAATCCCTGCCCAGCCCTGGGGACTCACCAGCTTCACTCCTGACAGCACTTCCAGGAGGGAGATGAGGTTGTGACCATCCCTCAGGTCTTCATAGAGGTCATTGATGTGCTTGCGCACAATGGGGGAGGGGAAAAGCCCCATCAGTGATGCCAAAATCCAATCAGCAGGGAAAGAAAATCATCAGCAGGGAAAGCAAAATATCAGCAGGGAAAGCAAAATCATCGGCCAGGAAAAGCAAAATTATGACCAAAGGAAAAGCCAAAATCATCACGCCAGAGAGAAGGAGTCGCAGAGAGAATTATGATCAGCGAGGGCTGGGGGAATATCCCTCCAAGTGAGAAGGATAGAAATATGAGGCAGCAGCAAAGAGAGCAAAATATGCAGTGAGAGATGCGGAGACAAGGAGAGGAAAGCACAAATCACCGCTATCGCGCCACGCACATCTCATATAATGGTCAGATAAAAAGAAAATATCATCAAACAGGATGAGGACGAAGAAACATTCCCATTGAGAGCCACTGAGAAGAGAGGTGGAATGCAATTAAGTGCGAAGAGCCAGCCCAGAGCTGCGAACAAGGAAGGATACATTGCCCAGGCAAGCTAGAAGGTGCCTTCAATATAGATTCTTGACAGTGCACACCATATATGCTGCGTGGAGACAATGTTCGAAAAATAGACTAACTATCAGGCAGCGCAATACCAAACTCTAGCACCATGATACGGAAAGATCATCAACGAGTAGCGTGTAAAGAAGGAAGACAAAGATCGATGCACACGCAGCGAGGAGAATGCAAAACTTCGCTCAAAAGACTCAGGGAAAGAGCTCTGCACAGAAGACGCTGCCGGAAAGCAAAAATTATCGAGATAGGACGCCCGCGAGGAAAGAAGGTAATAACATCCTCTCACGCGAGCGGAAGCACATTTTGCACTCACACAAAAAAGCAAAAAGAGACAAAACATAGACCCAAAGGGGGAGAAGAGAACGAACAGCATCGGAATCGCGTCTATCCGCGAAACGCTGCGTGCCAAGAAGAGGGCCCTCGCCTATGCGGGAGCGCCGCACCAGAGTGGACGAACAGCAACAGACAGAGCCGCAGACTGGAATGAAAGCAAAAGACCGCTCCTGAGACGGAAGGGTAAACCCTATCGATTATAAAACATATTACTCGACACTATTAAACTTTCTCCCTTCAGCGGGGCAAGCAATGAGGTCCGAGGATGGCACTGAAGCCCAACAACACAGCTCCGACCTGCAAGCAGAGCAGCTCTCCAGGGCCACCAAGGGCGAGCCTGCTCTCTCCCACAGACACACACCAGAAGCTTCTCTGGTGTGAGAGACCAAGCTTGGAATGCCCTGTGATGATTTCTCACCCCAGCAAGCCTCAAGAATTTTTCTCTGTTTTCCCCTCACTTATGCAAGGTTATACGGAAGGCACAGGAAAAAGGCTTGCACAGAGCTTCAGAGCTGGCAGGAAAACAGCAGCCGCTGGGACAGACTAGTGCTCAAACCAATTTTTTTTTCCCTCCTTTTTTTTATTTTTGGCAAATGAAGAATTAATTAAAACCCAACCAGCAATTAACGCAAGAAAGCAGAGGCACCTCGTGGTGCAATGTTAATCTGTTTAACAAACTCTGGATTTGTCTCCACCCTGGAACCATCCTTTCCAAGGACGAAATGGGTCCTTTTTCCTGGCAAGGGGATGACCAGAGGGGGCATTCAGGATGCCCTCCTTTTCCCCAGGATGCACAAACCTCATGTCAAGCAAGGATCAGGTTGCCCAGGATGGGAAAGGCAATCAAAGGGGATCTGTGGTGATGACTACAGTGCCCTCGATAAGGCTCCGCACATTTCCAGCAACATCACCTGCTCTGCTCTGGACTCAATGAACACTAACAAACAAGTGCTGGCATTAAAAAAAGCTTTAAACCCTTAAAGAAGGCATTTATGTGCCAGTCCTGAAGGCTTGCAACAGGCAGAGGGATGGTCATTTTCAGCGGCTTTTTATCAAAATCCGTGAACTCTACCTCATCAAGTGTTTATTGACCCATTTAGTGAAGGTTTTCTTTTGGACTCTGTCCGTTCATCTGTCAAAGGAGACAAAGGCAGCTCTTGGTCAGTGGTCTCTCATGAGAAACTTTCAAACGACTTCTGAAATGAGGGGAAGAACAGAGGATCGCCGGCGGTGCCAGAACGGGGCAGCAGGGAACAGAGGCAAAGCTTATTCAGGGAATGCTTGCGGGATGGGGCCGTTCAGGAGGCTCCAGCATGCAGCCCAGGGCCGGAAATGCCCCGGCAGAACCAAACACACCTCTGATTTTCCCTTGCCGAGAATAAGGATACTTAAAGAAAAGCAGGCGTGGCATGACCTGGGATGAGGAACACAGAATTCAGTCCCCTCTGTGCTTCCCCACCTCCCCAGGGCAGGCACAGGGGGTTTGCCCGATTTTGAGGAGGGTGTCCCCCCCTCCCTGCCCACTGCTGGAAGGTTTTAGTGTTGTTACAAAACCCCAGATGTCGTAACGGGTCCTGGCCCGGCGGTGGCAATTAGCATGCTTATTCTGTCGTCCTGTTATTTTTGGTTCATTGGATTGCCAGATTTACATGTTTATTTTTCTGTCCCACAGCTCAGCCCTGGCCGGACACTGGGAGCTCTGAGCTGCGCAGGACAGGGTGATAATGTGGGTGCCATCCCCAGGGGTGCAGGGGGACGGATGGGAGATCTGTGGTGACACCAAGCAGTGATGGGGGAGCTCCAGCAGGCTTTTTGCTCCTATGAAAAAAATAATACCAGAGGAAAACACAGCAAACAGGCGAAAGGAGATGGTCTCACAGGCAGGGGTCTCACTCAGCTGCCCAGGCAGTGAGGGGGCTCAGAGCAGCCCTGTGTCCAGCAGGATTTAACAACAAACCTTGAAGCACAGAGAGATCCACACCAACCCATGGCACACCAACCCCGAGCACTGCATCTCCAGCCCAGAGGATCCCATGGATATTTTTTGGGAAATGCCTGCTCACCCAAACACATCTCTGACATCAGGGTCTACCAGCAGCAGCACCTCTTGCTTTGTTTTAACTCAAAAATCGAGAAAATGGAAAAAAACTCCAGCATTTCCCAGGCAAGCTCCCAGGACAGCCCCAGAAGCCCGCTCCTGGGGTGGGGGATCGCTGGGGGTCCCTGCACAGCCCAGGGACCAATCAGGAAAACCTCCCACGTCTCCATCCACGCAGACTGGAAAGCGGCCCCAACGGTTCTTCCTCTTCCTCACCCACCTGCAGCTTTCCCCAAACACGTGCACGGGGTGGACCACAGCTCCCTCCCTGTGTCCCCCTCCGTCCCCCCGGCGCACGGCACAGAACCAGGAGCCAAAACCACCCGTGGTGAGCCAACATCCACCTCCCTTCCATCCTGCCAGGCTCCAGCTTGGCACGCGCTGCAGGAAGCTCGGGGCTGCCGGTGCCAGCCTAGGAAGCTGTAACCCTCCCACTTTTGTTTTTAGGGATTTTCCTGCACCAGACCCCTCCAGATCCACGGTCTCGTGTCCCTTCCCAACTCCAAGGAAGCTGTGTCACCCCCACTTTTGTTTTTAGGGATTTTCCTTCACCAGACCCCTCCAGATCCGTGGTGTCGCATCCCTTCCCAACTCCAAGGAAGCTGTGTCACTCCCACTTTTGTTTTTAGGGATTTTCCTTCACCAAACCCCTCCAGATCCACAGTCTCGTGTCCCTTCCCCACTCTGGGGAAGCTGTGTCACCCCCACTTTTGTTTTTAGGGATTTTCCTGCACCAGACCTCTCCAGATCCACAGTATCACGTCCCTTCCCCACTCCAGTACCCACTGGGGATGGATGGAGCCCAAATCCCTGGCCAGGAGAAACTGTGTCACCTCACTTTCATTTTTAGGGATTTTCCTGCACCAAACCCCTCCAGATCCACAGTCTCACGTCCCTTCCCAACTCTGGGGAAGCTGCGTCACCCCACTTTCGTTTTTAAGGATTTTCCTTCACCAGACCCCTCCAAAGCAGCAGTATCACGTCCCTTCCCAACCCTCGTACCCACTGGGGATGGATGGAGCCCATATCCCTGGCCAGGAGAAGCTGTGTCACCCCCACTTTCTTTTTTAGGGATTTTCCTGCACCAGACCCCTCCAGATCCGCGGTGTTGCATCCCTTCCCCACTCTGGGGAAGCTGTAACCCTCCCACTTTTGTTTTTAGGGATTTTCCTTCACCAAACCCCTCCAGATCCACGGTCTGGTGTCCCTTCCGAACTCTGGGGAAGCTGTGTCACCCCCACTTTCATTTTTAGGGATTTTCCTTCACCAAACCCCTCCAGATCCGCAGTATCACGTCCCTTCCCAATTCCGGCGCCCACCGGGGATGGATGGAGCCCGCGGGGACGGATGGAGCCCGTGTCCCCGGGCACGCAGGGGGTACTGACCGATGCAGCACATCCGGCACACCAGCAGGCGACTGAGCCGGTCTTCTCCCCGGCCAGGAGCCGCCTCTCCATGGTCCACCCCGCCCGGTTTGCGAGCGCTGCACCTCCGGCAAAAGCGCAAGCAGCCGGGCCGGGGTCTTCAGCCGGCACCTCCCGCTGCCGAGCTCGACCCCGGCGGGTGAGGACGGACGAGTTCAGGCGCAGCTCCTCCACCGAGCCACTTCCTAACCCGGTGCCCGGCAGGGCGGGCAAGCGCCGTTCCTCCTCGCGCAATCAGCCGCGAAGCTTCGGAAGCGCTCCGGCTCCCGGCCGCTCCGGCTCTGCAGAACCCAGAACTCTCACTGGAGCGCTCCAGCAGTGAACAGGGCAGAGCCTGCTGCTCCTCCGGTTGTGGGGATGAAGCGATGCGAGCGCGGAGCGGCTCCCGCAGCCAAAGCGCGGCCGGGACCGGGGATGCGGGACCGGGATGTGGGAGCGGGATGCGGGATGTGGGAGCGGGATGCGGGATGCGGGAGCGGGACGGCGGGCGCGGGATGCGGGAGCGGGATGCGGGAGCGGGATGCGGGCGATGCGGGATGCGGGAGCGGGACCGGGATGCGGAGCGGGATGCGGGAAGCGGGATGCGGGATGTGGGAGCGGTCGGGTGCGGGAGCGGGATGCGGGATGCGGGAGCGGGAAATGCGGGAGCGGGACGGGATCGGGATGCGGGATGCGGGAGGGGACGGAATGCGGGACATGCGGGAGCGGGATGCGGGTAGCGGGAATGCGGGATGCGGGATGCGGGAGCGGGACCGGGATGCGGGAGCGGGATGCGGGCACGGGCTGGTCCCGCAGAGCCGGGCACTGCCCGCTGGCCCCGCTCTTGGCTTGTTTTTCCTCCTCTTGTTTTCCAGTTAATTGCACCAGGGACGGGAGGGACAATGCCGGGCTGTTCTCGCCCGCCAGCCCGAGGCTTCTGCCCAAATCATGTCCCGGTCGCGGTGCTGGAGCTCGGCACGCGGGGAGATAACGGGGGCCGCCTTATCACCGCCTCTCTTCCTCTTCTTCTAAATATAATCCCCCTGCAGCCCTTCTGCCGGCTGCTGCCCCGGCCTGGAGGGCGAGAGGAGCCGCGCTGCTGCCCCCGGGCATCGCACGGGACAGAGGAGGGATGTCACCATGGATGTCACCATGGATGTCACCATGGATGTCACCATGGATGTCACCGTGGGTGTCACCGGGTCCCGCACGGACAGTCGGCACTCCAGAGCTGCATCCCAGAAGTGCCCACAGCCCAAAGGCTGCTCCACGAGATCCCTCTTCCCATGTTCTGCAGAAATGGGGGGATTTTCCTCTGKTTTTTTTGCCCTGATTCACCTCCTCCGGGTGGTTCCCGGGCTCTAACCAGATTAAACCTCCCCAGCCCCGGGGCCCGTGCTATCAGCTGAGCTAATAATAATGCTGGTTACTGCTTACTAACAATATTAAGGCATTGCAAGCTTATCTCTGCCCAGCTAATCTTTTCCAGAGTCACCCTGACAAATAACTTGTTGCAATCCCCCCCATGCTTGTCCTCTCCCTGGTCTAGCAGAAGTTTGCTGGTCCCAGCCACCAAAAACCCATCCTGTCACCATCCAGGGACAGTCAGCAGGCAGGTAGGGCAGGGACAGAGGGAAGAKTACAGGGAAAAGGAAAATCTGTCCCGCTCCAAAGACAAGCTAGCAGCAGGAAAAGGGACTGCAGAGCCACGGGTGCCTCACACACAGGGCTGGTGGCAGTGACACAGGGGGCATCAGSAGCCAACAGAGACCATGAACAGGATCACACACGGTCCAATTCCCTCCCCATCTCCTCTCCCAACACTGCTCATCAGAGCTCAGCTCACTGCATCCCCAAAAACGGGGATCCCAAAGGAACAGGGGCACYGTGGCACAAATCCCCCACAGAGGCTCAAGGGGCACTGGTGGCTGCTCCAGGGGCAGGTGAGGCCTGGGGTTTTTCCTTTCACCAAGTGGAAGGAAACAGGGAAAACCATCCTGCCCCACAGCAGCTGAGGCATCAGCTGAGGAGAGACAGAAAAACTCCCACTCCCCATCCCGCTGGACCTCAGCATCCCCAGGCACTTTCCATCGCCACAGGGATGGCTCCCACAGGTGCTGGGTGCCACAGAACCCCCCAGCAGCACCACAAGGCCCTGCACAGACAATTCCCATCCCATTTGCCTGCAGCAACCTCTGTCCTGGCAGCCTGCCTGTCCCCAGCAGCTCCCAGCACGTCCGGCCRGGAGCTGCTGCTCCTCCCCAGATCTCTCCTGCATCATCACCACCCTGTGTCACTGTCACACTCCATCCCTGTGTGCCCCCTCCTGCCCCAGTGCAGCCCCAGCCCCAGGAAGCAGCAGGATCAAAGGTGCCTGGCCAGGCACCACCCCTAACCCCAACCCTGCCCTGGCACCCTCCATCCCACCAACCCACGGTGGTCCCTGGCATGGTTTTTTGCCATCCTCGAGAGGGAATCAGGGGATTTTGTGCTGCCCACCAGCTCCTGGGATAAAGATGGGAAGCGATTCCCAAGTTTTCTCCTGTTGTTAAATCCAAAGGAACACAGGAGACATCAGACAGRGCATTGATCTCCCAGAGATCTCAAGGATATCTCCAAGCCCACGCCCAGTGTGAAAGAGGGATTAAACATGAGCCAACTATGGGGAAAAGGAGGCGTTGCTTACTTTAAAAAGCCAAAACTCTGAAATTTTAAGCATTTAAACCCAGAGTTTTCCCTTCAAAACAAGMAAAGAATGAGAATGTGCAGGGGGCTTTTTGAACCTGGCACTTCTGAGAGGGGGGATATGCAAAAAAAATCTGGCTGGCTGAGGAGCACAAGGTATTTAAAACACGCTGGCTGCCAACTTGAGAGCTGACATAATCCATCATGACAACAGAGCCAACAGGGCAGGATTTACAGAGCCTTTCACCCAGGGAGAGGAAACGGAGCCTGATTCAGCCTGGAAGAATGCACAAGAGATACCTGTGGTGGAAAAGTATCCAACACCCAGATATTTAATGAGGGAGACACCTGAGATGTGGTGATGCAAAGGAGAGCAGGGCAGATGCTCAGCAGAGCTGGCTGAGCATCACAGAGCAAAAAACCTGCTGCAAAATGATTCTGRTCTTGCAGGATTGGGCTTTACCTTCCCTTTTCTGGGAAAAAGCAGTGAAAAAAAAAACAGGTTTTGAATGTATTTGCTGCTTGCAACACTGACTCCAGGATTTTTTCAAAAAGGGGTGGATTTGGGGCTGGGGGGGGAATATCCCTCCAAGTAGRATGAAGCAGCAGGTCAGCATGGGGAAGAGACAGTCCAGTTGGGAAGAATCTAAGAAATCTCCAAATGGAGCCAAGAACATCCCTGGACAACACTGGAGATGATTTAAGTGGGCAGCTCAGCAGAAGGAATTGCAGCAAGGCTGGGTTTAGTGGGTGACAGGGTGCATTCTGCGTGACATTTGTGCAATTCCCTCTCAACCTCCCTCTCCCCCAGTAGCTCAGAGGGACGGAGGAAGAAGCGGATCCCAAAGCAGCATCCAGGGAAAAGCCTGCAGGCGCTGCCCGGCTGCGCAGTCCCGCCCCTTTGCACGCAAAAACAAAAAAAAAAAGGGAAAGAAAAGAGGGAATCGGTCATGGACGCGGGGAAAGGGCCCCATGCGGAGGCACCGGCGAGAACAAGCGCGGCTGGRAAGAAAGAGCGAGGAATCAAAACAAACAAATCCCAGGGGGAAGAAGAGGTCGGGACGGAGAAGGCGCTCCCGAGTCCCCGGCTGGGGCCTGGAGCTATCCCACAGCCCTGTAACGAATCCTTGCCCTCCTTGAGCGGTCATGTGCGGGCCCTATTTTGGGAAACTGAGGCAGGGTCAGCCCCAGCTGCTCGGAGAGGCCGTGCCAGCCCCGGGAGAAGCTCCCAGGGCTGTGTCTGGCCGGTGCTGGGGGGCTGTCTCTTATACACATCTAGAGGCCGTGCCAGCCCCGGGAGAAGCTCCCAGGGCTGTGTCTGGCCGGTGCTGGGGGGTGACGGAGTCMCGGGCAGGGCTGGGAGCCGCCGGGSCACAAGGGAAGGCAGAACCCCAGCCACGTGTGGTGGGATTGTGSCAGACAAAAAGCAGCCTCGTCCCCCCTCCTCCTGGTCACCCCCAGCCCCACACAGGCCGGGAATGGGTGGTGAGGCCAAATTTAGGCTCTCAAACTCTGTCCCCCCTCCCCATTTGGGTTCAGAGCCCCATTTGGGTTCAGAGCCCACCGAGCGCTCCCCGTTACCGTGTCCTCCTCCCTCCTCCCCACAGCCACGCCTGTCCCTGTCCCTGTCACTGCCACGGCTCCTGGGGAGGGACAACAACCCGTGCCAGGTCGTGCCGGCCATTTTAGCACTCTGTACCCCCCCAGACACCCCCCATTTCCCTGCCCTACCTTCCCTGCTCCGGCTCCTCCAGTACAGGACGCCGGCGATGCCCAGGACGTGGCTCAGCACAAAGGCAGCGGGTGGCAGATAGGAGCTCTCCGAGAGAGGCATCGCTTCCTATTCCCGGCCCCTTAACCCGAGCCTGGCTCCGACTTTCCTTCTCCTGCTGGAGCCCGGCATCGCCGGGAGGGTGAGGGGATGGATGGGTGGGTGGGGGCTGAGCAGAAACTTCCAAAACTTCCTGCGTGCGCCTCTGCCCGCAGCTGGCCGTGTCCTGTGCCCGGAGCTGGCAGGGCTTGGGACAGCCAGCGCCGCCGGGACGGGGAGATTTGGGAGCTCCGAGAGGGGGCGGGTAAAGGGAGAAAAGCGAGCGTCAGGCCGGCTCAAACATCTTTCCTCGGAGTTCTCGCGGCCAAACTTCGTCGTCTCTTCCCCCCCCCCTCCTTCCCTTCCCCGCTTGGACGTCATCTCCTCAATATCCATTCCCAGCCCCGCTGGGAAGGAGCCGCAGCCGAGGGGATATCGGCGGCGGCAGCTGCCGTGGAGGCATCGCCACAAGGGCCCTGAATTCACCGGGGAGGGGGTTTGGGACAGGCAGAAATCCTCAGTGACCCCCCCGCGATGGGTGACAGTCAGCAGCGTCCCCTGCCAGCAGCAGCCGGAGGTGCCAAGCGCAGCCGGGACACGGAGGCAGCACTGCCAGGGGCTCCCGGGCTGGATCCAGCCGTGTCTGCCCGCAGGAAACTCTGCCCGGCAAGGGTGACAACATTTGGCCTTCTGGGGGTTGAGGAGCACGAGCACATCCCCATCATCCTCCCTGGATGYTCTGAATAATGYAAGAACACCCCACCGTGAGGAAACACCCCAAAAGATGCTCTRASACCAAAGGTTTGTGCACTCCCSCACCCTTCCCGTGGTGGGTGGGAGAGTGACAAAATTTGGCCTTCTGGGGGTTGAGGACCACAAGTATACCCCCTGTCTCTTATACACATCTAGATGTGTATAAGAGACAGGTGCAGCCCAGCCCCATTTACTAACGGTTTGCACCGCGGTGTTGGGCGTTACGCGGGGTTTCGGTTCTGCTCGCTTCCGCTGCCGGCGGTGCCAGGAACGGCGCAGGGAAACCGAGAGCAGCCGGTGCCTGCCCGGCCCCTCCGCCCTTGTAACCACAAGCAAACGGGCTGGGGAGGCTCCCACAAAGCCTGGATTGATCTCACAGCCCCTCACACGCAGCACTGCCAGCTCCACAGGGAGCTAGTGGCTCTTGGATGGAGGTTGTGTGGAATTAAAGGCTCATTATTCGCTGTTTCTGTCTCCCCAGGGCTCAGACAAGAGGGGGTTGTTCTGCTGGGGCTCAGGGAGTTGTTCAGGTGAGGGTGGCACAGAGCAGAGCTGCAGAGCATCAGCCTGGCTCAGGATTTACTGGTGGGAGAGCCAGGAATCCCAGCTCAGGATTTACTGACTAGGAGATGCAGCATCAGATGCCGTCCCACAACTCCTGCTCCACATTGGGGAAACCCCATCAGGTCCAGGGTTTCATCCAGGTGCAAACAGAAATTTATATGATATTTACAACCCCGAGTTGTAAATTACAGTTCCCCAAACCCAACAGTCACCAACTAGTCAGGCACATAAAGAAAACCATATCAAGCAAAACCTGATAGACCCAAAAACTGCCTGAAACATTCCAAAACCTGGCACAGSGTGCCCAGAGCAGCTGTAGCTGCCCCTGGATCCCTGGAAGTGTCCAAGGCCAGGTTGGACAGGGTTTGGAGCAGCCTRGGATGGTGGAAGGTGTCCCTGCCCATGGCAGGGGGATGGAATGAGATGAGCTTTAAGGTCACTTCAATCCAACCATCCCATAATCCTAGGATTGCATCGTTCCCTGGGGTTCCTGCAGCTCCCACATCTTTTGGGACAACGAGATGGGTGATACAAAAATACAGAATTACCCCGGGGCTCGGCGCTGTTGCAATATATTCTCCAGAGCTCCATCCCTGCCTGGATGATAAATATCCTGGCATAGTTTTCCCCCCAAAAGACGTCTGCTTTCTGTTAAAGCTGCAGGAGGAATGACCCACCACGAGGCAGGCACGAGGCCACCATAAATGGGCCCGTGGTCCAACCTGAGAGGGGCAAAGAGCCTCCTGCAAGGCAAATGAGAGCTGGTGACGTGATGGAGCTGGGATGTGCCAGAGGAAAAGGGTCCAGGAAGCTGGAGCTGGTTTCCCACATCCCCTCACCCCAGCTGCAACCATGGGGGCTCAGCTGCTCTTGGGCTTYCCGRGGGTTTCCTGCACAGAGGGGATGATAAAATGCACTGAGCGCTGCCAGCTGCTCCAGCTGGAGAAGGCTTTGGGTGAAATAAATTCTTAAAATATATATAATTGTACGTAAATATACGTTTTTATTTCTTTTTGTGCATATAAATAGAATTTGACGGAATCGCGGAATGCCCTGACTTGGAAAAGACCCACAAGGATCACCAAGCCCAACTTTTGAATATATTTATATAAATGTATWTTTATATCAATACATCCCTCTGCTRCATCAGGAYAYCCTGGGGATTCCTGTGATCCCAAATTCCTCCAGCCCAGTTTGACACCATCACCCCACTCTCCTTTCCCCACTGCAGGAAGCTGATAGGGCAGGAAGGAGGTGCCTGACCCGGGGTGTCAGGAACCAATGTCGGGTTTTGGGATGACTCTGCCAGGCTCTGGGGACCACCCAGCCCCGGATGCAGCCACCAGCTCCCACACCCCCCCTCCCTGCCATGGAAACCACCCCGAGCACCCAAAACACAAACAGCTCATTTTTAGTTCCTTGCAAGGCGGCTTTACCCGGAAAGGAAAGGGGTGGGGAGAGGACACATCTCCTGCCCACGCAGGAATTTGGGGAGGGGAGAGGCCCTGCCCTCCTACAGGGGGGTCTGCACCTTGCAGGACACTCCCTTGTCTCACAGGGTGCCCTGGGCAGCATTTTTCACCACCCACAAGGGTGGGACCCCAGCACTGGGTTTAGGGTACTGCCCCCACCTGGGTTTAGGGTACCCCATAGGGTCCCCGATGGGGCAGCTGGGGGGACTCAGATCCTGCCTCCCCTTGCTCCCCTGGCCTGGAGCTGAGTCATGCCAAGCTCTGGGTGTCCTGGGCTGTTCCTCCCCCCTCCATGTGCCTCCCCAGTGAGTAATGCTCAGGCGACAGAGATCAGCTCCCGGCTCCGGCATCTCCTTATATGACCGGGGAAGCTGCCGGGCAGCGTCACACAGGAACGGGGCACAGCCCCGTGCCCTGGCACCACTCAGGGCATGGAGGCGCCCTGGCATCGCTGTGGGCAAAGCCTCTGGGCTGCTCCTTCATCCCCTGGCTGCTGTGGCCTCGCAGAAGGCAGCAAAAGCTCCGTGAGCTCCATGTCCCAGCCCGGGGAGGTGGCAGCCAGGTGGCACTGTGGAAACGCTGGAGCGGGCACGGCTGTGACAGAGGCAGAGCTGGCACCCGGCAGCACTGAGCTGGGGTGAAGCATCGCTCCGGGGCCCTACCTGTGCCCAGGTGGGTGGGGGTGCTGCCAGTGCCCCCCAGCCTAGCCCAGCAAAGCCCCCACCATTGCCTGCAGCAGGAAAAAACTGGACATGGGAGCAGCTGGGAGTGCCCTGCAGGGCTTCTCTGCCCCAAAGGGTCACCAGGGTCACCCCACCCTGCCCAGCAGGCACCCCAGGTCCCACAGCAGGTAAAGGGCCTGTCCAGCAGCAGTGCTGAGCACGCACAAACTCATGACTGCAGGACAGGAGCCAGGTTTCCTGCCGTGCTTCCTCAGCAAAGCTTTTCCCCTTTCTGCTGGTTTTTTCCTCCTTTCTGGGCGCTTTAAGAGCAAATCTCAGTCGGTTATGGCAGCAGCTGAAAATCAACCAGCAGGAGGGGAAGGAGAGTCCAGGTTTTGGATCAGGGGTGCCCTGGTAAATCACAGTCAGCATCATCCAGGGGCAGGTGGGTCGAGATAGCATCACCCAGGGGCAGGTGGGTCAAGGAGTCTGTCTGGGCTTCCAGAGGGGCTGGAGGGGGGCACAGGGCTGGAACCAACACAGCTCCTAACCCTTAACCAGAGGATGGAGCGCATCCAGGGGATGGAGCACATCCAGGGGATGGAGCACATCCCCTCCTCCAGAGCTCAGAGCTGAGATCATTCTTCCCCCCCTCCGCAGCATCACACCCTCCTGGCAAACCACAGCAAAGGCAGCTGCGGACAGACAGACAGACGGACAGACAGACAGCTCAGCAAGGCCCATCCCTGGCTGCCGCACGTGCCCGCTGTGCTGGCAAGCACGGGCACGGCCCCGGCGGGGCGCGGAGCCCCGCTCCACCCTGCCCGCGGCGCCAGCAGCCTTGGGAAAGGAAAGCCAGAAGAACAAAGGTGACGTTTCTTCTGATCCGGGCTATTAAAAACAAGGTGGAACGAGGCAGGTCACAGCTCCCGACGCTGCCCAGCTCCCGGGCTCCTGCCGGTGAATCACCGGGAGCGTGTGCGGGCACAGCCGGGGAGCCCTCACCAGCCGGCTCCTGGCACAGCGGGCACATTCCCCACCTTCAACATTTCCTTCTGGCTTTCATCATCCCCCCGGCGGCCACATTCCTGTTGGGAGGGACAGGGAAAAGCCCGCGGGGTCCCGTGCCGGCCCCTGGGCATCACAACCAAACTCCAGTGCAGCAAAAATCAGGACTATGGAAAGACAGACAGCAAAGTTCTTGTGGCCCTGGAAAACAAACGTCCCAAAGACAAGGGGTGTGTGCAAATAGGGATTTTGGCTCTGAGTATCCCTCCAATGCTCCCAATTTGCACAGGAATAGTGGGAGCTCGAGCTGGGATTCATCTGGATCATCACCACCCAACTCCAGTGCGGCAAAAATATAGAAAGACAGACAGCAAAGTTCTTGTGGCCCTGGAAAACCAACGTCCCAAACACAAGGGGTGTGTGCAAATAAGATTTTGGCTCTGAGTACTCTTCCACTGCATCCCTAGTTTAACATCAGGAAATAGGGAGCTCGAGCTGGGATTCATCTGGATCATCAACCCCACTCCAGGGTGCAGCAAAAATCGGGACTATGGAAAACAGACAGCAAAGTTCTTGTGCCCTGGAAAACAAACGTCCAAACACAAGGGGTGTGTGCAAAAGGGATTTTGGCTCTGAGTATCCCTCCACTGTTCCCAGTTTACACAGGAATGGTGGGAGCTCGAGCTGGGAGTTCATCTGGATTAAGCAGAGCAGCTCCATCCCACCCAGGCTGGGGGCTGTGCTGCACCACTCCCCCCAGTCTGCACCGTGAGCAGCACAAATCAATATTTGCCTGCAAGATGCTCACAGAGGAGTTCCCAAAGGTCAGCAAAAACAAGGGAGAGAGAGAAGGGGCTGGGAGAACCCTGGAACCCCCCAGGCACCATCAGTGGTAAAAATGGAACTGAGCAAAGGAAGCTCCGGTGATAAGAATGGAGATGTTCCCTTTTCAGCAGACATCTGGGCACCAAAATTAGAATAAATCTTTTAAAAAAGACAAGACTTCCCTTCCACAGCAGGGCTGGCAGTTCTGCATTGGGGGGACGTGGGAAGCACCCAGGACCCCTTGCTGGATACAGGAATGGAGGCAGGATAAGAAGGTTCGAAGGCAGGCGGAGCAAACACATTCCTGTGGCTTTCATCCTGCAAAGGCAAACAGCTGAGCTGGATGGCCACCTGCTCATGACTTAATCATTCCCCAGCAGCAGGACCTCCTGCTGCAGGCTGGGGCAAATCCCCAGCACACCAACAGTTTATGGGGCTACAGGAATGTGACATCCCAATGGGGGCCATCCAAAGGGACCAACTCCACTGAGATGGACAGAGCCAACAGGAAGAACCCAGGGCCTAAGAACCTCAAAAATAACTCAGGAGGAAGACCATTCCCCACCCAGCAGGATCAGAAGGCTCCCACATTTCTGCAGAAGAACAGTTGCATTTCCAAGGCATACCTTCCTTGCCTTGGTGGGGCTCACTTTTTGTGCCTGCCAGATGAGCACCTTTCCTGGGGCATTCCCAGAGCCAGCAGCAACTTTAGCAGGTGCCACCCTCCATGATCCTCAGAGCTGGACCTAACACAGATTCCCGAGCAGACCTTGCCCAAGGACCACGTGCTCATCGAAATCCAGCTGGACACATTCAGTTCCACCTCCCCAGCACTGCTGCTCTTGGAACTCTCCCTGTGCCCCTGAACACAGATCCCAGCAGATCCCTTAACACAGATCCCGGCCCATGGAGCCACTGCAGAGCACAAATCCACCTGGACAACAATCTACAGTCTGCCTTCGCCCCAGCCTGCTGGCCTGGAACTCTCTGGCCCCTAACACAGATCCCACCAGATCCCTAACACAGATCCCATGCCCCATGAGCCAAACGTGCACACAAATCCAGCGGACACACTCTCAGTCTGGCTCTCCCCAGTCACTGCTGGCCTTTGGAACTCTCCCTGTCCCTCGACACAGATTCCACGCAGATCCCTAACACAGATCCCAAATGCCCATGAGCCACGCAGCACAAATCAGCCTGACCACATCTCAGCTCCGACTCCCCCACGCACGACTGGCCTTGGAACTCTCCCGTGCCCTAACACAGAATGCCCGTGCATGAGCCACATCAACGACCACCAAGATGGAAATCCGCCATGTCACATCTCTTCCAAGACTTCCCCAGCACTCGCCCGCCTTGGAAGCTCTCCTTGTGCCCCGAAACACAGATTCCCAGCAGAATCCTTGCCCACTGTGCCACAAAATCCACCTGGACACATCTCAATCTGACCCTCTCCCCAGCACCTGCTGGCCTTTGGAACTCTCCCCTGTGCCCCTGACACAGATCCCAGCAGATTCCTAACACAGATCCCGCTCATACCACTCACACCAAATCCAGCCTGGACACATCTCATTCCCAACTCTCCCCAGCACTGCCCTGGCCTTTGGAACTCTCCTGCCTGCAGACCAGCGCTCATGCTGAAGGGACGATCTCACCRCTGCTTTCCCAGCATGACAAACCTCCCTCCATGTGCCCTCCCCAAGGCTGCTGGGATCCTGCTGACGCAGCAGCTCAGGCATTATTTCATCGCTTCCCACTTCTGGGAAGCCTCCCCTGGCTTGTCACCCCTCCGAGGACGCTGGCARCTCCTGCTCATTGAGTGATGCCATGAAATTCACCCTGAAAGGCACCGAACCCCATGGAGCTGGCACGGACTCGGTGGCATCGTCCTGCATGGGAAGGGGGCAGGAGGGAACAGGGACAGGCTTTGACWGATCAAAGCTGCACGGAGAGCTTGGAGCCATCCTGGATGCACGTGGAAATGCTGGGTGAGAGGGAAGAGGTGAGGATGGGGATGCACAGGGAAAGAACAGCAAAGGYTGTTCCAGCAGCAAACAGCACGGGCTCTTCGGGAGGGAGCAGCACCAGCCCTGGGCAGAGGAAGGCTTGCTCGCACACCCACGTGCAAGAGGACACACACATCTGCACGCCTTCCCAGGGGCCTGTGCTGACACGAGAGGTGGCTTCTTTCCCAGGCCGGGGGAGGAGGAGGAAGGCGATGCCATCTCCGGGTCCCTCCCTGCCCCTCCGGCCACGGGGACACCTCCACAGAGCCGCCGCCGTCTCCTCTCCACGGCTGGGTAAACACCAGCTCAGGAATTCCCAGCACACCCCGGCAGTGGGGGGAGAAAGCCACGAAAAAACGAATCACCAAACCCCCACCCCACCAGGAGATTTGACAGAAACCCCAGCAGAGGGGAGAAGCACAGGAGAGCAACCCAAATCCCAAATCCTGCACCCACTGCCTGCACAGGAGCCGAGCTGCAGGAATGCCCTGAAGGCTGGAAAAATCCCCCAAATGCTGGAAAAATCCCCCAAATTAGGTCTCAGCCCCCAGCCCCTCTTGGAGGAGGCAGACCCTGCTGTGCTGTGGTCTCTTATACACATCTAGATGTGTATAAGAGACAGGTGCTGTAGCTGCTCAGGGTGCGGAGCTGCTGGGGGGAGCAGTGGGGAGCTGGATCAGAGTGGAAGTACTGGGATCATCCCTCAAGTCCAAGCCTTGCACTTCCCACAGCAGGAATGCCCTGAATGCTGGAAAAATCCCCCCAAATGCTGGAACAATCCCCCAAATYAGGTCTCAGCCCCCAGCCCCTCTTGGAGGAGGCAGACCCTGCTGTGCTGTGGCTGCTCAGGGTGCAGATCTGCTCGCCAAGCCCCGGGAGAGCCATGGGGAGCTGGATCAGAGTGGAAGCACTGGGATCATCCCCGGCAGCTCAAGTCCAAGCTTTGCACTTCCCACAGCAGCGGCTTAGGGAGCAGGAAAGCCGGGGGGCRGAGGGATGGCCGGCATCAAAACTCCTTTTCTGCCAGCTAACAAAAGAGCCGGTGTCTCCGCAGAGAGGCTCSTTATTCCAAAGCCAAGCAGAGGCTGCCTGGCAGCGGGGGAAATAGGCAAATGTTGGGCTAGTGGGAACTGGCTGGGCTTTGTYTGGGGGCTGCTGTGTTTGCACAGGCCCCACACAATGGGGGTGTTGGGGCCAGGGGGTCAGGGCTGGGCTGTCCCCTGGGTATGGCCACCAGGTCTCACGGTGGCCTCATCCTGCTCCCCACAAATAAAGCACAGAGGTGCTGTTAGAAAGTTGTGGGTSCCCCCTTTTTTTCTGCCTGCAGCTCCCCAGGTGTGCCCCAAAAGGCAGCTCAAAACAGCACCTTCTGCCCAAGGTACTGTTAAAAAGTTGTGGGTCCCCCCTTTTTTTCTGCCTGCAGCTCCCCAGGTGTGCCCCAAAAGGCAGCTCAGGGTCTCCCCAGCCTCGCCACGCTGCGAACACAAGGACGGCGGCGATGGAGCCAGAGATGTGCAAAGCCTGCTCTGAGAAATGGAGGTCAAAGAGAAGGAAGCAGCCGATTCCCTCCTCTTCCTCTGCAGATGGAGGGCAGGCAGCAACCTTGAGCCCTGATCTCATTAGATGTCCCAAACTAAGCAGTGTGAAACCTGATTAGCGCCGGGCGGGAGGCGGGAGAAGGAGCGGCGGCTTGTTCTGCCAGCCAGCCCCAGCACCCTGCTCTGGAGAGGGGGTTCTGAGGAGCACAGYACCCACAGCTGCCTCCCCACAGCACCCAGGGCCGGGTCCTGGTCCTTCCAAGCTCGATCACACCCCAGCTCATGGCTGTGCTGTGCCCTGAAGTGATGCTTCATCCCAGCTGCCCCCGCCAGCTCCCGGCCAGTTGGCCTTGGCGTGCAGCAGCACAGAGAAATGTAGGATTAAAAAAAAAAAGGGGGAGGCAGGAGCCCAAAACTTCTGTTCCCTAGAGACCTGCTCTCCTGCAGAGAAACTTAATCCCTGTTAAAAAGCAAATGAAATAATCCAGTTGCTAACACTGCTCTGGCCGCTCCGTTCAAGCCCCAGATCCGCCGGACCCCTCCAGCCTGGCCCAAGCCCAGCAGATTCCCTCAGCAGGGCTGAGCCGGAGCTCTCTGGGGCTAAAACCATCCCTGGCACCACACAGCAGTGGTGGCAAAGCTGTAAATCAGCAGAGATCCTCGGTTAGGGCACAGCCTGTGAGTGTCCCTGCCTGGCAGGGCTGCCCAGGGGACACGTCACTGGGTGGCCGTGCTGGAAAAGTGTCCCTGACCCTTTCCCAGGAGACACCAGCCCCATCCTCCTCATACACAGGGCTGGCAGAGCCAAAACTCACCAGGGCCTCCACCCAGGGCAGCCAGGGAAGATGTTGGCCCTGGATCTCTTATCACACCCGGCCACCTTGGGCGGCCCCGTCTGCTCCTGGGGAAGCCACCACACGATGGGACGAAAGCAAACAGTGACAAGGGGACAAGCTGTGGCACCACTGTGGCACACAGCAGGGCAGGATGCTGCTCCTGCCTCCTGCTCTGACCCCACACATCCCTCAGGGCAGCACCCAACACCCAAATCCCTCCTTTTGAACAGCAGAAACTCAGCGGAGCTGCAAAATTCCTCACTGCAGGCGCAYGCGGCATGGTGAGGTGACAGGAACAAGCATGGACCCACTCCTTGGTCACGGGGGGAAAATCTGAGCCTGGTTCCCCTGGGAAAAGCACGTGGCAGYTCCAAGGTCAGATGGAGCCAGATTAGCTGGCACTGCACAGACAGGGCCCAGGAGATGCCAGGTTTGAGCCGGCTACCAAGTAAACAACAAAACTCCTCAGAAAGCKAAACCAGCCGGCCTTGTGCTCGCTGGTAAAATTAACCCAGCAATAAATTTGTAATCTAATGGCTTTCCTCAGCCAAGCCCAAAGGATCTGGTCATCTCAGGGCCGTGACCAATGCTGCCCTGGGAAACTCAAGATGGAAACTGTGTGGAAAGTCTGGGTGACCCCACACCCACCGGGGCAAGGTCCTTTGTCCCCTGCATGGAGACAGGGATCTGGCAGGGCCCCCCTGCCCCATCCCAGCTGGGCGGGCTGGGGGCACTGGGATGCTCTCCAAGCCCCTTGGAGGGCTGACAGGGATGGATGCTGGCACGGAGCCGGGGGTCAGGGGCCTGGACTTACACACACGAGCATTTACATATGAAACACTCCCAGCTCCAATATCCGCTGCTGCCTCCACCTCCCCGGGGAGATGAATAGAGATGAGGGGGGAGAAGGGAAAAGAAACCTCTCCAGCAATAAAACCTTGTTTTCCTGCAGCTCTGGCCAGCCCTGTAGCTCAAGGGCAGGCTRGGCTGGCTGTTCTCAGTGCTGGGAGCACACTTAGATCCATGGCAATGCCAAACAGTGACAGCAGGATGCACGGCACAGCATCCCCTCAGCAGTGAGCACTACAGAGCCAAACATTCCCTCTGGGCACCCCTTTTGTGCTTGGATGCACTGGGAAGCCCCCCAGCAGCATGAAAGGGCTCAAACTGTGCTGGTTCAAGCAGCATTTGGCYTCCTCCAAGCACAGAATCCCAGACTGGTTTGGTGGGAAGGGACCTTAAAGGCCATTTCAGCCCCACGGGCAGGAACACCTTCCACCAGACCAGGTTGGACACTTCCAGCCTCCACCCCACTGAATTAAAACCACAAAGGGCTGCGGTAAACACAGCTGGTGACAGACAAAGTCGTCATCACTGGGTCTASAGGCAGCAAAACAGACCAAAACCCACAGACTGGGCTTCTCGGGGACGTGCCACCCCTGTTTCCATGTCCTTGTCCCGGGCTGGAGGGAACAGAAAGTGCCACGAGCTCTGGGATGTGGAGCCAGAGCAGGAGCAAAGGCTCCCAGCAGGGCTCTGGGCAGCACCTGGAGAGGGGAAGGCTGCCAGCTCAGCTCCTGCAAGCAGTCACCTTGTAAACACCATTAATAATGTCAGCTTGGCTCCCTGCACCTCGCTCTGGCGGGCACGACGGGAACTCACCGAGCTGCAGCTGGAAATGGGGCTGGGGAGAGCTTCAGCAGCAGCCCCAAAACACACMGTGGGGCTCAATGGCACCCAAACCCCACAGCCAAACCCAGCAGCCATCCCTGCTCTGGCTGCCAAGGGGCTGGGGATGGAGGGGACAGAGCTGGCCACCACCCCGGGCACACCCAGCCAGCTCATGGCCACTCAGGGCTCCTCTTGCATTGATTCCCAGTGCCAGCTGCAGCGAGGCTCAGGAAAAATGCATGATGGACACCAGGGCAGCATAAGAAAGTGAATTATATTCCTCCCAGACTCGATAACTCAGGGCAGCTGTCAGCACAGAGCYGTGGGATTAACCCTTCACAGCAGCGGCGGCACGGGAGGGTGGGGACAGTGCCAGCCYGCTGCTGACAACTCCCTTGGCTCCCTGCTAAATTAAACATGGAATTGATTCACCTTTGTTATACAATGGGATCAGCTGGTAAAGCCCAGCCGAGGCCTTGCTGTAAAAAGGGGCAAGTCAATGACAGCACTGTTGGGTGACAGGCGATGGCATTCCAGGTGCCTTCTGCCCTCCTCTCCCTCTAGCAGAACTCCTGCAGCAGGATGAGGCTGGCTGRGAATTCCAGAGGGAAAAAAAATAAAGCTCCTCTGACAGCAGGGAGGATAAAAAAATAGAGAAAGAAAGGGGAGAAAAAGCATTCTCAGAGCWCCAGGTAAGCTGAGCTGCTCTCCCACAGCCCGGGCTCGCTGCTGGTGACCGTGGGACAAGGGCTGCGTGCCTCCAGCCACCTGCCAGGGGCCAGCCCTGCACGATCGGGTGTCCCAGCTGCCTCTCCAGGGACAGCCTGAGAGGCAGGAGAGGCCAGAGCRCTGGGAAAGAGCTTTAGAAAGAAGAGAAGTGGGAAATCAGCAATCTGCACCCGGGTGCCACCATCTACCTGCAGCCACGCGGTGAAAACGCCCTCAGCAGAGCAGGACCAGCCCCCAGCCCATGGCAACAGCAGCCTGCTGTCCCCTGGAGCAGCAATTTCAGCTCAAAATTTCCCAGTTATTTGCCAAGCAGCTTCCCCGGGCTCCCTGAGCTGCCCCAGAGCTCCTTTGTGCCCAGCTCCAAAGGCAAAAGAGACAAAAGAGGGAAGTGCAGGAGCCCTGGGAGCAGCTCCCCTCCCTCCCCAGCAGCTCCTCCTGGCCCTGCCTCGATCAGGGATCGATGGCAGATGGTGGCACCCATCTGCTCAGCCTCCCCCTGCCGTGGGTCACAAATACCTCTGAGGGTGCCCAGTCCATCCAGGAACTTCTTGTACTTCTCCAAGTTCATCTTCYGCCGCTCAGCTGGGTGGCATCGGGGCACCCAGCAGCTCCAGGCACTGTCCCCAGCTCAGCATTCCTGCTGGACTCCTCTCCCTCGCCCTTTGACCACTGGCAGCGTTTCCTTATTTGCTGAAATCCTCCCAGGGCTGAGGCCACCCCCCTCTTTGTGCAAATGAGCCCAGCAACTGCCCTGCACCACCAGGGCCCCCCGGCATCCCCTTCCCAGCCCTCCWCAGCACAGCTCGCAGAGATTGTGTGTCCTGGGGATATTTCCAGCAGGGAGAGTGTTGGAGGGAATTGGGAGGGGAAGGGAAGAAAAAAAAACCAATGGGATTTAAGGCAGGGGCAGATGGGTTCCCATCCTTGTGGGAAAAGCCACCCTGGTGACKGACAGCAGGCCGACAGCCATTAGAAAAGTGGCATAAAACGTTGGGGAAATGGGCCAGGTGAGAGCCAGGAGCAGATGGGGAGCAGATCCCTCCTGTCTCTGCCCCCCGACACTCGCCACATGTTCACCTCCCCTGGCTGCAAGGGGCTTACAGAGCTGAAAAGGAGATTTACTGGTTTTAAAGGAATTTTTGGCAGCAGRAACCAGCCCAGAGCAATTCAAGTGCCTGACCTGCTCATTGCTGCCCTTCAGCAGGACTGGTGTCCACCAGGCACAGACCAGGACTTCTGTTAAATCAAATAATAGAGACAATAATGACAATGATAATTATAATAATATAATCATCAGCAGTAGTGTTGAAACGTGCTGTCATGGAGGTAGATCCTGCTCTCCCCATYCCCTCTCTGGAAAGATCCCAGCAGATTGAGYAAGACCCACCACACGGTGCAGGATCATCCTGCCTGGGCTCCCACACAGCATTTCAGCTTTGCCAGAGGAAGGGGAGAGAAATAGAGCAAGGATGTGCTGCAGGAGCCAAATCTTCCCCCCAAAAACCAGGGGGGAAGCTCYCTGAAACTCAGGGTAGTGAGAAGATTCCCCTCATCCAGGGCACATGAATCCCTGGCTCCTTCACTGTGTTGAGATGCATCCCCAGAGCAACCCGCATCCCAGGGTAAATTATCCATAAAAATATAAATAAAACCAAAAAACTCATRGAAGCAGCCCTGTGTCCACCTCCTCCACAGCCCCAGGACAGACAGCCACTTCTCCAGGGACAGACACACGCCGGGGGTATCACTTTGCACAGTGAGCAGAGCAAACCCAGCAGGCCAGTTGCTGCTTGTGCCCCTGACAGCTGGGGACCAGGGAGCCAAAAATCCCCCTGGGAGCTCCCAGTTGGGAAGGGGGGCAGTGCTGAGGTGCCTCCTCCACACTCTGGCTACCCCAGCACCCTGGGCATCCCTGGGGATGGAGGTGACATCCATTCATCCCAGCAAGGAGCTGATCCAGGAGCTCATCCAGCCCTCATGAAGAGCCTGGATTTAGGAGCTGGAGGTTCCTGATGCCCTCTGCATCCCTGGCATCTCAGGGCCATTCCCAGCCATCCTGGTGCCCTCTGCATCCCTGGGGATGGAGGTGACATCCATTCATCCCAGCTGATCCAGGAGCTCATCCAGCCCTCATGAAGAGCCTGGATTTAGGAGCTGGAGGTTCCTGGTGCATCCCTGGCACCACAAGGCCATTCCCAGCCATCCCCCCTCTCACCCAGCAGCAGCAGAATAAAAGTTGTTGGGAGAAGCCAAGTTGTCACCACTAAAAATAGCACAATGGAATTTTCCTCTAAAGGAAGAAACAAAAAAAAAAAAGGGGGAAAAAAAAATCCTGATCCTTGCTGACAAAGGGGCTGTGAGAAGGAAGGGTGGGAACAGCCCCATGGAGGGGACAGGAGGGGACATSAGGTTCTTCCTCTCCAGCACCCCCAAACAGGCACGGAGAGCTGAGCCCATCATGGGGGGACAGTGAGATCCCACTCTATTCATCTCCATCYTTCCCTTCCTGGCAAAGGGGAGAGAGCAGACCCCTGCAGGATGGCCACTGAACATGGCCAGCAGGCAGCTGCTCCAGCAGCAGGAGGGAGATGGGGGCAACTGACCCCAGAACCCCCTGAGCTCCCCAAAACCCTGCCCTGATGGGGAAAAGGACACTCCCCTCCTCCAGCCCCGAGGGGGTTAATGGGAAGCGGCTCTGACGCCACCAGATCCCATCCCCAAGCCGGGAACGCCAGGAATTCCTGCAGGAGGGAGGATGAGGAGGGAGGATCGCTCCAGCTGGCTCCAGGGTGGRGGGAGAGAGTCAGGGGAGCCCCCAGAGCTCCCGAAACATCCAGGAATCCCAGATCTCCCAGCACTAGCTAACTGCGCCTCCCGGCGCAGAACGAGAGGCATCCCAAAAAACAGCCGGCCAGGATGAAATATCCCAAATATCCCCCGGGCAGCAGGATGGAATATCCCAAATAAACCCCGGGCAGCAGGATGGAATATCCCAAATAAACCCCGGGCAGCAGGATGGAATTATCCCAAATAAACCCGGGCAGCAGGATGGAATATCCCAAATAAACCCGGGCAGCAGGATGGAATATCCCAAATAAACCCGAGGCAAGCAGCATGATGGGAAGTATGCCGCCCCAAGGGGCATCTGAAACCCCCGGCCAGCAGGGATGAATATCCCAAATAAACCCGGCGAGCCAGGATGGAATATCCCCAATATTACCCCCGGCAGCAGGATGGAATATCCCAAATAAACCCCGGGCAGCTCAGCAGGTGTCCTGAGGCCGGGCTCTGACTGGAAACCTGCACTGAAACTTCCTGTGCCACCCGGATGTCCCCAGCCTGCCACCCCAGAGCTGGCGGATGCTGGGGCACCCCAAAAAACCAGCCGCGCGCAGGATGGGAATATGCGCACCATACATATAACCCCCCGGGCAGCAGAGATGGAATATCCCAATATTCCCCGTGGATCCAATCCCCCAGGCAGCAGTCTCTGGAGGCGCCTGCACTGAAACTGCACTGAACCTGCACTGAGAACCTGCACTCCTGCTGCCACCCCTTGGATTTTGTCCCCAGCCGCTGCCCAACCCCCGAGCTGGGGGGACACTGGGACACCCCACCAGCCCCAGGAGTGGGGATGGGGCTGTTTGAGCCATGCCAAGGGTGTTGCCAGAGGGAAAGGATCCYGGACACGTCTGGGGTGGATTTATTTAGGGACAGCCCTGGCGAGCCCCCAGTGAGGTCACAGGGCCACCCCAGCTGTCCCCAACATCACTGCGGACGCTGAGCACGCCTGAAGCGCAGAGGGGGCACTAATTAACACTCATTAGCAGGGACCACCAGGCTGGGAAGGCCTCCCGAGCCCACCCCGCATGGAAAGGAGTCACTCCCACAGGATTTACCAGGAGCAAAACTGCCCAAGGTCAGCTGGAGTCTGCCAGCCAAGGCAGCCCTTGCATACAGTTTCCTGCAGGGAAAAATAAGCTGCTGGCAAAAGCATTTCTGTAGGACCTGAATAAGGATTAATAAAAAACCAAGATGAGTTTGGTGTGGCCTGATAGGACACAGAAATCCCACTGGGATCAAGGCACAGCTTCAGGGCTGTGCAGGAGTGGGGAGCAAGGGCAGAGCAAGAGATYTGGAGAAGGAGCTGTTTGCAATCCCAGCCATGCCAGGATTACACCCTCAACCTGGGCAGGGGTCCCAGCAGAGCTTGAGGAAGGGGAAAAGGCTCCCAGCAGAGCTCAAGGTGGGCAAAACAGAAGCTGGGAGAGAACACAGCCCACGCAGGTGCTGCAGATGTGCAAAGCACAGCACTCATCACCTGTGGGAGGCTGGAAAAGCTTCTCCAGCATCATTAAAGAAAAATGCTCATCTGAGCAGAGGAGGGCAGGCAGGGCACGCTGGGACTCAGCAGAGGGAAACAGGGCTCGGCAGGAAATGAAAAATGGAAATGCAGCCTTGTCACGCACAGGAAAACAACAAAATAAACACAATTGTGGCCTCCCAGCGCCCGGAGCTCGCTGGCTCAGAGCACTGATAAACAGTGGGTGACAAAGGGACACTCCAGGGAGCAGCACAGGCCCTGCAGCCAGACCTGTCCCACCTCTGCTGGCAGCCACAGAGCCAGGCTGAGCTCTGAGAGCCACAGGGAGCTGCAGCCCGTCCTGCTGGGATCAGCATCCTGCTTCTCACCCCGAATCTCCCAACCCATCTCACCCAACACCCCCCTCCTGCTTCCCCCCTGTTCCAGGAATCCCTGGGCTTATCTG